>JACSVZ010000043.1:635431-953314 GCA_014706295.1 Lycocorax pyrrhopterus obiensis
AATGGAACAAGGACACCAAGGATTTTCGTTCTGTGGGAGTGAGTCTACACTATTTTTTTAAACATTTTCCCCGTGCTGTGGTAGCCAAGCCTGTGTGTTACTATAAACCATTTCTAACAGATTTGCACTTGCAATTGGGGGCAACTCCGGGTAATTTTGCATCTACTGAGGACACGAAACAGGATTTGGTATTTGCAAAAAATCAACTGGGCAAAGTATAGGGAGCAAAGTCATATCTTTTATTACTCCAGCTAGCATAGTTGGAATAAAAAATAACTTTTGGGAACAGCAACACAACTGTCACTTGAGAAAAGACATTGCTCTCTTGTTTAGTTTTATATGATTGAGACTGTAAGTTCATTAAGTTCCCATCTTTCCTCCCTCTGCAAGAGTCTGTTTTTCATATTCAACTCCTACTCAAGGCTACGTCGTTGTGACTCCTCGTCTGCTGGAAATTAAACAAGAGAATTGCTCAAAAAAGGAATTATTTTTCACGCCAAAAAAAGTTCTACTGTGTCAAAATCAACCTGCTCAAGTTTATTCCCATCGTGAGGGTTTCTAGACCAATCCACAGCATTTGCAGACTGGAGCTGCGGAAAAAATAGAACTGTCCTCAAAAATGCTTTGGTGTTCCATCCTGGGAACATGAGGGGAAGAAGCTCATTGGTCTTGGTGTTTCCCACCACAGTCAACAAACGTGTAGTGTTAAAAACCTCCTTTCCCACCAATTCTGATGGAACTTTTCAAGATCCAGGTGGAAACCATTCATGTGCTGCTTGAAGAAACCAAGGCCCAGGAGCTACAGTCTAGGATTAATCCTGCTTGGTCTAATTTCCACGGGGTTCTCAAGAGGTCCAACCCTTCAATTCCACCAGTCTCAGGCAGCATGAACTCGGTACTGGTGGGGCTGCACCTCAAATCCTGTGTCCAGTTTTGGGCTCCTCACATCAAAAAAGACCTTGGGGGCTGGGGCACGTCCAGGGAAGGGAACGGAGCTGGGGAAGGGGCTGTAGCCCCAGGAGCAGCTGAGGGAGCTGGGAAAGGGGCTCAGCCTGGAGAAAAGGAGGCTCAGGGGGGACCTTGTGGCTCTGCACAACTCCCTGACAGGAGGGGGCAGCCAGGGGGGGTCGGGCTCTGCTCCCAGGGAACAGGGACAGGAGGAGAGGGAACGGCCTCAGGCTGGGCCAGGGGAGGCTCAGATTGGGTATTATGGAAAACTTCTTCATGGGGAGGGTTCAAGCCCTGGAAAAGGAGTGGAGTCCCCACCCCTGGAGGTGCTCAAAAGCAAGCAGACAGGGCACTTTGAGATGTTGTTTATTCAATCAAAGATTGGAGCTGATGATCCTGGAGGTCTTTTCCGACCCTTACGATTTCATTCTATTCTATACTTGTGTCCCACTGCTGGAGCCATGCTGGAAGGCGTGAAAGGCTGTGTCCCAGGTGGGAGCTGTGCTGGTGACCTCTTGAGTCTTTAAAATGTGGGAAGTCCACTCCAACTCCTTCCCCAGGCGATCAAAGCCTCACTCCCTGCTCTGGTGGATGGCATGGCTTGGCATTCATTTTTCTCCTTTAATTCCTGTAGGGAGGATCCTTTATGGCCGCACAGCCAGAGCTGTTTGTGCGGCTGTAAAGAGCCAGTAACATTTATAGCCCTGAAGAAGTAAAGGGGGAAGGGCGTGGGGGCTGTGTCAAAAGCTTTTCCATTTTCCAGCTCTATCTGTCGGTGCATTACCTCTCTGAATGCACTTCACCTACACCACAACATTTATGGTCTCTCCATACCCAGCTGCATCTTCTGTGGCACCAGGCATGAGCTCTGCTGCAACGACAGCTCCACAGAGATGTGATTCCCAGTGATGGCTCCGCAGGGATGTGATCCCCAGTGATACCAAGCCAATCTCACCGAGCTCCTGCCTGGCAGCATATGGAGCTCTGCTCCCTCCTCAGTGCTCCTGAGCCTGGCGAGCAGTATAAAGTTAGCTTGTTGTCAACAGGAATCAGGGCTGCCCATTAAATAACCCCCTGGCCAGGAAATCAGATCTGGGATTAGGGATTTGTTGAGCCACAGGAAATGAATCCCAGCACTGTGTGAGCAGAGGAACCAGGGAACTGGGAGGGATGATGGGGAAGTCTGAATTGTCACCAAGACACAGCTTTTCTCACCATCAGAAGATCTGCTGCTTTTCTTCTCTGCAGCAAAGCCCTCAAGCCATTTTTCTCTGAATTTCCTTTTTTTTCCCCTGTTTCAGGTGCAGGTCAAAAGTCCAGAATTTTTCAAAATGAAGAACCTGCATAGAAGGGCAGAAATTCAAGTGCTGCCGAGTGCTGTGTTCTCTCATTACTTTTCAATGGTTTTAACTTCTGCTTTATACAAATCCCCAGATTGGAAGCAATTGTGAACCAAAATGGTAATTATTATTTTGCTCATATCAAAGCAAATAGTAGATATTCTCAGATTTTCTTTTTTCCTAAGTTTTATTATGAACATTATCTTTACCACAAGTAACTGTAAATCCACGGAGGTGACATTTGGGGAAAAGACTTTCATTAACAAATTTCCAGCTCGCTGTTACTCCAGATTTGGAAGCAACATCACATCATGTCTCCAACTGCCCATTCCACCCTGCTAAAAGAAAACACAGAGCCGTGTCTGCCCCATTTCCTGCATTAATCCAGCAGCTTTTCCAATCTGTTGTGGTTCAGCCTGAGTTCCCCTGGCATTACCTTTAACACCAGTTGATCACACAAAGGCTCAGACCTCAATAAGGAGAAGTATTGGCCGGCCCAAGACATGAATCCCTTATTTTATTTCAGCACATTGCAATCCCCAGCATTCCCCCCCCCGCTCCTTTTCCAGTAGCAAGGCTGCAGTTTGAACAGCAAAGGGCACAGGGATTTATTACAGGGAGAACAAAAACTGAGTAGCAAAGGGAAGATTAACAGCAGCCGCTTGCCGAGTCCTGCTGCCAGGAACCTTATAATTCACTGGCTTCTCTCAAATTTAGGCCTTCAGTGGGATGCACTGGAGCAGCTCCACAGAAAGCAGCCCTAGAATGAGTGAATAGACAGGTCTGCTGCAGACAAGGACTGCAGAATTCATGTAGTGGAGGTGGGAAGGTGCCAAAACTGCCTCCGTGCACCCTTTGGGGCACTGCTGGCCGGGCACAGGACACAGATGCCCCACAGGTTCATTTGCTCGTGGTCCCTGATTTGTCCATGAGATTTTCCTTGAAGATCAGGCAGGCTGCAGAGCAAATCTCACATCCTTCCTGTAGATCCCTTGGGAACACATCCTTGGCATGGATTCTCATGAGGGCCAAGGAGCCCAACGAGGTGCTTTGGCCATCAGACCACTCCAGAATGGGTTTGCAGCACTGGGATAGGGAATTAGGAGGGGGATGGATCAGTGGGGCTGCCCCAGTTGGGGAACGCTTCCAGCCAAGTTGGAAAGACACTTGCCATATGCAGACTCCTGGGATTTTCCTAGAGTGAAATCAACATAAATCGGCTTGAGCAACCATGCTGCTCCCAGTCCTAGCTTTATCCTTATCCTTATCCTTATCCTTATCCTTATCCTTATCTTTTATTCAGCAGTTAAACACTTTCGCCAGTGGCATGTCCTTGTTGCAGCATTTGCTTGGCCATCTGTACCTCTTCAGCCTTTCTGAGGAAAACAAGCCAAAGCAAAGCAGCCTTTCCCCCACCTCCGGGCAATTTTCTATTCTGATTCAGCAGTTTGTTTGGGTTTAATTGCAATTATGTTCTCAGGTCTTTAATTAACCCGGTGCTTTTGTCTCTCTGCCAGGCCAATGGCAGCACAAGGACTCTGCAGAACCAAGAGTTTTCCTGGGGAAAAGCCCTGGGAGGTAGGAAAGGGGGAGGTCTGGGCTGTGCCAGCCACACAGAGCTGCCAGCAGAGGAATTTCTGCCGTGTCCTCTTCCCCTCACAACTCCAGCCTCCCATGGCTGTTCCGGGAGTTCCAGGCATCCTGTGCTGGACCTCCACAGCCATGGACAAGTTACACCTCCCTCCCACCTTTCTCCAGAGCAGCAGAAGGATCAACGAGATGGAGGAGGTAGAGGAGCAAAGGCCTCAAAACAACAATACACACCTTGGGCCCATTCACACTCGGGATGGTTTCACAGAGTTGTGCTCAGCCAGGTCCCAACAGATCCACTGATAGGGTTTTCATCCTTTTCTGGATACAGAAAGGGATAGCAGAGAAAGCACTCTGGACGCAGAAGAAAGCAGGGACAAGGAAAGGGTAAACAGCATCTTCTTGGGAGGGACATTCAGATGTGGGCATGAGGGTCCTCGTGGCCCCTAGCAGCAGCCAAAGCTCTGCTTACCCAAACTGCTGCATTTCCTGCTGCTCCTGGCTCACACATCCTGGAACACACGTTGGGGTCTTCCGGCACGGGGGACAAGTTGAAATCACTCACTAAATAAAGCCTTGGGAGAGTGTGACAAGTGTTGACAAACCTTGAAGTGCTTCAGCCTGGCATAGCCTGCAGGGCACCTTCCAGCTACAGCTGTTCACTTCTCCACCTGAATTAGATAAAAGCAGAAGGAAAAAGCTTCGATTTCCATTTCAATCTTCTTCTTGACAAAATTAGTCCCTTCAGGGGCACATTCTGTTTCTTTAAATCCTTATTTGAAGCCAAAAAGCTGAACCTGTGGGGCACTTCTAGCCAGTGGTGAAAATGAGAAGAAACGCCCTTGGAAAGCAGGGGAAAGCTGCCTTTTGTGTACCTGGCAAGTTCAGAAATGTCACACACCACAAAAATGGACAGGTTTCACAGCTCCCTGCCTGCTTCGCAGCAATGCTCAGGTCTAACATTTATGTATTTTGCCTCATTTTTTTCACAAGGACAATGATTTTCAATTGTCCCTAACCCAGCTTTTGGTCTGGCCAAGGGAGTGAAAAATTGCATGTTCTTTCTTTTTATTTTTATTTCTCTTCACTTTTTTTTTTTTTTGGTGGTCTTTAATACCTTTATTTCCAGTACTCAATGCTTGTGTTGAGCTTCCAGAGACAACTTTCCCAAGGAATTCCCTAAGATACAATACTTCATGGAGTGTGTGGTGGATCCATCCTTCTGTGCATCTCTAAAAGATGCAGTTGCCAAGAAATGGACTTTAAATCAAATCAAAGAAATAAATAACTGAACGCCGTTAGCCTGGTAAAGATGCACAAAGTCCGTGGAAATTTATCACAGGGAGCAGGAGTTCTCCAAGCTGGAGAGCCTTGATGGCAGGGATGTCGGTGTTGTCAAAAGCCTTGGTCTAGCATGAGAATGTGAGAATCTGGCAGTGCCCAAACTCAGATGAACCTTTTCTCCTCATCATTAGAAAGCATCAAGTTTCCAATTCCTTGTCTCTCCAGCTATTAAAAAAAAAAAAGCTTCATATTAATCACACTCTGAGTGTGATTAATTTCTCCAATTTTCTTCTGGCTTGTAGTTTAGTAAATTAAAGACTTTTTAAATATATCTCTGCCTGTTTCTGCTTCTAGATAGCATTTCTTGGTTTAAAGAGTGGATTCAAGAGCAGAAATAATCAGCTGGCCAGAAGGGATTAGATTTTTAATGGAAGTTGAAGCAAAACTGTAGCAGGAACTTTTTTGCCTGGTTGTATGGGCATGACCTGCTGGGCTTGATTCCCCATTGCTCAAAAAAGGCAGTGGGAGGACAAAGCTATTTCCTACCTCTGAGACAAATCATGACCGTTAATATACTGATATTTATGGGCAGGCAGATAAGAGAACAATTCACAATGTAGAAAAGTCTTTTAATTATGTTTAATATTCAAATTAGGACTTAACATGGCTTTTTCTAGCTGTACTTAGAATAATTGCTGTGAAAATAATGGATCTTTCTTTTCAGGGATCTAATAAAAAATGATGAGGGAAGAATAAATAACCTTTGGACAGGCTCACTGCTAAATCCTTGCGCAATCCACAACAAAACTAAACAAAGAAAAATTAAAAACCAAAAAACGAAAAAGCCCAACCTGTTTACTTCGAGTTGATTAAAGCATTTTTCTCAAGCTGATATGAAAAGTTTTCTCCTCATTTTCAGGCTCACCTTTTGTTTTAATTTAGGCAGAGAAAGGATAAATTGATTTCTGAGTCAACATTCTGTTCTGAAAATAACAAAATACAACTGCTCCAACTGCTTCCACGCAAACCCAGGGAGAGGCTGCAGATCTTGTGCACTCCCACCTCCTTTTCCTCCCTCCTGATCAGCAAAACTCATTTCACTTCCAGGGTCACAGCTTCGACCGCAGGAGAGATTTTCTCGTTCCTGGGGCCCGTGTTTGCCAACAGCACCTTCCCAGCGAGCCGGGACCGTCACTGCCTGTGAGTGACACCGGCCTTTGAGCGAGCTCCGAGCAGGCACAGAAGGAGGAGACGCATCTCCCATCTGTCCCACCCTCCCCTGCCTTTCCCATACCTTTATTGCCGTATTTCTCTCTCCTCTCCTGAACGCTCTTTGGTGCACTTAGTAGCACTCAAATAGCTGTAAACACCTTTTACTTGGTTTCTTTTTTCTCCTCTCAGTATTCCAATGAACTTACTGTGTTCACAGATTGTGCAGCAAGGAAGGCTCAGCCTCCTCTGCCTCCCGCTTTTTCATGAAACCCATGTTTGGGTCAAACCATGGCTTTCAAGAAGACACAATAACTTCAACAAACTGTTTTCTGTCAGGAAAAAAAGTGGAAACCTCTAAAAGATGCCAGGGGAAAAAAATCTTTCTTCCCCACCCTCAACAAAAACCCCATTTTCCAAGTGAAAATGATATTTTCTTTGGAACAGTCTCCTTTTATCAGAAACCAGTGAGGAAAAGACGAAGAAGTGCCAGGAGAATTGTCTGAGCTGAGGTCCAAAAAACACTTGTTCAAGCCAAAGTAAAGTCTCATTAAACTCTGGATCAACAGGGAAGTTTGAAGACATCATTCAAGGCAAGATACAAACAAAAATAAAGATTACGACAGCGATGTCATAGATGTCACTCAAGTGATGTTACTGGTTCTGACCCAGCCCTGCTCCTGCCCCAGCACCTGAATCCTTGTGCTGTGTTTTCATCCATCCATGTGATTTTCCTGCTCTGGAGCTCTTGCTGGTTCTGTTTCCACTCCTGGCTCTTCCTTGCTTTGAAAAAAAGATCTGTCTGCTCTGGGTTCCCAAGAAAACCCACTGGGATGAGGCCATACCTCCCTGCAGGAAGCTGTGTGCCCTAATCCTGACATTTCCAGCTCCACCATGTCCTTCAATAAGAGCGATGCCCTCGTCCCGTTGTCTCAGCTGGACCCGACACCTGACATTTTGATGACTAAATTTCATTGAGTTTAATTCCGTTTCACTGCCAGGGAGTCATGTACTTTTTAATGCATGAATAATTCCATACAAAATACTTTAAAATTAGCCACTTTGCAAATCCCAGGCACTCCATGATTAGGGATAGCAGGCTTCACTGTTCATTAAATATTAATCTGCCCAGCTCATGCATATCCATTCTGATACTGCTTCTCATTATATCAACGCACTCTACTTTTTCCAGAGTCCTTGTCTGGAATTGCTATTCCCAAAGAACAGCCCTGAAAGACATTAGGTCTGCCAAGAAACTGCTTATGATCTTTCATTTTCATACAAAATGTATTCTAATGTCCCTTCTAACCCAGCCCTTTCAATTTGCCTTGACTATAACATAGCTTGTTTTACAGAAAACAAATCATGTTATGCCCTTAGTAATAATGACAATAAAGAAAAATAATAATCCTGGAGGAGAGGAGAAAGAGCTGCAGCAGCAGTTTTGTCAGCTAACATGGGTATATGGGAAATTGTTGGGAATAAAAGACATGAGGGTGGGAGTCAGCTGCTCCACAAAAAGCTTTTCTAAGAGCATTTCCAGGATGGAGGGAGCAGCCCCAGATGTGCCTTCTGCCTTTCTCTGGTTTGATGACAGCAACAGGGAAAGCTCCAGGTAAAAAGGAGCCCTTGAGACCCTTGGGTTCCTTGGCAATATGTGCAGCCACCAGCCCATGTTTCACAGCAGGGCACTGCAGAAAGGCTGGGGGGCTTCATCCATTTGCAGCTTGAAAACAAAAAAGGAGTAAAAAAGATATAATTTAGTTTTAACTTCAAACACCAAAGTTCTCTGAAAGTTTCTTGGACACTGAGAATTGTGTTTGTTTTCCCCAGGCTTCCCAAACAATCCCATGGCTGTGGTTCATAAGCTCTGTCCTAATTTTAGAATTACAGAATCCCAGAATGGTTTGGGTGGGAAGGGACCTTAAAGTCCAAGCGCTCTCCAGCCTGGCCTTGGACACTTCCAGGGATCCAGGGGCAGCCACAGCTTCTCTGGGCACCCTGTGCCAGGGTCTCCCCACCCTCCCAGGGAACAATTCCTTCCCAATATCTCATCTAACTACCTCCCACAACTGTGCAAGGCAGGAAAGTGTCAGGAATTGTGTTTCTGGCTTTTCTGAGCCCCCTGAGTGTTTGCAGAGCAAACCAAAGGCCTCATAAAGGACCTAAGGGAGACCATGTGCTGAGATTTCCTGGATGGGATCCTTGCAGCTGTCACAGTGCTTGGAAGGCTGAAAGGAAAGCAAGATGCCATCTCACCTTCCATGGCTGTCTCCGAGAGAGGCTTTGCACTGTAACAACCAACAAATTGCAATGCATTGTCTTGGACAGTGTGGATGTGATGTCCTGGCTCCACTCCCCACGCTCAGTCCTGATCTAGCCCAAGTGAGAGGTTTCGAGAGAGGAACCAGGAAAAATGGTGCTGCCAGCAGAAGATGCCTATTGCTTGCGAATAAAACCAGGCAGATGGCCTGCTGAATTTCAATCTTTAATTAAAAGTGCTTTACTCTCTAAGCTAATTATAGACTAATTCCTGCTGTGGGAGGAGCTCCTTTGGCATGGAGAGGGTGGTAATGAACATCTCAGTTCGCCTCCTCATCAGCAGGCTTGGCCCTTCCCTCTGCTGCCTGAGGGATAAAGAGGGATAAAGATACCCTTGGCTATTAGCTCCAAGTGGACCTTGTGAAGGGAAATGAAAAAAAGGAGCAGGAGGTCTCAGACAGCCCTGCTGTGATGGAATAGGATCACACTGCAACGTCTGTCACCGCATGGATAACCCAGGGAGCTCCCACGGGAAGCTGGACCCCAAACTGGGTTGTGACTAATAGTGAGAGCTCGGCCAAAGCAGGTGCATTTCTTCCAAGTGACAAAAACCTGGTTTGGGGTAATGTCTGATATAGCTGGAAGAGGTTTCTGTTAACACTGGGATTCCTTTCTTCAGGATTTGCATTTTAACGTAATCCAGCCTCCCTGTGTTGCATAAGCCTGGAAGTGCCACCTCCCTGCATGTTCCCGTGCTTTTTCCGTGAGACCTTCTGTGTCCACTGCATGGTGGAGGAAAGCTCAAAACACAGATGGTAAATTGTAGGGTAAAGGACCATTTGTGCAAGACTTAAAAGTGTAACAGCTTGAGCAACACCATGTCCTTGCAGCCAGTGGGATCCTGGGATGGTCTTGCTGTCTCAGCAGCTCTCGCCCCACACCCTCATCTGCTTCAAGGCGTCTTTTGTCTCCCAAACTCATGACCTGACTAGAACAACATGAAATGGCCTTGAGCCACACCAGGGGATGTTTAGATTCAGCATTAGGAAAAATGTCTTCATTGAAAGGGTTGTCAAGCCCTGGAACGGGCTGCCCAGGGCAGTGGTGGAGTCACTGTCTCACCCTCCCTGAAGGGATTTAAAAGCCATATGGATGTGGTACTTGGGGACATGCATCAGTGGTGGCCTTGGCAGTGCTTGGGGAAGTGGTTGGACTCGATGATCTTAGAGGTTTTTTCCAACCTAAACAATCCTCTCAGTCTCTGATTCATCATCCATCACCTTGATGTCTTTGCTAAGTGGCAAAAGACACAGCAGGATTTTGTCCTCCTTCCTTATCTGTCTCCTGTGACCCTTCCTAAACGGAAAGGCAGTGAGGTTCTCTTGTCTCACTGCCATCCTTTGCTGAACACTAATTCTCTCAGACAGTCTCTGTGATTTCCCAGCTCCTCACATTTATTGTCCCATCTCTAGCCCCGCCTTGCAATTAGAGGAGAAATTTCTGAGGCTTCTGATGCTCGACCCCTTGTGTGGCTTGGGCTGGCCTGGCCTTATTAGGCCAGAAGTCAGCCTTATCAGCAGACATTGGCAGGGCTGTGTCTTTCTGAAGAGCACAGGGAATGGAAGTGTTGCTGATCTCTATCTGCCTGGCATTTCTCTCTCCTTCTCCATCAAAATCAATGTGAAGGATCTTTTTCGGCCCCTCTCTGGGTTAAGGGAGGTGAGGTTGGGGGGGGAAAGGGATGGAAAAATACCCAGCAGATGAGAAACTTTTCACACAATTTTTCCTGCCTGCAGCTTCTATATATAGGTTTAATTAGAACATTAAAGGCACCTCAGGATTATGCTGTGAGATTTGTTTCCTTAGCCCTGTAACTAATGCCCTGCGGTTTCTCTGCTGTGACTTCGTTAAATCTTCCAGCAAAAATCTACCTATGGAAATTGCAGAATTGCCATCCTGGGTGGGAGCACCACGTGAGCTCAGGGAAGTCGGAAGCTCTGCTTTAAATGCTCTCTAATTATCTCCAGCCGAGGTTACAGAGGAAGTGGTTTGGCACCTGCGAATTGAGTTCTTAGGAGAGAGCCCCTGGAAATGAGCTTCTTTGCCTGATACTGGAAAGTTTTGTCTTTTACTTCCCGCAACCCTCGGTGGTGGAGGGAGATCAGCTCTTTCTCACCTACCTGGAAAAGGACTGAGCCATTTCTAATGGGGATGTTGTATTAACCAACTTCCTTCTGGCTGCCAGGGGAGCTTGGTTTGTTCCTTTGAATCACAGAATCACTGAATCATAGAATGGTCTGTTTTGGAAGGCACCTTAAAGACCACCCAGTGCCACCCCTGCCATGGGCAGGGACACCTCCCACTGTCCCAGGCTGCTCCAAGCCCTGTCCAGCCTGGCCTTGGGCACTGCCAGGGATCCAGGGGCAGCCACAGCTGCTCTGGGCATCCTGTGCCAGGGCCTCACCGCCCTCACAGGGAAGGATTCCTTCCCAATACCCCATTTAAACCTCTCTTCTGGTAGTGAGAAGCCTTTTCCCCCTGTCCTGTCCCTCCAGCCCTTGTCCCAAGTCTCTCTCCATCTTTCCTGTAGCTCCTTCAGGCCCTGCAAGGCCACAGTGAGGTCACCCCTGGTCTCTGCTCCAGGCTGAACAATCCCAGCTCTCCCAGCCTTTCCTCCAGCAGAGCTGCTCCATCCTTCGGATCATCCTGGAGCCTCCTCTGGGCTCTCTCCAGCAGCTCCAGGTCCTGAGCTGGGATCCCCAAGCTGGAGGCAGCAGAGCAGGGGGGTCTCAGCAGAGCAGGGATGCAGTGGAGATGCAGGAGCCAAAAGGGCTATACAGTTATATCACACATTCAACCCCACATTGCATTTCCCCACATACTCCATGGGATTCCAAATCCTATGGAGTAAGCCATTTCTTTCTCTCAGTTCCCCTTCTGTACCTGCCATCTTGTACTTTTTACTCACTTGAGCAGAGGTGAAATGGCATTTCATGGTTTTGCAATGAACACAAAAGAATAATTTCCATTTTGACAATGCAGAGATCTCTGAGTCAATCAAAACCTGTTAAAATACTCTGACATTTCCAAAGTTACTATTTTTTTTCAGTCCCTCAGAATTTCCCATTTTTGTGCTTGTAGAAATAAGGCATATTGAGCTTGACTGTGAAGGAAAGAGAAATGCTAAAGTAAATCCTCAGTTAGAGGTTTGGATCCCACAGGAATGTCCATGAGCACCTTATAGACAGGAAAGACCCCACTAAGAGATGATCTCCTGGTCCTGCCACATCCACCTCGACATACCTTCAGTCCCCACAACACAGCAGCCAACACTGCAATATTTTGGGGTAGTAAAAAATTAGATTTCAGGCTCCATCTTATCCTCACATTATCGCTTTCTTTTGTAGCAGACATTGGATCAAGCCCACACACAAGCTCTTAACCAGGGCATCCAAAACACCTCCGATACTCATTTATCCTGCTCATGAATTTATCCAGGTCCTGCCCGAGGAGAAATCCCTTGACAAGAAATCAGTCCCATGTTGTGCCGCCAAGCCCCAGCACCCAGCTCATCCCTCCTCCTTGCCCTGCTCCTTGTGTCACATCCCACCCCTGTCATTCTGGTGGAGATTTCTCCTGGAATGAAGAGAAGCATCCAAGGTCTGAACCATCTCCAAAACTCTTTGTAGTATCTGTCAACCAGACTTAGAGGCATCAAGCAGCTTTTCTGTGCCCAAAGATTAAAAAAAAAAATCGATCTGTGAATGAAGCCTGAACTGAAACTCAGGCATCTGAAATAGGTTTATAAAGACATTCAACCCGTTTCAGATGGTTAATTAAAGTACAGGAAATACACTCTGCTCATTGTGAGAATGACCTATGGAGCAGATCCATCTGAGGAATTACCTCCACAGACCACTCCAGTGGCTCACAGAAACATCTCTCTCACCAAGCAGCTTTCAGACAGACACTGGTATTTTTTGTGTTTCAGTAGCACAGCTGTTAATCTTTATTCATCTATTTATTTTCCTTACAAAGCAAAACAATTAATTTTTAACCAGCCCATTATTAGCTTTCAGCACCTAATTCTCAGATCGAAAACTTGCTTCCAGAGTTATATGAGGGAGGAATTATGAAACACACAATAATGAGAAAATCAGATAGTCCGTGAGTTAGTCAGGCTGGAAACAAATGACCCCCCTCCTCCTGAACTGAAGAATTGGTAGAGAAAATACAGTGAAGGCATGAGAATACAAATTAAACAAAAAGTTAAAAGGCAGCTGAAAGCTTTCCCTGTTGAGAGGGGGGTTTGCAGAGCAGTTTCCACTGTCTGTCACAGTGACAGCTGCAAGAATCAACAGGAGAAAAGAGAAAATAACATGTCAAGGTATTTTTGGAGACTGGTGAAGCTTACAGGGAAATTCCTTTGCAGGCAAAGAACAAATATTTATTGCCCTTGCTTTATTTCTTCTGCCCACTCCAAGACACAAAGGGCTCTTGCTCAGATCTCAATAAACAAGAGCTCACACGAACCATGTGATCTTTCACCCAGGTTTAGATCAGTGCTGGAAGCCACAATGAGCATAAAAATAATTAGTTGTTCTTGTTGTTGTTAATTTGGGGAAAATTAAAGGAAAATACCAGTTTTAGAACTGAGGGGAAAAGGTAGTCGTGATTGGGCTTTGTCACAAAGCTTGCTGAGATTCCCAGCCTGGGATATTGAATGCCAAAGATCCAAGTGCTGAACTAAATGTCCAGCCTGAGATTCTGCTCCAAACCAAGACATGGAGGGGAGCTGGGCCAACCTGGTCTGACCTGAACTTGCTGTTCTGACAACCCAAAATTAATTCTCCCCTTACAGCGGAATAATGCAAAATTCAGTGGCCAAATTGGACTTTATGTGCATTTGAGTTCACAGGAAGAGTGTGAAACTGGAGCCCCACAGGAGCTGGAAGGATCGGGAGATCTGTGTTTTGTTCATGTGACCCTTGGAGGGGGTAAATTGAGTTGGCCTCACACTGGAAGACCATGAATCCCTCTGTTCATAACCCACCACTGCCCAGCTGCTCCCATGGGATTCACAGCCAGACCCAACAGCAGACCCATCAATGTACTGGAATAAAATCAGTAAGTGCTCTCAGGAGCAGGACCTGCATCCCAGTGTGTTTTGCTGCATTTGCTCATGTCACAAATTCAGGCACCTGGGAGCCGGGAGGGCTGAGTCATCCTCATCTTGGCTGCCAGGGACAGCCGGGGGACTTTGTCCCATTGTTTCTCCTATGAACTCCTGGTGATGTTTTTCCTCTGGAATCCCACTTGAGAGGGTGTGGCCATGGCAGGTTCAGCATCCATGGATGGCACGAGGCGTGTCAGCTCATGGAATCATGTGATGGTTTGGGTTGGATGGGGCCCTAGAGACCATCCTGTTCCAACCCCTGCCATGGGGGTGGTGTCTGAGCCTCAGCTGCAGGAAGGCAGTGAATGGAACAGGAGGAGTGGGACAGCTCACCAGCCATGGGGCTTCACGTGGTTGCCTAGTTGGAGGTGCCTCTCTCCATGTTGGATGCAACAGGAGCTCCTCAGCCTTTGGCTGTCTCTTTAGAAGGGTGCGGTATTCCCACTGGTCCTATATCCTGTTTTCCAGCCCCAGGGATCTCATGGACAGCTTGTAGCACCTCAGACAGCAACAGCCACGTGTGTTCAGGCAACTGAAGTCAATGTGTCAATTTTAGGCAGCCTCTATGAAGCCATGAGGTACCAAGGAAGAATTCCTGACCCAAAACTATTGGAGAGTTTGCTGAAATGCTTCCATTTTCTGGCAGTGAATTCTTCATCAGCACCCTCCCAAGACCAGGCTGGACAGGGCTCGGAGCAGCCTGGTCCAGTGGAAGGTGTCCCTGCCCATGGCAGGGTGTGGCATTGGATGATCTTTAGGGCCCCTTCCAACCCAAACCATTGTGTGAGTTTATGATTCAGTCCCAGAATGTGGTGTGGGGAATCACCCTGCTGCCCTGGCTCCAGACCTGTGCCCTCACTTTCCAGTGATCCCCTGGCCCCAGGTGAAGCCACGGGAAGGAGGTGATGGCACAGTTCCCTTTTTGGTTTGTGCTCCTGACTCCAGAGCTGCCAAACTGTGTGGTTGTCATGCGAGGAACATCAGTGGCTGGTGGGTGGCTGTCTGGAAGCAGAGTGGAAGCAGTTTGTGGAATATGTAATGAGGATTATGTATGTGTGCAGCTCACCCGGAGATTGGCTGAGTTGGGCACTTCATGAAGATGCAACCTCCTCCTTGTCTTATTTTGGTTTTCTTAAACCCCTTCCCCCACCACACTGGGAAATCAGGATTCATCCTTCCCCTCTCCACCCTCTCCATCAAATTGAGGTGACTGATTCAAGTCACAATATTTTAGAAAGTCTAATCAGCTCCAGGTGTCTTTTCAAGTTGCTTCTTGATTTTCTAAGATGGGATAAGTAAAGATTTCAAACTAAATTTCAAGTGCAAATTATAGCCCACCCACCCAGCTTCAATCCATACTGGATTTCCAGCACCATCTCCAGTTGGGTTTGGATGGGACCATGGAGAGGCATGGAAAGAAGCCACGTGGATTTGGGTTTAGTGCCTGTTCCCAGTGCTGCCATGTGACCCCTCCGAGCAGCTGCACAAACACAGCGAAGGCACGGAGGCCTTGGAGGCTCAGGGCTCCCAGGATTTCTAAGAAGCATTTTGCTTCCCATGGCCATGGCTACAGGGAGCTGGAGAAAGGCATTTTCCATCAAAGCTGGAAATCAGTCTAAACTTGCAGAGGTGGGTTGGGACATCTGAGTCATCCTGCTCCTAAACTTCACAATGCAGGTTTTTCTGGGGCAAAATTCCATTTTATTTTGGAGCTTGTTTATTGCTGGGCCTGTGTGTGTGTTTGTTGGGAAAGGACAAGGTACCTGCCCTGCTCCTCTCCTCAGAGCCTGAGGAATGCTCGGCACCCACTCCATGGACCTTAACCCATGCTCAGTGCAAGTGCTCCCCCCAGCTCTCATCCCACTCCACAAATCCTTCATCCCTCCTTCTGTGCACTGGGATTCTGTGTAAGGGCTTGCAACAGAAGAGTTGGCTCAGATGGAGCAGTGGAGAGGGTGAGGAGGGGAGAACACAGGGAAGAGACATTAGAAGGGGGAGGAGGGGAGAGACCACAGTGCAAGACCTCTGTTTATACTGTCTCCTAGAAGATTCTGTTTTGGTGACCATGAAGACCCTGTCCATAGAAAGAAAAGAGAATGTTTTTTTCCCAAGAAAATCAGCTGAATATCCACTACAGCACAGGAGCCCCAGCTCCCACTGGCACAGCTCTGCTGGCCCTCAGCAAAGCACTTCCACCGGGGGACACTGAGACGTCCAGGAGCATCAGGAGTACGGCTGTACTCACAACCTCAACCCTTGAATGTGCCTGCAGTCAGCAGTGGGGGCAGCAGGAAACCTCTGAGGTGTCTGCAGAAATTCAGACTCCGATTTCAAAGACTTTTTCTGATTAAAGGTGTTTCAGGGATCAGGCAAGTCTCACTATCCAGGGCACAGGAATTTCTTTGGCAACCTTAGGTATGAGGAAGGCTCAGTCCTTCCAACACTCATTTCCTCGCTGAGGAGGGACAGAGAGCAGCTGGTGGGTGTCTGAAATGTGCAATGTCCCCCAACAGAAATGAGGGAATAGTGGGATAGTTAGTCCATGACTTCTGCTTCCTTTTTCCTTTTCATTTAGGTTTTCCTGGAGGCTTCAGTTTCTCACACTGTGTGCTATAAATGATTGTTTGGGGCTTTAATGTGCTCTGTGTAACTATATCATTTCCAGAACAACAGTCAGAGGTTGCCTTTGCTTTTTCTTTCAAAGTATTTTAAGAAATAGCTTCCTCTCTCACAAAAACACCGGTCATTTTTCTTCCCTGAGAACACTAACTGGGTTATTTCCAGACTTGTCCTTTCATAAGGTTTCATTCTGCTGTACATCTCTGAGAAACAGATGCTGGCAGTCTTGAAAAGATCTCCAATAATATTTATATTTTATATTAGTGAAGGAGCAGAAAAATATGCTTGTATGGCATGAGAGAAATAAACTACTTTTCGGTCCATTAGTAACTAAGGAGGTTGTTAGGCAACTCCAGATGGGAACAAAACTGTATTTATAATTTTTATTCCTGAGTCTTCAAAAAGATGGTCAGAGAGTTGTCCAGCACACTGAGATTAAATACTGATGAGTGGGAAATCCTTCCTTTGGGGAACCGCAGAAGTTGACAGAGTTTTGTGCAGAGAAGACAAGCAGGATGTCCCAGACCACATTCACTAAACAGTTGCCAGTCAAGGGCAACATAACGGGAAAGTTGATCTTGGGATTTAGCAAATTGGGAACTGAAGGCTGGGAATGTTGTGCCATTTATTGACTGAGGCTGTCTCTGGTGAAGAGGATTTTCAGACTCAATTTACAGTTAGTAGATTTTGATTTCTGAAAGATCTTTGGCTTAACATCAGTTTAAAGATCAGCACTGAGCCAAAAATGGCTTTGTCTGCCCAGCTGGACTGAGAAAAGATATCACCTGTCCTGGCAAAGCCAGGCTTGCCAGTGCTGATGAAGCAGATGAATAAAGAGCTGCCAGAGGAGCCATCTTTGGGAGAGATGTTTCTGGTGGAGAGCTGCAGAACCACAACCAGATCATGGAATCATGGAATCCCAGAATGGGTTGGGAGGGGCCTAAAAGACCATCTTGTTCCACCCCCCTGCCATGGACACCTTCCACTAGAAAATGCCTCTCTGCTGATTCATCACCACTGTTGAAGCAGATGGAAAATCACATGCAACCAAGTCACGTGCAAAGCTCAGTAATTTAGGGAATAGCAAAGAAGAGAAGACAGGCCAGTGATTACAAGTCTCCCATACAACAGGCCTGTTCTAACCATCTCTTTATGCCTCTTCCTTGCCTTCATCTCTCCTAAACCAGTTAAGGACAAGCCAGGCTTACCTGTGGGGGGAATTTGACAGCTCAGAAAATGAACCTACATTGTTGCTCTGAGTTTGCAGTTCTTCGATGTTTTCATTTTTTGTAACAGTTTCTCACGCACTTTTTGTAAACATAGCTATGTTTTGTTAACCGTCTTTATTGTTTTTTATTTTATTCTCCTAGGCGGAGACATTTAATAAATTTTTCCTTTGACCAGTGTGATTGAGAGGTGGTAATTTCTCCCTCCAATCCACGGTGGTTTTTAAAAACATATATAATAAAGCTCGGGGTCTCGGACCCTCTCTTTTTTTTCTTGCTTCTCTCCTAACAAAGTGTCTGCATGGTTCTTTCGTGTCCAATTGCGACACTACATGAGAGCACCAAACACCAGCCTTGCCAAAAGGGCTGGAGGCAACAGAACCAGAAATGCCCAGCTAATGAATATATGCAGCCCTGGCCCTGCCCACATGGACATCTCAGGTGCTGTCCGCATTTGTGGTCTTGAAAAGAAGCTGAAAATTCAGAGGGGACTGAAAGCAGAGACCAGGTGTGATTGGAGTGCTACAGAAAATGCCACACTGTGGGAGACTTACAGAGCTCAATCTGGTTTGGTGCTCAAAAAGGGAAAAAAATTAAAAATATAAAGAAGGCAGCTTGAGAGGTGATTTGATCACAGTGAATAAGTGTCTCCCTGCAGAGAAAATACAAGGTACTTGAGTGCTCTTGAACACAAAGACAGAAGCGGTGGTGAAGATCTGAACCAGGGCAGCTTTGCATTGGAAATGAGGCACAAGGTTTTTCTGCAATGAGCATGACTAATCCATGCAACACGGACTAGCCATTCTTCTGCTGTTTCCAGCGCAAAGCTGGGGGCTGTTCCAGCAAACAGCCTGTGTCCAGCAGCAGTGATCAGGCTCAAGAGCTCAGTGGTGTGAAAACTGAGTAGTGACTCTGCAGTCCTACCTACGGGTTCCAGTGGGACTGCATCCTCCAGGTGAGCAGCAGTCACATGAACCTGCGCACAACAGTCCAGGAACAGGGAACTAGATATAGATGTTGCACCTACTCCAAAAACTCAAAACAAAGCCCAGCTCCTGCCTTTAGCTCCCTCCTCCCAGAAACATGGTCTGATTCCCAGATTTACACTCCAATAACACAGACTCCCGGTTAACTCCTGCTGCTGGTGCCATCCCGGGGGTACCCCACCAGCCAGGAGTGACTCAGCCTGAGTGGGAGACGGCACTGAGCAAGTGGCACTGGGGGATGACTCACAGGGGGGGTGTCTGCAGGGCCGAAGGCAGCAAAGGAATTCACCTTCCCTAGCACTGGGTGATGTAACTTAGACAAAACTTTACCTTTTCCATCCTTAATGAAAAGTAAAAGCAGCCGGGTCTGAAGTGCCTGGACATTGAAGCCCTACCTGGACAGAGCATTCTAAAATGCTGATTTAGCTCATTCCAGCTACTGCAGCTGTGGGTTTGGCTGCTCCCCAGGGTGTTTCCCATCACCTTTCTGAAGTAGCATCTCCAATGAGGAAGAAATTCCTGCAGTCTCTGCCCAGGCAGGTTGCCAGACAGCAGCAGCTTCCTGCTGTTCCGAGGAAAACCTCATTCTCCTCCAGCATCCCTTCCCTGGCACTGCCTGCTGCACATGCGGGACCTCCCAGCAGTGTCTCCTCATCCTGAGGACTCTTATCACAGTTTAAAAAAGCTGCATTCTGCTTCTGATGAAAGCCAGTTTGTCAGATACATGCTGAAAACAGCATAAAACTCCACAAAGGAGCTGATATCTCCCTTCCGGAGTTCCGTGCATTTAAAATGAAGTCTTGCCGATTAATTAAAAACCCTTCATCCATCTCATAAACATCCTGGAATCACTTTTCTCGCTGACTGAATTATTTAAGAGTTCTCTAAGGATTCAAAATTATTGTTTTGTTGTTGCGTTACTGCAAGTTCAGTGTGGTGAAAACCCTTTGGCCTCCGAGGAACCTCCTTTGAATAATAAACAAACATAGAAATGTTGTTGCTCTGCATTCAGACTACTTTCTTCAGTGGAACCTGCACCTTGTCCTGGAAAACAGTGAGGCAGAGCCTTTAGGGACACCTTTCCTGCATTTGTGCTGGTAGAAGTGCATGAAATAAAATGAGAGAAGGGAGAAACTCAAAGCTTCAGTTGGATCCTAGAATGGTTTGATTTGGAAGGTACCTTAAAGATCATCCAGTTCCAGCCCTCTTCCAAGGGCAAGGACACCTTCCACTAGCCCAGGGTGCTCAGAACCCCATCCGGCCTGGCCAGCTTGACTAAGCAGACCCAGAAATCATACAGCACAACCAAGAGCCTCAAAAGGGACCGATAGGGTCCAATAGGGTGAGGAGGAGGCAGGAGATACTTAATTAGGCATTGCCACCATGCAAGATAACTGTGGCATCACAACCCAGTGGGCCACCAGAGACAGACTGGGGGACTTGCAGGGTGTATCTGCACAACTGAACATGGAAAGCCTCTGCTAAACTGCTCCATCAGATTTCAAGGTTGGTCTCCTCTGCTTCTTCAGCTACCCTTCAGCAATTTAGAAGGTGGCAGTTGGACACAGGAGGATATTGACAACAGTCAGGGCTGGCTGAAGCCCCCAGAAAGATGAATTTGGAGGTCTGGAGTCCAGCCACAGCTGCTGCTGTGTGATGGTGTCGTTGGTACCATGCAAGTGACGTGGGGGACGTCCTCCTGAGGGCTCTTCAGCTGCAGCAGATCCACCCATGGGGAAAGAAACTTCTGTAGTTATGGCTTCAGCTGCATCTGTGCTTATATACTTATAGGTAAACTTCTTGCTAGCTCAGTCTTTCCAAATCTGTTTCAAATTCCTCCCCTTTTCTTTTTTGTGATGATTTTGGTAGGGATTGGCCCACCAGCACATAGAGCAAGGCTTTCAATTAAGGCAAAAATCCACACCCACAGCAAGAAATGGGCTTAAACTTAGAATCATGGAATATCCTGGGTGGAAAGGGCTCCCCAAGGATCACCCAGTCCCACTCTGGCCCTGCACAGACACCCCAATAACCCCACCCTGAGCATCCCTGGCAGCGTTGTCCAAACGCTCCTGGAGCTCTGGCAGCCTCAGGGCCGGGACCATTCCCTGGGGAGCCTGGGCAGTGCCCAGCACCCTCTGGGGGAAGAACCTTTCCCTGATCTCCATCCCAAACTCCCCTTGAACAGCTCCAGCTGCTCCCTGGGTCCTGTCCCTGTCACAGGGAGCAGAGATCGGAGCTGCCCCTGCGGAGGAGCTGCAGCCCCCGCTGAGCTCTGCCCTCAGCCTCCTCTGCTCCAGCTGGACAGGCTGAGTGCCCTCAGCTGCTCTTCCTGTGGCCCCTCCAGACCCTTCACCTCTTCATGTCCCTCTTTTGGATATTCTCTAATAACTTTTTATCTTTTTTATATTGTGGTGCCTAAAACTGCCCCCAGCGCTCAAGGTGGGGCCAGCACAGCCCAGAGCAGAGCAGGACAATTCCCTGGCCTGGCCTGGCCTGATGCCTCCCAGGACATGGATTTCCCTTCTGGCTCCAGGGCACTGTTGACTCAATGACCTTGCCATTGACCAGGAGGGCCAGGTCCCTTTCCCAGAGCTGCTCTCCAGCCTGTCATTCCCCAGGCTGTACAGGGCAACCCTGGATGTACCACACACTTCAGAGAGCAAAGCACTTCCCACTCTCTCAGCTTTTTGGGCCATGAATGACATACCCAGAGTTCACATTTCCTGGATTAGGCAAGTCAATGCCAATGGCAAGGAATGATGCTTCCAAATGACTTTTATAATGTGGAGAAATGATTGAACAAGGCATTTCACATGAGCACTATCACTTTGCCTGTCTCACATTCACTCTGGAATTGCTAAGCATGGTACATCAAATGCAATTTAATTTCAATTACAATCTCTCTGATAAAGCTTATGGCTTCTTCCCCCACCCCCCTTGGAACACCCTCATGCAGTGCTACTCTCACACACACAGCACAGGGCACAGAAAACAGAAAATTTAATATATTTCTATATTTCTGGG
The DNA here is from genome assembly GCA_014706295.1 of Lycocorax pyrrhopterus obiensis. Lineage (NCBI taxonomy): Eukaryota > Metazoa > Chordata > Aves > Passeriformes > Paradisaeidae > Lycocorax > Lycocorax pyrrhopterus. The sequence goes on from JACSVZ010000043.1 coordinate 657,099, forward strand.
GCACTAACCTAGGAATTGTGCTGGATCATCCCCCTCCACACACTTGTGGCACATTGAGTGAGTAGGAACATTTTTAAATGAACACTGCTCATAATATTAGGACTTAATAGCTTACCATGGGAAGGAGTCACACTTCTGACTTCGTTGTGACACTTCAAAGGAATCAGAAGGCAGAATATTCCTTTATTTGACTGGTTTCAGCTTGGAAACATGCATAAAATTGTGCTGGTTCCACTGAGGCTGTAGAATCATTGCAAAGTCTCTGTCTAAAACATATAAAATAGGTATTTATCCATTCTACAAGAGGCATCTGCAAGGCTTTGGATGTCCAACATCAGCTGGGGGAGTCAAGGAAAGAAAGAAGTGTTGGCATCTGCCCAGATCCATGGCAGATGACCAGGGAGCTGGGAGCAGGAGGAGGGTACAGCATGAGCAAGGGCAGGTAAAGGGGAGAACTGAGGGGGACAACAATTTGTTTATCCCTGTCACCCAGCCAACCCTCGCATCCTTTCAGAGGTGACAAAGGAGAGCATTGGAAAGGAAGCATGTGGGAGCTGCCTGGACACGCAGGTTTGGGCATCAGGAGTTGCTTGGCTGAAAATTCTGCAGTCAGCGGCCAGGGCAAGAGCGATGGCACTCATGAGCCTCCTCCTGGGACCGCCTCCCGCCCTCCGGCAGGGAGTGCTCTTGTCAACTCATTTAGGGGCAGAAATACCCTTTCTAACGCAGCAAAGGTCCCGCAGGCAGCTCCCCGTGGAGCAGAGCAGTTGTCACAGGTGGTCCCAGCTTCAGGGCTCTGCTCTGTTCTGGACCTGGCACTCCGCTCTGCCTGTTCCTCCAGCACCGCTCAGATTCTCATCTGATCCTTCGGAATTGCGCTTTGCCTCTGGCAATTCCCTTTACAGTGAGGCTGTGCCAGCAGCCTGGCTGAGGCAAACGGGTCTCCACTCTCTTCGCCAGGGAAAAGTCCTTCCATCCCAGCCCACCCTGGGGAACAGCCCTGTGAGTGGGAGCTCGGCCCCATCACCATCAGGGCAGTGTTTGGCATCCAGTGATGTGGGCTGGTTTGCAGTGAGACACCCAACAGCTGCTGTGTGCAGTCCCTGCAAAAGTCAGCTGTGGATTTTGATGGTGCATTGGGCACCTGCCCCATCCTCACCTGCTCTGCAATGCGGGAGTGTAGGAGGGGACACACTCAGCTGTGTCCAGCTCTGCTTTGAGGAGGTGGCTCAGACTCTGCATTTCAGATACTCTCTGTCCTGAGCAGAACTGCCTTCAGCCACTGAACTAAAGTCATTGACCCTGAACTTGAAGAAGAACTTTGCTGTGTAGGTGACCAGAGGCTGGAACAAGTCACCCAGGGAGGGTGTGGAGCCTTCCTCACCGGAGACATTCCAGAACCCTCTGTCAATCCTGTACCACATGCTCCAGGATGAATTTGCTTGAGTTGGACCAGATGACCCACTGTGATCTCTTCCAACCTGATCCATTCTGGGATTCTGTGATTCCTTGGGCCCTCTGGTGCATTGCCCATGTCTTCATTTCATCCAAATCCAGCCAGTCCAGGTGGATGAAGGATGCCCCCTCCTTGGTCTGTTGGTCCCAATGACCTGCTAGTTGCATCTTCCCTGCGAACACACCATGGTCCTGCAGACCCCCACAATCAGAAAACCTCTGCAAATCACCGTGGAACAAAAGCTGCTGGTTCCCAGTTCACATGGGAGAGCCTCTTTTCTCCTGCTGGTACCTATTCCAGAATCCCCCAGGGAAAAGCTGTTATTGAAACAGCGGAAATGGGGAAATAAGTTCCTACACACTGAAATATGCACAGAGAGAGAATTACATCCTTAGGACCACCTTTTTTGCTGGTAGGATCTGACCGAGATTTATTGGCCTCCAGGTAATACTGAAGAGTCCAGTGACGTGCTGTAGCTCCCCAGCATCTCCCAGACCAGAGTTTGATCCCTGACTGGTTTTCTTCATCTCCAATGTTCATGAAGCATCAAAGCTGGAAACCCAACACTTCTGCCCACCCCAAAATTCAGAGCCAATGATAATCCAAAGTATTTGTTGACACAGCCAGGCTATCTCCTGCCATGGACCAGTGTCAGTGCCTCTGGCTGGCTTTTTGCCCTCTCTCTGAGGTGTCCTGGTGTCACAGCTGAGCACAGGAACCTCCCTCCAGCTTTCACTCATTCATGCTCTCTCTGTGCCACTGCTTTTAAGTGGGGGCTTAACACATTTGCAGCAGGAACCTTGTTACAACATATTAGCAGAGCATCTCTGGATAACTGTCTTCTATCAGCTCAACTAGATCTCCTTTTCCAGGAAGGTTTTAGGAAATTTTTATATGTGTTATCCAGCAAATAACTCTAACTTTCACTGCAGAGTTTTCTCACAGCCCAGCCAGTCCTTCACTCTCTGTTTTGGGTCCATTCCTTGAGCTGATTTTTTTTTCCCTGTATCTGATAACTTTCTTCCCTCTTCCATCTTCAACTCACTGAGGGTTTGATTTATCTGATCTAACACAGATGTCTTGTTTGGGGTGGGAAGAAGAAGCTTAAGGGGACCAGTCCCAGTGAGGAGACCTCCACAGTGAAAAATTACAACCTTTCCCCACCAAGCAATATAAAAGTTAAAACAAAACTAACTGAAAGGAAAAGGTGAAATATGTAGTTTCATTTTACAAAATATATCTGCGCCTTTAGAAACCTCTCCCACGCTCAGTACCAAGATGCCTTTAGGCCTTTTCCACCATGAACCCATTCCATTTCCCACTGAATGGTGTTTTCCAGCCCCCAAATCATTTTGTGTTAAATATTCCTAGTTCCAGGTTGGTTAAATGACAGCAGATATCCATAGATCAATCTGTCTCATCCCTACAGCCTGGTGATTACATGGAAGATGGATGGGCTGGGTAATACCCACATTAGGCTGGCTGGGGCTGCTCCAGGTCCTTTGGCTGGAATAATAAGGTTAATCACACAAACTCCTTTCCCCACTATTACTTTGGTGGCCTAGGCTCCCCCCTCACCTTCGTCACAGCAGCACAAGCACAGCAGAGACTCCCCTGGACCAGAGATCTCCCCTGGGGGAGATCCAGGCTCTGGGCTTGTCCTGCTATTGGGAAACGGGATGATTTCAGCTTTCAGACATGGATTTAGGGATGGAAACCGATTGAGCCATTGCTCAGAATCCCACAGGCAAACCCTGGTCTGCATCAGAAGGGTTTCCCTTCCTGATCCCTGATGGGAGCTGCAGCCCTAGAAAGCTCATGGCAGAGTAAAACTAAGGCACAGTCGAGTGCTTAAGGAGATTCCCATGAAATAAAAGCAACTTGAAGGGACCAGAGCAGGACCCAGATCTGATGGGACCACAGAGAAGAAGGGCTGATCATAATCAAGATGCTCAGGACCCTTTCTCCCACCACTGAAGCCAAGTGCTTCTGGTCCCTGGCTAACAGGGTGTCATGGTTTAACCTCTGAGCATGGGGGTTGGACGAGATGACCTTTGAAGGTCTCTTCCAACCCAAAACCATTCTGTGATTATGTGATTAGATTGCAGAGCCCTGGAAATAACTCTGGAATTTGTCCTCTCCCCCATGTGAGGAGGGATGGAGGTGCTTTAGAGAAGCAGCTCCCTGACCTACATCCCTTCACTGGAGAGCGGCATGTTCTCTGGAACTGCTGCCCCTAGAGCACACAGAGGATTTGGCTGGGGAGGCAGTTCAGTGCCCTGCGAAGGGCCGGGAAGCAGCAGGACCCAGCGCTGGCTCAGCATGTTGGTAGCATGACATAAATCATCACTTCTCCTGCCCGTGCTGCTCTGCATGCAGGGAGTGCAGGACACACATTCCCTGTACTTGTACCACCAGATAATAAATGTCCAGTCCGTGCCCGGAGGCAGTGACAGATTGGAGACTCATTTTGTCCTGACCTCCGTGCACATGGAGGAGCTGAGGATTCAGCCCTGGAGGAAGCCATTCTGACATAATTCATCCAAGGACAAGGACACAGCCCTCCTCTTTCAAGAAATTTTACTTTGCTAAGGCATATTTCAGATCCTTTACCCAGCACCTAAGGACACCAGGACCTTTTAGAGCATTGCTCAGAGGCTGGACCATGCTCCCATTTAAACCCCAGCAGCCCAGAGTGGCTTTTATGCTCATCCTTGCATCCTCCTGGTCCGGAGGAGCAAAATGAACTTGTGGAGGACACCCTGACCTGACCTTATCCATGGGAGGAAAAGAGACCTCTGGTCAAAGCCACAATTCACTCAATCCTGAACCTGTGCAAGGTGATGAGCAGGTGATGCTATCAGAGCTGGCACTATCTGGGCTGCAATTAGCTGTCAGAAAGATAAACCAGCACTAGTAACCCCAGGAACGGAGGAGAAACACAAAAGGTGTTCCTGTAGACTACAGTGAGTGTCCCGAGCAGCCGCTGCACTCCCAGTCTGAGCTGCCTCCCTGCCCACTCCCCTGCCTGGGCCACACAGCTAATTTTAGGTTAAAGGCCTGTTATCACCTGACAAGCCTCTGGAATGCTCCAAGCACTCTGTAAGAACTGAGTTGCTCCCTGTGGTTTCCCGGAGGGAAATATTTGGGAGGTTTTGAGAACGGCAGAAGTGACAGCTTCCCGCGAAGCAGCCGTAGCTCCTGCAATCTGCCCTTGGAAATGCCAAGGAAAGTATTTCCTGGACCAGAACTTCTCAAAGGGCATTTCTGTGCCTCACTCAACCTGTTTTGGCACCTTCAGCTTCAGGGGAGCCTCTCATCTGATGCTGAATGAGTCACCCCCACTGGCTAGAAGGCCGCAGTTTTTAAAAAGCCTAAATTTCCATGTGGTTTATTAAAAAAAATTTTAAAAAAAATCCACTTTAGGGTCTTTACACTCCTAAATTGGGTGTCTTTGGGTCACTGTAGGCTTTTATTTTCTGGCTTTCCTGTGAGAATGGACAGTGACCATTCCTGCAGGGTCAGGAGCTGGAGTGTGAACACAGACCAGTATTTTGGGACGCAGGGTAAACCCAAGCAGCACAAACACCTCCATGCCTAGAAAGCAAATAGAGCCAGTTCCTTCCCATGTGGGGGGGAATTCATGGACACAGTGACACCTCTTGTAGCAGCAGCAAAGCTTCCAAAGGCAGCAGCTCACTCAGCCTTAGATGGACAAATTCTGCTCGGTGCCTTTGCTGAGCACACCCTCCAGCCAGAGGCAGCTCTGGGCAGACCAGAGCACTGATGTGCCAAGCTGGAGCCAAACTTTGTCAAATTAGTTAATTTAGATGCTTATTCTCGAGTTAATGGGAATGTGGAGGTTTTAGCTGTGTTGAGTCATCCTGTGCAGCAACAAAATCCAAGTAGGAAAAGACCCATGAGGCCATGGAGTCTTGTTGATGTGGATGTAGTTGAGTCTGTAAAGCTCCTGAGCTGGGCTGACAGACTGAGCCTGGCAGAGCTGAGTGTGGCTTTCATCTGCTCACAGGTAAAAGTGCACCTTCCTCTGGCACAGGAACAGAGGTGACTCCAGCTGCTTCCCATTCCCTTCCTGTACAGAAGATGTAACCCTGCCATTTTCCATGTGGCTGCTCTCTGAGCTGTTTCTCTGGATAACTGGCAAAACACAAGCAGCAAGATTGATTGTGGGACTGAATTAGATGCTGAGGCTGAAGCTGCCCTTCCCAGCCCTGCTCCAGGGTCCCAAAACCCTGGAGCCTGTCAGCTGTGCAGCAGGCAGGAAAAATCAGGGGAGAAGGGTGGGAGGGAAGAATGAGCTGCAGCAGACATCTGTCAGTGCAGCCGTGAGGGCTCTGCTGTCACATGGAATTGCAGTGCTGGGAGGTTCAGGGATTGTGTTCTATCTCCAGTTCAGCACAGCAGATGCCAAGTGGCCAGGATATGGTGAGGACTGTCCTTGCCCAGTGCACATCCCAACCATGGCAGGGACTGGTGACCTCACACAGTCTGGAGCTGGCCCTGGATAACTGGGAAATCAGACCTTCCTGCAGCCCTGCATCAGCATGCATGGAGTCTGACCAGGCTGCATTTTCCCTAGTGAAAATCATTCCTGCCAGCCGGAATTCCCTGGTAGCCTGAGGTCAAACTGAAGGATTAGGGAGATGCCTCTGGCTTCCCATCCCAGAGAACTTGGGACCTGCACAGGGGAATTGGAGGAGTCAGGCAGCAAGGAGGAGAGATTGGCAACAGGGAGGTGCTGCTGTTCAGGGAGATGGGAAAGGAAGAAAAACAGGATTCTCCTCTCCTCTCCTCTCCTCTCCTCTCCTCTCCTCTCCTCTCCTCTCCTCTCCTCTCCTCTCCTCTCCTCCTCCTCTCCTCTCCTCTCCTCTCCTCTCCTCTCCTCTCCTCTCCTCTCCTCTCCTCTCCTCTCCTCTCCTCTCCTCTCCTCTCCTCTCCTCTCCTCTCCTCTCCTCTCCTCTCCTCTCCTCTCCTCTCCTCTCCTCTCCTCTCCTCTCCTCTCCTCTCCTCTCCTCTCCTCTCCTCTCCTCTCCTCTCCTCTCCTCTCCTCTCCTCTCCTCTCCTCTCCTCTCCTCTCCTCTCCTCTCCTCTCCTCTCCTCTCCTCTCCTCTCCTCTCCTCTCCTCTCCTCTCCTCTCCTCTCCTCTCCTCTCCTCTCCTCTCCTCTCCTCTCCTCTCCTCTCCTCTCCTCTCCTCCCTCCCCTCCCCTCCCCTCCCCTCCCCTCCCCTCCCCTCCCCTCCCCTCCCTCCCCTCCCCTCCCTCCCCTCCCCTCCCCTCCCCTCCCCTCCCCTCCCCTCCCTCCCCTCCCCTCCCCTCCCCCCCTTATTCCTCTTCTTTTCTCATTTTTTCTTCTTCATCCCAAAAGGCACCTGCCCTGCTCTGAGGGCAGCTGTGCCCTGTTCTTGGCTGCTCCACAGCAGCCACCTGTGCAGTGCCACAGCAATGCTCCCTGTGCCTGCAGGGACCACGGGCTGCCACACGAAACCTTCCCATTCACACACGGTGCCACCACAACACATCCAAGGACACACGAGGAAAGGGGAAATAGATCCCTGTGCAAACCGGATCCCTTTTGGCAGAGCAGCTTTGTGATTTCCTCTTTCCCCTGTAGTAAACTGCATCCCTTTGGCTGACCCTTACTCAGTAGTTAATTATTCCTAAAGAAGGAAAAATCCTGACTGAGCAATGATGGAGTAAAATATGCATGAGGAATACAGTTAGCAAACTGCCAAGACCTTAAACTCTCTGGGATGAAGCATATATAAATAATCTCTGGGTTTCTCATAGACTGAGGGACTTTATAGAACAAGAGGGCAAACCCAAAGGCATCCCAAATAAATGACTGGCCTTTGTCCCCAGCTGAAGCTCTGAGGACCTACAGGATCGTAGTTAACATGTGCCTGAAGAAAAATATTTGAAAGAGGATTTTTACCTATGTGGCCAAATTATTTTATGACTGCAACTAGTAAACAAAATACTCACACCACTTCCCACATCACCTGCACACTGGTAACAGCCAGAGAAACAGAGATGGCGGAAAGTTTTTGGCCTCATCAAATATCAGGAGATTATCTGTGAGATTATTTTACAGAAAAGATGTGACCCAAATACATAAAGAAAATGGGCTGAGAGGTCATAAACTGAACAAGACTTTGCCAGACTCTTTTTGCTGCATGTGCAAACCCTTTTGTACCAGCACCATCCACAGCAGCAGTCAATGTTTTCCAAGGGCCATCTCAGGAAGACGGAGCAGTGTCTCTCCTCAGACAGTGGCTGAGTGCACTTTGAGGCTGCATCACCCTGAAAGCAGACGGAGCCAGGGCCTTGTAGGAGCTCTGCAGGGAGACTTCCCCTCTGGAGTTCCATCCCCACCAGGCTTCCAGTCTCCGTCATGCCGAACAGCTGCTCCCGGTGCCAGCTGCCACCACCTCCAACACATCTACCATCTGCCCTCCCTCCATTCCCAGCACAATGGCTCAAGCTGGCTGGTGCCTTGGCACCAGCCCACCCTCTAATTAAGGCAAGGAAGAAGAAGAGAAGGAAGGGGAAACCTTCAAAGGAATCCCACTAATAGCTCTCACAGAAAAGCCTCAGACCCACCCGACCAACTGCCTGATCCAAGTCCTCTTCATCCCCTTCCCTGCATGGTCCTGCTTGGCCTCCCAAACCCTGAGGACACCAAGTCACTTCATCTCTGCCCTTTGTGCCAGCACAGAGATGTCTTTTATAGAATTCTACATTACCTTTGGAATTTTATTTCAATTTTATTTTTCTGCTTTTTGTTGTCTATGTCGAGGCCCTGTGCGTCATCTCTTCTCGGTTTTATTTGATTGCCTTTTGGAGATGAGGAGATTAATATTTCATCAAATGTACAGGGAATAAATAACCAGGTTTGAAAGACATCCAGAACCTTTCCTGCCTTGATGGGCATTTGCAGACCTGAGGAGTGGGGAGGTATTTTTACCACAAGCCATTTCTGATGACATCACAATCCCTGCCACAATCTTTGTAGGACATTTCCACCACCCACGACATTTCCATGTCCATGATGCTGTGGGGTCATGCCCAAAGGTATGAGTGCAACACTCTGGATACGCCCATTCCTCTGGCAGATCCCCAGGGACAGAGGGAGGGCTCAGCCTGGAGAAAAGGAGGCTCGGGGGAACCTTGTGGCTCTGCACAACTCCCTGACAGGAGGGGGCAGCCGGGTGGGGATCAGGCTCTACTCCCAGGGCACAGGGACAGGACAAGGGGAAATGGCCTCAAGCTGTGCCAGGGGAGGTTCAGGTTGGACATCAGGAGGAATTTCTTCATGGAAAGAGCTATTAAGCATTGCAAGGGGCTGCCCAGGGTGGTTTGGAGTCCCCATCCCTGGAGGTGCCCAAGGAACACCAGGACATGCCACTCAGTGCTCTGGGCTTGGTAACAAGGTGGGGATTGGGCACAGGATGGACTCGATGGTCTGGGAAGTCTTTTCCAATCTTATGATTCCATGATCCATGCAAGAGCCTCTACATCCATGTACATCCATGGAACTCATGCACATCCATGCAACAACACCACGCCCAATGCAGCAGAATCATGATGGGTCCCTGTGCTGCCAAAAAGACACAGCCATGAAGACGCTCAAAGCTGACAGGGTTGTGCATCTGTCTGTCACAGAGTGTGTGAAGACAGAGCCACTTTCGGCTGGTGGATTGATGGGCTCAGTTTCCAGAATAAAACTGTGGAGTTTTTCCCAACCACAAACCACTGTGATCTGTTTGATGGGAAATGCCAACTGCTGATTGGGAAATTTCAGTCGACTTAGCTTTGAATGAGAAAAATAATAATTATGACTTTTATTATGATCAGTTTAGCATTCTGCCTTGAGGTTTAATTAGCTGTAAAACAAAAGCTTTTGTGTTTCTGTTCTATTCAAAATTGACACATCCTCCCAAAAGCAATTTGAAAAACATGGCAAGCACTTTTGAGAAACTTGGGAAGCAAATGAGAAATTCATTTAGATCCCAGATCTTTGTGGGTTTCCTTGAGTTTGCTTGTTTTAGTTTGCAGTTGCCATGTTTTTGTTAATGTGGGATCTCCTATCAATGCACACAGTGATTATCCACGTAAATGAAGGAATCAATCACTTGCTGCATGGAGCAATGAGTCAGAGTAAACCCAGCCCCGTGTGTGAGTTTTCCTTCTCCCAGCAGGACACTGTTTTGTCTTCCTGCATGGACAACTTCTGCATCTCCAGCAGAGTTTGATGGGATGAACAGGGGTCTGAAGTGTCCAGAGGCCACCCAAGCATTTTGCAAGGCCTTCAAGACCAAGAAAATCTTCTGCCAGCCCAGTTATAAGGTAATCCTCACTAAAGGATGTTGGTAACAATCTTTGTTTTCATTCCCTGCAATGTTTCCAGCAGGACTGTGGCTTCAGCTTTCCTGCTCTTCCTCTCAGAGCAGCTGTGAGATTTGCAGGGGTGAAGCCAGTGATACAGAGTGGCCGAATACAACAGGGATACCCAAATTTGAGGCATGATTATATTATGTGGTGACCTGGAATGAGAGAAACCTGGTGCCAGCAGCCACTTTCTTCAGGCAGAGTTTGAGAGCATGTTCCCCTCACTGCAGGTCTAGGAGGAGGGAAAACGACACAGGACAGAAAACCTGGGAACTAATTTTAAAAGCAGGGCAAAAAACAAGTCTCCTGGGAGAAACTTAATGTGTTGAGTTGGATTTTTTCTCAGCCTGCAGTTGCTAACACAGCCCCAGGTGCTGACAGCCTGTCCTCCCCTGAGCAGTGTCCTGAGCATTCCCAGCTCCACTTGACCTCCTGGGAGAAAAACAGTCCCAACACACAGGTGGGGAAACCGAGGCACATTGCTGATTTCAGCTGGGATTTCAGCTGAGAAGCCAAACTCCACCCTTCCACCAACCTGACCTATATGTCCAGGACACCAAGGATTATTTTTTCCTACAGATGTCCCAGCTGGAAGCAAAGCCCTGCTATTGATGCGCCACGTGGGAAGCAGGGATACATTTCCCTGCACCCTTTCAGTGTATGGACCAGTCCCAGTCTCATCCCTACAGTGCAGGAGGGACACATGGAGTTTTCCCAAAACAGGAGAGGAGCAGAGCAGTGGTGTACATCCCACAAACAGCCCCATAGAGCAGCTGTCATGGACCTGCTCAGACACAGGAGTGTCAAACCACATGCAGTTACATAAAACAATTATAATATACCAAAGGCAGATAAGTCAGACTAAACCTCTCCTCTCCCTCCTTCCTGGAGATCCGATATTTCTCTTAATTCTCCCCATCCCTAATACCCACCTCCCACATTTGTGCCTGCGCCGCACTGAGGAGTTTGAGATTAACCATGACTAATGGACTGATTTCCCTGTCTCAGGGACTGTTTTATTTTTCCTTTGCCACATCTGACAAGTTGCATTTTACTATAAATCCCCTCAATTAGGTCTTTCAAACAGCACTGCAGCCTTTTCCCTGATATATGGGGAAGGAATTATCTTCATGTCCCTGGCAACCAATTCCTTAACTAAAATAGTGTTCACTTCTGCCTTCCCTGCATCACCTCACACTTTGGGCACCTGAGCAGAGCACAGCCATCCCACACGTCCCACTTGGTGGCCACGAGCAGGCTGAGATGGTGAAAGACAATCCTTGATCTTGGTGTGGGAATGGGGTCTCCTGTGCTTCCCGTTGCAAGGTCCCTTCTGTCCCCACGGTGCACAAAGCCCTGAGCAGCCCGCAAAACCAGAGTGTGTTTCATGACCAGGAGCTGTGCCCTGGACCTGTGATGGTAGAAGGTGTCCCTGCCCATGGCGGGGGGCTGGAACTACATGATCTTCCAACTCAAACCATCCCATGATCCTACGATGCACTCAGCTGAATCCAGGCTGCTCAAAGTGATTGGGAGCTTTCTCAAGCCATTTTTAGAAAATTTTGCATTTTCCATGGGCTTATTGAAGTGCAAGGTAACACAGGGGTGGCTCAGGAGTCTGTCTCATCCCATCCTTGTCAGGGGTGGAATGTTAGGAGACCTAAGAAACAAAAGGTTTCCTGAATTTACCAGAGCTTTATATATTTTCAGACTTCTTTGCCAAAGCAATGACACAATTGATTAAAGCCAGGTAATGCCACAAGATTTATGTCTGTGTTGTTTATTCCCCTTAATTACTGGGCCAGGAGCATTTACCCTTTGGGGGCTGGGATGGGTCACTGGGTACCCCCACATGCTGGGACACGGCCCTGGCCAGTCTTTGTGCCTTGGTCCCACAGATCAGGGAGGACCTTGATCCTCTCCTGCCCTCTCCAGTGCTCCAGAGACAAAGAGCAGCTCAGTGAAGATGGATGGAGACTGTGGCCTGGAATTCATCAAGGGACACTGCCCTCCTATTGATCTGTCTGCAACCTGCTGTGGTCTGCAGCCATTCCCAGAGGCAGAGGCTGCAGTAGGGAGCGTGATCCAGCACCCCGTGAGAGGTGGTGGATGCACCAGCATCAGATAAGGGAAATATCACACCCCTGGATGGTGGCCCCATGGCAATGTTTTCCAGCATCCCCCTCCCAGCAGCACACCTCATTGATCCTTATTTCCTCGAGGAAAGGAGGAAGCACAGCGTGCTGCCTGGCTGTCTGCTCCAGCTCACCTCGGGCTGATGGAGCCCGGCTCACTCCCAGGATAGGCACAGCACCCACAGCTCAGTGGGTACAGAAGGCATGCCCTGAAACTGCCCTGGCTTGGGGGAGCAGGTTTAACCCAGCCAGAAATTCATCCAACTCAGGGATGGACCCAATCCTGACCATGGCATCCCCAAGAGGCAGGGGTGTGCGGGATCCCTCCCCAGGAGACCAGGGGACTGCAGGAGCTGAGACACAGAGGTATGACAGGAGACCCTTTGAAGCCTGAGGGTTATGCTGGGGGAGAAGGGAAATGTCGTTATCCAAGACCTCAGGAGCATCGTCCAGGCTCTCCCACACCACTGTCCCCCACCCTCCCCAGGACACTTGTCCTCCCCCTTCTCTATCAGTTCAAGTAACCCCCTGCTCCTGCCCCATCACCTCTGCCCCTCCCACCACCCATCAAGCACGGTCCCAGCAGCACCTCCACCTCCTCCGGGACCGCCCTTTTGATCAAACCTGCGCCGCACAGCCCCGCTGTGTGAAAGACCAGCATCCGCCTGCCCCACATCCCCCTCCTTCTCTCAGGAGCATCTCCCTCACAAGGCAGGGCTAAAACACCTTCCACCCCATCCCTGTGGACGAGAAAAGGGGCTCTGCCCTCCCTTCGTGTTCACCATCCATTTTGCAAAGGGGCTGCAAAGGCTGGTGGGGGAAGCCTCGCCTTGTCCCAGTTCCTCTGCCAGAGCCCTGGAGTGAAATCCCCAAATCCCGTAACACCCACTCACCCCCTCATCCCCGGCAAATTGCAGCCCCAAGCCCTCTGCAGACACAAGGCAGGCCCCCAGGCTCCGCAGGAGAGACCCCACAGCGGCTGCACGATGGGAGTGCGAGGGGTGGAGAGGAGAAACCCCACTCCAAGGAGAGCCGGGAGGGCGGTCCTTGGGCCGGTGGGAAGTTTCTGCTGCTGATGCTGAGGGAGGGAAGGAGAAAGGGAAAAAAAATCAAATAGAGTTGGAAGGCACCAGGGAGGTGGAGGAAGGAAAAGGGGAGGAGGAAGAGGAGGAGGGAGAGAAGGGGGAGTGGGAGGCTGGTGAGGAAGGATGTAGCCCGTCGCCAGGCCAGCTGGAAGGTGGGCAGCCGGAGGACCGGCTCCAGGGAGGTTATAAAAGGACCGGGACGCAGAAGGACGCGCATTTTCCGCGCAGCCCCGCGGGGGCCCGCCACGCTTCTCCCCTGGAAGCCGAGGATTTTCTCCCCGACGGCAGAAGCAGCCCAGCAGGAGCGGAGACGCTGCCAGCCATGTCCCGGGGAGCTGGGCGCAGGGGCAGCTGAGGATGGTGCCCAGCCTACGTCCTGCCCTCCTCCTCCTCCTGCAGGTAAGATGCTTTAAGTCCTCTTCTCCCACAAGGGCCTTTCTGCCTCCTCCCCATCACCCCTGCACCCCGCACTGCCTGCCTTCTCCGCAGTGACTTTTCCATTTCTTTAAAGGGAAAAGTAAAAAGAGAAACCGCAATACAAAGGGCCCTCGGGAGAATTCCTCCAGTCGAGGCACTGGGCTTGGCAAGAGCTCGTGATGCTCAAAAACTATCGGGGAGGGGGGCTGAAGTGAGTGAAAGGATCATTAAAGTGGGGGAGAATTGCAGCCAGGTCCTCCTGAGCTCAGCCCAGGATTCCCAGCCTTGTACCTCCCAGTGAAACCAGCTGCCACCAGTTTCCCAGGCTGCTGGGAGGGGGTGGCCACTCTGGGGGTGTGATGGATGTGGACAACACAAATGCAGAGCCCAATTGTACCCCCATAATTCATTTTCTAAAGAAGCTTCTCCTTTTCCCCTGTGCACCTGCAAAGCACAAGACTTTTCCTCTCTAATTTGCTCTCTGTGGAACTGTAGCCACTGCTAATTTTGCAGCTCTGCACAACATGCAAATGCTTTGTCAGAAGCAGTATTCCTCCTCCTTGAGGGCTCATCAAGGAGGGAACAGCTCACAGCCCAAAGCGCGTTTAAATCCCAAACCCTGGACCAAAGAGATGAAGAGGTTTCTAGTGAAACCTTGAATTTTATTTGAACAAGCCTATAGTGGCAGCTAAACAAAATGATCAGGTTATTGATAAAACCTCTGTGTCAAGCAGTGGTAAAAGAGCAAATCTGCCTGGCTGGCTGCAGAATGGTGTCTCAGTGGCCCAGCTGGGACAGCAGAGTTAAAACAGCCCTTCCCATTGGCACCGCTGTGGCTTGTACCCCACGGACTGTTCACCCCACTGTGCACCTCACTGTGCACATCAGCTGCACCTCTGCACCAGGAAAGTTCTCACCTAAGTGATGAGAAGAGCTGATGTGCACCAGGAGACCTCCCTGCCAAGTTGGTGTTGCCTCTAAAAGCTCCTCTTCTGAGCAGCTGCTCTCTGCTATGGCTGCAGCCCACTAAGCCTGATTGAGAGGATTTATAGGAGCTCTTTTGCTGTTATATTCCCTGGTTCAGGTTTTGTTTGGCTTTGATGTAAGAAACAAAGGTGAGACAGGGCAGGATCTCTTCCCCCAGCCCAGGTCCTTCTTGGCTGTGGAGACAGCACAGACCCAGTGCAGTAAGGTCAGGTTCTGGTGGGGACAGCCATGTGAGTGTGACAGCTTCTGATAACCTCTGTGAGCAAAAAGTGGTCCAAAAGAAGCCCAAAGGTGCTGAGACAGGTCCCACCCTCTGTCAAAGCTCCTTAGGCTCAGGGATTCCCTCACCATACCCAGGTGTTCCCCAAGGGTGTTCTCCTCTTGAAGCTGGAGCAACAAGTCCTCAAAAATCTTCCAGAGTTTGAAACAAAACCACCCCTGTGCTGGGGCTGGGACTGGGAGGGGGTCACAAAAACTAGTCCAGGCAAAGAGAAGCCTCTCCCAGCTGGCTCCAAAAGGAAACAGCCAATCTACAACACTCACCCCCTTTGCAGTCAAGCTGTCTATTTTTCTGTATAAATACATGCATTCAAAACTCAGACCCTTTTTCAGAACAATCCCAACCCTCTCCTGGGGACAGCATGGGCTAAAGGACCATGAAACCCAGCTGTGAGTGCATCCCTGCAGCCAGGTGTACCTGCAGCAGCATCCAGCCTGTGAGTGCAGAGACCTGCAGCAGCCCAGCTCCACCACAGAGCTCAGTAGGGACAAACCTCCCCTGCAGATACTGGGTTGGAACAGTTTAGGTGTTCCCCATGCACCTGACCAGCACCTCCACTTTAGCATCGGTTTCCCCATGTTGCTTTACTGGATAGACATCCCTCAGGAGGTCGGACAGACAGACTAGGAGACAGGCAGCCAAACTTGCTGCCAAGTGCTCCCTGGCACCCTGCAAGTCATTTAAACAAACTAAAAAAGTGATTAAAATAAACCAGTTCACCTGCAGCTCTGTCAGGAGCCGATGATATTTCTGGGGCTGATAAAACTGCAAAAGCATTTTATGAAAAATCAGAGACTGATACCAGGGGTGGGATTTCCCCTCTCACTTGACCACCTCCAGCAGCAATAAGCCCAAAAACCAGCCCCTGCCCCTTCCATGCTCCAATCCTTGCATAAGATGCAGAGCTGCAGTCACAGGACATGCTGACCCTGGGGATCTCTTCCAGTCCTCACTTTCCTTAAAAGCTGGAGTTGATTCAGTGTATATGAAGTCATCCCTGTGGTTTTGCATCTCCAGCGAAGAAGTGAATGGAAAAGGCACAGCCTGTTCCCAGAATAGCTGCTCCGTCACCATAGGATGAATATATAGGAATACAATGAGAGTATCCTGCACCACCCTGCCCTGAAATCCAGCTCTGCTCTCCCAAAATCCTGCACGAGGCTGGCCCAGAAGTTTGTTGCAAGTGATAAGCTCAAGCTGCGATTGAGTCTGCAGTGTTTGGAGAGGCATCCATGGCTTTGTCTGTGAGAACAATTTTTGAACCCAAAGAAAGCACAAATCAACCCCCAAATCAGGGGGTTCCCTCACCAAGCAGAGCCCAGGAGCCATTGTCCGACACCCCAGAGCTGTCACTCAGGAGAGGGTGGCTCTTTCTGAAGATGGAATAACATACCCGGGGCCCATCTGTTGTTTTTCCTTTTTTCCCTAACTGTATTCTGAGCTGGTAGAAGAGACCCTCCTTCTCTGCAGGGTGTCCTGCTTTATCCACAGCCACCCACCCAGGAGCAGTCACCTCCATTCCGATGGCCAAGGGCAAAGGGGGTTGGCATTTTGCACATCACAGTCCCTCTTCCACCCTGAAATCTGCATTATCCACTCTGGAAAGGCGGTGGCAGATGCAGCTTTGGTGTGGCCAAGCTTTCCTGAGTTGTGAATGCAAATAAACTGGAAAAAAATGATGGGGGAATTAAATTGTGGATGTTCATCCCAGGGCACAACCCTAAAAAGGTGATGAGTGAAGGAGGGGGTTTGGAGCAGTCAAGATGTGAGTTTTGGGACAGAGCTTGAGGGAAAAATGTCCAATCCCAAAATGAAAATACCTGTCAATGCACAGGAGTTCCACATGTACAATCTGCAGGAGAGTTTAATACAATTGCCTTAGAAAAACAGCCCTCCCCCAGGCTTGCATCCATCACTCCAGTCTTCCTAGGCAGCCTTTGCCTGGCATAGATCCCATAGGAGCTGCATTGTGTCCCCTTCCCCAGCTTGTTTGTGCCTTTAGCTTCCAATACCCAAATGCCATTAGTAATTTTTTCACTAGTCCCCAAAAATATATGTCTCTCTTGACAGATAAATGAAGTCAGAATTATTTATGGCAAGTGAGGGAGACCAGATATTAATCCAGGAAAATCTTTAATTGCTCATAAATCAGATTTTACAGGGCATTCATTTAGCCCTGATTGATATTCTTTTGTTAGGATCTGCATCCAGCACATTCAGAGAGATACTCCAAACAGAATAAACACTCTCACCAAAGCTCCTGTCTACACACCACAGAGACTGGCCCTCTAATGTGGATAAATTAATAAACTTGCAGATTTTAATGCCAGATGGAGATGTTCTCACTGCCTGCTCTCCCCCTGAGTAACATCAGCCATAGAAAATTCCCCCACGGCTCTTGCTTTGAGCCTTGTTCCGTTGCTTGAGCTTTGCCTTGATGCCTTGATGCTGGCAGGGCTTGGGATGGGGCTTTGGAAAAGCAATGAAGGAGCAACAGGGGCTTCGTAGGGCAGCGGAGGGGCTTGGAGGAACCCTGAGATCATAAGCGGCAAAGCAGGTTACTGCCAGGTCTAAGGGGTGTAAAGAGGGTCCTTCATGGACCAGATGCTGCCTGGAGATTTCATTTGTGGGTTGAACTGAGGATGAAACTGTTCCAAGTGAAAGCCCTCAAGGTGGAGCAGGTAAGAAGCTCCGCAGCTGCAGAAAACAGTGCCTGGAAGTCAGAGGAGGCAACGGCAACGAGATGTCCTGCAGTGAAGGCAGGGGACACCGTGGGTTGGAGGCACCTCCGAGCACATTTGAGGGCCAGCCCTTTCGGTCAGGCTGTTGCAGGCCACCTCCAGCCACCAGCTGCGGTCCTGGCAGGACGTGCTGCTCCCTTCCCGCACCACTGTTGCTGCTGTGCCATCCGACGTTGGCATCCAGCTCTTTTTAACACTCACTGTATTTAACACCCAAAATCTGACACCTTTTGCTGCAGGCTCAGAGCCACGAACAGGCTCCATCCCAGCCTAATGCCCCAGGGAACCTCAGCAAAGCTCCAGGGCAGCAGCTGCTCAGCTCTTCCCTGCCCATGTGTTCTAGGAGGTCTTTCCTCTTCCACACCAAGTGTTGTAGTGGGCAGCAAGCCCAGCCAAGCCAGGGAGCAGCACTGATGGGTCAGAGAGGTCCCTACAGCAAGGACAGCTCCAGGGCGGCCGGTGTTGTCCCCCCTCCCAGGAAGGTTACGATGGCCATCACTGTGCACTGCTCCCACTGCCCTCCCCAGCTCTGTGCAAAGCCCCTGTCTCCCACGGCTTCGTCCCAGGCGTCAATCCCACTAATCACTCCGCTCTCCAATTACAGCCCCTCAGCACTGGACCTCCGAGATTGCTAATTAGGCTATGAGCCTTCTATCTCCTGCTCAGAGCTGTCAGCCCTTCCTGCCATGCAGATCCCCTCTTGTTTGAGGCAATAAGATAGCAGGGCGGGGCAGGGGGACAGGCCTGTCTCTGGGTAGCATAGTGCAGGTGATGTTGCAGCTGGATGTGAATGTATTAATTAGTATCTGTGCATTGCTTTGTAGAGCGAAAGCACCGCAAGGGGACATTAATTCCTAATTGTTATTAATTGAATTTTTCTGCCAGGTCAGTGGCAGGTCACAAAGACTGATGCCGTGCGTGTGTTTGTGCTGCTCAACCCCACAGCAGCAGCCAGACCCCCAGTGCTGATGAGCTGACACTGTCCCAGTCACTGTGCTGCATCTCCTGGCCCAGGGCACCTACCACCCTATCCCCTCACAGGCACAGGTACAGCTCTGAAAAACCTCAGTGTTTTTCTTGGAGCCCTGGTGGCACCAGGATGTGGTTGGTGTGTCCAGATCACAGAGATCTGCCCCACACGGTGCCCCACGACCTGAGTGACCTGAGGCAGGTGGTCCTCAATGCCTCAGTTTTCCTTCTGGGACAGCCCTGGCATGGCGGGTGGTGGGACACTGACCACAGCAGATGTTTGCGGTGTGTGGGATGCAGGAAACACGGGAGCAGTGTCAGGTTTTGGTGTCTGAGCTGTGCAGTGAGGTCTGGGGCCGGGGTGGAGGGCTGGTCCTGCTACAGAAAATGTGGGGATGAAAGAAAGGAGCTGGTGCTCCATGAGGTGCAAGGTTAAACCAGAACCATCTCTGTGTATAAAACAGGGCCTGGAAGGGAGCTGGGCAGATGCTGAGGCAACAGCAGGAGAGACATTGGTGGCTCCTGATGGAGAAGAAGCTGCTGCCAGTGTGGGCCCTCATGGGGCCTGTGCAGCTCCCAGCAGAACCATCCTCAATCCCTGTGGGAGCAGCTCCCCAGGCTGACTGGGAGCACTGTGTGAAGTGGCTGCTTCCAGAGGAGCAGATTGCCTTCCTTCCTGGGCAGCTGAGTGCTCAGCTGAGGCTCTCCAGGATTTTGGCAGGCTGCGAGAGGTCACAGAGGTGTTCTTGCCTGCAGAGCGGGATCTGCCGTGGCCTGTGTGAAGGCAGGGCCGGGAGGGGGGAGGGACACGGCCCCTCTCTGGCCCGAGCACAACCCACTGCCGTGTCGGGGCTCTTGAGGTGAGCTTGGCTCCAGCCTGGCCAGGCCGGGCCCTGCTGGGCACCATGTGGCATCTTACGGCACTGATGCTCTGGCACAAGAAGCTCTTCAAGGACAGAGCTTTGACCTGTTCTCTCTGCAAAGCATGGGGAGGGGTTGCAGTAACCCACAAAGAGCAAAGCAGATGAGACAGTGACCAGCAAGTGCCAGATCAGAATGTTTTTGACGGGGACAAATCCCCCTGCAGCTGCCACCTGCCCCTGCTTATTCCCCTCAAAAGGCTGACAGGAGTGGGACAAAACCTCTGCCTCTGTCAAGAGCTTTGGCCACACTGCAGTGAGACAAGACTCAGAGCCTGGTAAAAAAACTCTTAGTATTAGTTCTGTTCTGGGGATCCTTTTTTTCCTTTCTTTCTTCCTCCTGTGGCTGTTTCAGCTCATTTACAAAGCCTGCGAAGAGCCAGTGACTGCTCCATCCACACCCCTCTCTGGCCGTGGCTTGGTCTATGTGCTGCTCAGCGCCAAGACCTCTCCCTGTTTCTGGAAGGAGAATGGGCACTGCCAGGCTGGAGCAGGCTGGCATTAGGAGAAACACATCCAATTAACACTTGAAAGCCTGTTTAGGTAGATGAACCATCCCAGCCCCTTTTGGGCAGAACCCTTCTATCCCAGCTGCCCATGCCAAGAGCCACCAGGTCCGGCGGGCACCAGCTGTGGGCATAAACACAGAGGGAAGCAGACCCCCTGCACCTTGATTCCTCCCTGTCTGGAGTTTGGGTGGATTCAGCTTTCTGAAAGGAGACTCGGGAGGTGCGGGGCTCCTGCAGGACCAGCACCCAGGAGCTCCGAGCAGCGCTGGGGCAGGGTTGAGCTGCCGGATCCCCTGTGCCATCTGGAGCAGTCACAACAAGGGAGCTATTCTCAGCTCCATTTATGTGTCTGCCTGACATCTCTCTTGCTGTCAAAACCAGCTTCCCAAGGCAGTAAACAGCTGTTTGGAAAAGAGCAAGTGGGTGCTGAGCTTATCTCTGTGTCTGAATAAATTCTGCTAATGCCTTGGGAAGGCATGGGGATGGCTGGGTGTGCCAGCAAGAGCAGACAGTGTTTCTACGGCTCAAGGGCAAGAGGAGGAACGTCTTCTCCCTGCTCAGAGCAGTTCGGGAGGTAAATGGCACTCAGGAAGGGGGGTCAGGCACTAGGAATCAGCCTGGCTGATGGGGAAGGCAGAGGTTGTTTCCCTGAGGAGCTGGGAGCTTGCCTGCAAGCAGGGGAGGTGCAGCCATTCCTGCCTTCAGGCTCAGGGCCTCTTCCCAAGGGATCTGTATGTGATGTATTTTGGGGCGCAGCTCTGCCATTTAATCAGTGACTTGTCTCCTGGCGGTTTGGTCAGTCATTGAAGGTGAAAGAAGTGGAGTCGAGCCTTATCCACCATTAGTGCTGGTGGCCCGGAGCAGAGGGGATGAGCCTGTGTCACCCTTCTCTGAGCTAGGGGAGAGAGTGGGCAGCTGCTTGTGCAGAAATCTGTGTTCTGCAAAATATCAGGTCCCCTCCTTCCCTCACCTGGCACCCTGGTGAGCCCTGGGACCAACAGCACCATCCCTCTGCCATCCTTGCAGTGCCTTCATCCTGGCAATTGCCTTTCTCACTTTTAGTTTCCCCAAACACCTGCAAAGGCATAATAATTCAATAATCATTTTTCCAAAATAGCCCCTCATGCAGAGTTTTAGCAGAGCTGGGTAGATCCTGATCAGTGCTTTCCAACTCAGTGGGAATGTTGGGGTTTGATGACAATTCTCCTGAAAAAAAGGCTTTAGCCAGATCTGGTTGTCTGTGCATCAGACCTCCTTAAGGATGTGTATGAACACCTTCCCACTGACAGCTTACAAGGCTGTGATTTCAATAAGGGATTGAAAATCAGAGCGTGGTGTCAGGCTCATCATTTCCCCTGTCTGCTCTCAGGATTCAAAGATGCAAAACCCAAAAGTGTTGATTAAAATGCTAAATAGCAGAGGTTCCACAATTCAGCAAGGGCTGCAGGAGGGTTTGCTGAGGGGGGTGTTTGAGGCAGGAGAGGATCAGTGGGTGAGCAGTCCCTCAGCCTCAGGCTCGGATAAGCACAGTTTCCCTGGGAAACCATCCTGAAAATGGGTACATGTCCATTGTGCAGCTTTGGGGGTAGTACCCACCAAGACATGGGCAAGCTCAGCTCTGACCCAAGGAGGCATTTGGGGATGGGGAAACAGCACATTGCACATATAACCCTGCCCCTGCCTGCTCTCTCCCCATCCAGGCGTTACTCCTCTGGGACAGCCCGGTTGCAGCCTCCATCCAGGAGCAGTACTGCGAGAGCCTGCCGCCTGTCACCAACCACACTGGTGAGTGTCCCCCATCCCCAGCCCACTCAAGCCACCCTCTGGGGATCCAGTGCTCAGAAGAGGGTGTCAGGGGTATCTCTGGGCTCATCTGCTGCTGCATGGATCCTTTTTGGGGAGGTGGGATGTGCAGAGGCTGCATCGCAGCCCTCTGCTGGTGCTGCTGCAGCCTCCTTGCTGGGTGACAGTGGAGGCAGGTAGAAAGTGCAGTTCTCAGAAGAGATGAAAACAAAGAAAATAAATGTCTGTTGGGTAGAAGCGGAGACGGACAAAGAGACATCAGGGCTGGCTGCCTATTCTCTGCCATGCCCAGGGACACCAGGACCTTGGCCTCTATGTCCACCCCTCTACCATCCCCCCACCCAGGGATGATGACTGGAGGTTTTGACTTTTTGTGGAGACCACATCACCAGTACAGTGTGGCCACCATGGCTCAGGGCTCAGCCAACCTCTGTCCCCCAGCACTCCTACACAGGTGCCATTGAGCACTTTGGGAGGCCACCAGTCACAAAGAGCTTCTGGGGACATGGCTATGGCTAGGGCTGGCTCAGCCCTTCTGGGTGGGAGCAGCAGGATCATGGACAGCCCACTCCTACTCAACATTGTACATGAATTGATCCAATCAGGTCAGGGCTTGTGCCAAAACTGGCTTTTAGCCTATATTCAGAATGTGACTTGGATGTCACCTCAGCAGTGACAGGTCTGGTTTGGTAACAAGTTTTGGGGGAGGAGAAGTGTGAGAGGGAGTGGAGCTCACAAGGACAAGGAGAAAAGTCCTCCCCAGCTCTGGGATGCTGCAGTGTTGATTTTCCATGACTGAATGAGGAACTCTCCGTCAGGGTAATGGATGGCCACAGGACTGGGCACTGAGGAATGGCCACGGGACCGGGCACTAAGGGATGGCCATGGGGACCCAGAACTGAGGGATGGCTGCCCACCACCCATTAACAGCAGCATTAACAGCTCCTTCTTAACAAATCCCATCTTGGCACCAGCTGATCTGGCGTCTGGCCAAACCCAGGCTACCATTGCCCTGCAAGAAGCATCCCAAGCCCAAGAGGTGGAGGCAGAAAGCTGGGGGACAGCAAAGGTGCCTGTGGAATGGCAATGCCTGGATGTCTGGTCAGACAAGAAACCTGGTCATCGCTCATGTGCTTTGCTTGCTGAAGGTTTCATCACCCTGCTCAGTGAGGGCCTGTCCTTGGCCATGTTAAGCTGTGATAAATCCTGACCCAGGGCAGCAGGCAGGTCCCAGAGAATCCTCATGCCCAGCTCGTGGCCTTTTCCACCCACTGCTGGAACCTCCCAAGCCTCCAGGAGAGGTCAGAAAGGGGGGAGAATTTCTGCTGTGGTTTGCTGATTGGATTGCCCTGGAATCACCACCATCCTCAAGCACCGAGCGCTGCTTTCTGCAAGGATTGGGCTTTGCTCAGTGGGGGTTTATCAGCCTGAATCCAAGCAGGATTTATTGCACCTGGCAGAGGGGAGAACATGAGGCTTCAGATTTGCAAATTGTCCATTGTCTCTACACATCCAACCTGAAATTCCTGAGCAACTCATTAATTTGGATGGGGCTGGCACATGTGAGAGCCACTTCCAGCTGGAGGAGGGGGCTTAGAACAAAAGGCAGAGGTGAAACTAATTGTCTTATGTCTGCTTGGGAAGCGGAGCTCAGCGCCAGCCCTGGTCCTTGGAGTCCATTTAGGGCCTGACGGATGGAGTCAGCGGTTCCTACAGAGGATATTTACTAAACTGGAAACTTCGATTTGAGGCTATTTAACATGAAGAGTTGTTAGGATGATGCTAATGAGAAGTGCAGCAGGGCCCTGAGACTTAATTTGTTAATGTCTTCACAACCCTTGGGAAATGACACATGCTGGTAACACGAGCCCAGCAGTCCCCCAGCGCGTGGCTCGGCAGGGGATCTGCTGGATGCATGGACAGGCACTGCCTCGTGCCTGTGTGCAGCATCCCTCCTTCGAAGAACAGCCCAGCATGGGCTCTCCTCCTCTCCCTGGTCACCAGTCCCTTAATCTCTCAGTTTTAAGGAGGATGTGTGGCTGGACAGTGATGTCACCAGCATGCCAGCGCTCTCTAGGCACATGCACTGAGCTGGAAAGGTCTCTGCCACGGCAGTGGGGTGGAGGCACACTGGGGTGATGCTCTGCAGGCTCAGGGGGTGCAGGTGGTACAAACTCTCATCCCAGGACATGGAGCAGCTGAGCTTCACAGAGCTCTCCTGTCTTGCCCTCTTATCACCGTGGATTAACCCATCTTCCTTCAAGTCCCCAGTGCAGGGTGATATCCCCGGGAATTCAGGCTCCTTGCACAGGTGTGATGTTCCCACTTGATAGTTTAGGTATCCATCAAAAATTCCTCTCAGTGAGCCCCTGATTTTGGCCAGGACTGGGACACAGGGGCACAGCTGGATGCTCCACCAGAAAGCTGCCTCCCACAGTAGCAGTGAAGAAGGAATATCAGGCTGGACATGAGGCCAACGTGGTGCATTCAGGAATTCGGGTCAGCTGCACCCCCAAACATCTGCAAGCCAAGAAAGTCTCAGATCAGGCTTGAAATGGAATGCAATGAGGATCAGCATCCCTTGTCTGGGGTGGATAGGTGCTGTCCCAAGGGCTCCCAGCCCATGGATTGACTCAGACCATGGATTTCTCTGGCTGATGATTTCAACTCCCCAGAGTCTGTGTGCAGCTGCTTCTCGCCCTGCCACAAAGTCCATCAGGGAAGGACAAGATCATTTCATCCACCAGCGCAAAGCCTTCCCTGCAGCTGCACGACTGCTTCCATGGGGAAGGAAGGGAGAATCTGAGCAGATGGGAAAGGCTCTTCCTAATTAATAATGAGGCTTTTCCAAAGTAGCTCAGCAGAAAGCACTCTAACGGAGTGAGCTTGGAGCACTCTCAAGGGGTTGTTTTGCCATTCGTAGCTCTCAAGCCTGGATCAGCCCAAGGAGTTGCCACCCAATTGCTCACATCCCCCTCTTGTCCTGGCTGCACGATCCACTCCTTTAAGCTTGTTATCACAGTGAATTCTTATCCTCAATCTTGTGTGTGTGCTCAGGAGAGAGCAGAGCACAGAAAATTCCTTGTCAGGAAAGAAATGTTTCATGCCAGTGCCAGTTCACCTAAAGCAAAGAAAAAATGACACCAAAGCTAAGCAGAAAAAAAGAAATGTCTAGGGGTTTTTAACTGAAGGTTTTTTCAAGGGGGAAAGGGAGCTTAGCTTTGCATCAAATAAGGCAAATCTAATTGTTCCAGATACAGCAGAATTCTGTGGCTGAGGAGCAGTGAGTGATGAGAACATATCCTTCACAGGCACTATCAGACAAGTTTGGTAACACCTTTCACAGCAGGTGACAATTTGACCAAGAGCCTTTCCCACTCCAGTTCAGCTCCCAAAGCGCTGACGCTGCTCCAGCAGTCTTCGTGCCACTGCTCTTTCATTCACTCACTGACTCCCCTGGGGTGAGTCTGGAATTTAAATTCATGAAGGTCAAATTAACATCAGCAACTCTTTTCTCTTCAGTCTCATTGGCATCTCTCCCACCGAGGCAGAAATATTAATAAAGAAGCTGAGCAGGGGTTAGAGATGCAGCAATGAGTCTTGGCAGGGACTTGAGGGAGATACATGGTGTTGGGAAGGTTTGGGAAACAAAACTCTCATCTATATGGAAAATCCTAATGGTTTAAATATATACT
Organism: Lycocorax pyrrhopterus obiensis; assembly: GCA_014706295.1. NCBI lineage: Eukaryota > Metazoa > Chordata > Aves > Passeriformes > Paradisaeidae > Lycocorax > Lycocorax pyrrhopterus. Next base: position 682,505 of record JACSVZ010000043.1, read on the forward strand.
GGTGTCAATAAAGCCATTCTGCTCCGTCATCTGGGAAACAGGGATGTGAATAGCAACTCACTGATATTCATAGATTTTATTGTAGTGGAGGAGGGATGATGAGGGTTTCCAGTAGGAAACTGCATCCTGGCACATCCCAGTGTGAGTAGCAGCTACAGCAGTTAAACTGTACTTTGGACTGGATGCAGTGAAGTCACTGCCAGAGGCTCTGTTCAATTGTAGTCAAATTACAAGGCTCTGCTGGGAAAATTCTGCCAGGGAGGGATTGTGATGCTTCACTCACCCACCACCAAATCCCAGCCAACCCCAGGGAATAAACCACTTCCTGCCACCCTTGGTTATAACACAACTCCATACACTCCGTGGTTCATGTCAGGAGAACAAGATAAGCCCCAAACACAACCCTCTACATTATATGTACATATACATATATATATATATATGCTGTAAAGCTGTACATGGACCATCTTAAGTGACAATATTGGGCAGATGCATCAGATACCAAGAGCACAAGCCAGGTTTGGTGCCTTTTATTTATAGCAACAAGCCAAAAATTCATTACAAAGACTCATTACTATCATAATGCTTAATTAGCCTGGGTAAATTTTTTACACCAAGGATCGTGGAACTTGAATGCTTGGAAGGATTTCTGGGGATTTTTTAAGGACTGGGGTCTTACAAAGGTAAATAGAAGCCCCCAGTGCCACCAAAAGCAGTGCTGGAGGTAGGGTGTGAGCAAGGATCTACTAGCCGCATCTGCTCCCAGCCATCCTGAGCACCCACCCCTGCCCAGAGGGAAGGCAAACAGCTCCACCACCCCAATTTCTACCCCATGTTATTATAAATTGTCCCCCAGTGCCATTTCCCTCAATGCCTCAAGGTGCTACTCAAGCATTTAACATCCGAGTGACTCCATAGCTCGACCCAGCCACTCCTCCTTGGCACATCAGCACCTGGAAGTACAAGCATCCCCCAAAGGCCCTTGTTTTGGGGCAATAAGGTGTGAAATGGTTCCTCCTGCTTCACCACTGTGGTGGAGCTGCCTGGGAGGGACAAAGAGCTTTTTGTGCGTTGGCTGCAGTTGATGTATCAGGCATCACAGTGAGTTGTATTTTGATTAGATGTGGAGATGAAGCTCTGATTGCCAAATGCAAATGTTGCAGCAGAGACACAGGGGACACTTTCAGGGAGCCAGAGGCTCGAGGCAGCAGCAGTAATGCGGTCACAGAGGACATCAGGGCTGGATAGAGATAACTGTGGTTGAATAAGAGCTCAGGACAGATAGTTATGCTATGAGTTAATGAGTTAGATATGAGTTAACAACTTTCAGCTGTTAGCTCTTGAGACACCTTAGATAAATAACCCCATCACTCCCAGCCACGGGAATGAGCCTGTAATTCAGATTTCCATCATCTCTCCTGGCCCCTTTGCATTGCAGAAGGGGAGAAAGGCTTCACCCTTCCCCCGTTCAAAGTTTTTTCTGTGCAGAGCAGCAAACTGGGACATTGTGCTGGTGCACAGTTCTGCTCAGTGTAATGCAGGATGTGCTTACCAGCACAGTTATATCAGCACAGCCTTTGCTTTACTCCTCTTCAGAGCATCTCAGCAATGGCTTGATGGTATGATAATACTTCAGACCTCCTGGCAGCAGCTCAAGAGCACTGTGGCCACACGTCTGGTACTGCTGGACCAGAAGAAACACACTCCATCCTCTTTAAATTTGCTCAAAATCTTTTGGCAGATTAGCTGGGAGTGGAGAGCTTTACCCTGCTGGGTTTCACACGGTTCTGTGGCTTTAGCACAGAGCCATCTGGGAGGCCTCTGCGAGTGGTGGAAGCAGACTGGAGAAGGATGTTTTTTGCTACAGTTACCCTGAGACAGTTAATGTGATATAGTTGTCTCAGTGTAAGTCCCTGGACAGGCAGTTTTTTCTTCAGAAGAAAGTAAATGCTTTATATTACTTCAGAGCAGCACAACCCAAAGGCAATAGAGTGAGAAGGGATTGGACTGACTTCCCCTGTGCCACATTCCCTGTCTCGAAGTAGGGCCTGCTCCTTCCTCCTCCAAACACCATGTTTCTGTGTGGGAAGAAGCCACATTAGGGTGATTGAGTGCAGGTAGGAAATTCATTGACCTTTCTTGCTATAAATCTGCAAAGACCAAAACTGTGCAGCCAGTGGAGCTGAGAAGCCGGAGCACACGTGTGCAGAACCTGGAAAATAATCCCCCTGCAAACACGGATGGGCCGCCAAGCAGGCAGGGAAGCATTTAACACTGATACATATCATTTCCATGCTAAACACTGCTCTAAATGCTGGGAGCCAGGTGCCACTGGAGAGGAGCTGGAGCAGAGAGTTGTTCTGGGCAAAGAGGATGTTGCAGCCCTCATGACACTCTTTGTCTTCACTGCTTTACTTATCCCTTCCCCATCAGGAGGGGTTTTTTTCCCTTTTCTGTGTGCTGGACAGAGTAGAAAGAGCAGCATCTGCTTTCTGCAGCTTTTCTTCATCAAGCCTCTCTCAGTGTGAGCCTGGGAAAAATATTACAGCTACCCACTAGATTAAAACCTGGTGGGACAGAGCTCCAAATGCTGCCAGTGGCGGCACAGGGGTGAAGCACGGGGAGAGGTCCAGGAGCATCCGACAGCCTGGCTGAGCCTCTCCTCATCTGACTGCAGCCCTAGACCCAAATGTCACTCCACAGCACCACCCCAACCCATGGGATGAGGAGGGCTGAGCTCCTGCTGATGCTGCTGCACCTTCCCTGTGGTGGGACTGGTGGAACCCACTGGGTTTGGTGTCTGGTGGGATCCTGTCGTACTCTATTGGGAGTGCCAAGCAGCATCACACCAAGTGTCTTGGAGAAAGGTGGAGATATTAAATCCAGCCTTGAACAGATGCATCACAGAATGATGCACCTCTGTCTGGCCACATCATTTCCACAAGTCTCTCTTGGGTTTGGTTATTAATGGCATTGCTGTGGGTTTGCTTTACTGGTGGAGAGTATCATCCTCGCTCTTCGTGTTTGTCCTCCCTGAGTAATCTCTGTCCATCCCCCAGAACAGCCCCTGGAATGCGGGAGGGAAACTGAAGCACAAGAGGATGCAGAGAAAATGGAGTTTGTGCTCAGCCCCACCGGTCCCCGGGAGGGGTAGTGATAGCAGCAGGAGCTGCTGTGGGCATTAGCACTGTGCAAGCCCCATTTTCCTGTGCTGTGTTGTGCCAAGTGAAGCCTTTCCTGTTCCAGACATTCACACAGCTTCTCACCTGGCTGGCTAACAGGGAGAGCACTTGCAATTTAACTTTGTCCTTAGTTCAAGTAATTACTGGTTGTTTTTTCTTTACATGGATGAATGTTATCATAAAATTTTTAACTGTGACCCTCTATTTCTCTGTCAAACGTGGGTCAAAACAATGAAGGAGCTCTATAAATTCAAATGGATGCAGAAAGACACAGACACATGTGATTAAAGGCACCTCGTTTCCTACAAAATACAGGCTTAAAACAGTTAACTTAAAGGGAAGGTTGCCACAGCAACCCTACACATTAGCAAAGCTAAAAGCAAAGGTCATTGTTAAAATTAATTTCTCCCTACAAGCTATGGGAGGCAGAAGGTAACACTCACCATGCTCTGATGCTTCCCCAGCTCACATGCTTGGAAGTTGTTTTCCCTTGCTAAGATATTTGAAGAAGACACTGAAAGCCCTGAAAATTTTCTCTGAGAACATCGCAAAATAACAAGGAGCCAATTTTTCAGATAATCAATGAAAAAATATTCCTCCATAAAAACCTTCATCATCATCAACAACAGTATTTTGCTTTTTTCCTTTGGTCACTCTTTACTCAGCTCCATCCACAGGAATTTTTGGGAAAGGCATTCAAATAACAACCACGAATCCAGGGGGAGAGGAAACACTGTGTTCTCACACCTAGGAGCTGTGAATTGGGGTGTTTTGTCTTAGGAATGGCAATTTCTGTCTCTGTGCTAGCAGCACAAACATCTCTGGTACCCAGGAGTGGTTTGGACTGAACTCTGCCCCTTCCAGCATCTCCTGCTCACCCATCTGCTGCTTGTCTTGGATTGTAGTATATGGATATTGCAGCCATTGTGCTTCCGACCTCACTGTGAGATGGAGCAGGGACATACTTAGCTACAGTACATGTTGTTCTAAATATACACAAATTATACATAAAAAAGCCTGCAATCTGGCCTACCTAATGCCTACATTAGCACACTTGTGTAGCTGGGAAAAGCACACAAATCCTTGAAATCTGAAATAGCAGCAGCAGCTTTGGAGTTTTCTATCCGGGAAATACTGGAAGAGACCAATGGGAATGGCTGGGAAGGAGATTTTGCAGCCAGGAGGTGTGAGGTGTTTGGAGAGGCTTAGACTGGACACACCACTGAGGAAGAGCGAGTCTGGCTTATTGCCTGTTGTGGGGCTGGATGCCAAAGTCATGGCTGAAGGAAGGAGCAGGGCTGGGAGACCAGAGCCAGGGAACCCCAAGAGGACTTGGAAGCCAGGTCTAAAACCAGGTTTGTGCCAGAACTGGGCTTAGCCCAGTAGTTTAGACAGGACCAGCAGGATGGCTCAACCAGCCCTTGTGAGTCTTGCACAGCCCCCGCGTGGTGTCTGCCATGAGGGTTTTCTGGGGGCTGAGCTTGTGGTGACCCATCAGCTCATCCAGCAGCCTCAGCTCTCCAGGCAAATCTTGACCTTTCAACAGCCTGGAAGTGGCCCATGGTGGCCCACAGACCTCTGCTAAACCTGTCCCGTTCGCCCCTGCAGGTCCCCAGTGCAACGCCTCAGTGGACCTGATCGGCACATGCTGGCCCCGGAGCGCGGTGGGACAGCTGGTGGCTCGGCCCTGCCCCGAGTACTTCTATGGTGTCCGGTACAACACCACCAGTAAGAGGGGCAGCGCTGCTGGGGACACGGCGGGCGAGGGTTCTGGGACACAAGTGACAATACACCTCTGGGAACAAAGCTCATCAACCAAAGAGAAAACAGCGCCTCAGACTCCAGATTTCAGAGAGGGTCGGTTCAGAGAAGCAGCTTTATAAGCAGGTCCTCCTGGGAGGAGGAGAGGGCTGATGTCCTCATCTTGGGGACAAAGGCAAAGGAGTGATCCTGCCCTGCCCTTGGAGGTGGCACAGGGGTCTGAAGCCCCCAGCTGAGCAAGGACTGGGGGACTTTGAACCTAGTCCCCTCCTGGCACAGGTGGCTGCACTGTCACTGCCAGTGACATGCTGGGAGCAGAGGATGAAGCAACAGCATATGAAAAGTGCCCAAAGCCATTCCTAGCATTAGGTTGAGTTTCTGACCACCCAAGTGCTGTTTTTGATGAAAGAAACACCGTGCTTCCCACAAAAAACATAAATTTTTTCATCCTGCACATTCTTGCAGCCATGGAGGATGGCACGGACACAGCTCCTGCTTTGTGGTGCCTCCTGTGCGGCTGTAGGAGCCTCTCTGCATTAATTGCGACTTGAGCCTGTCTGTGAGTCCTTCCCACCCCATCACCCTGATGAGGTTCACGGTCTCCCGTTAATGGAAGCCCAGTCTCACCCCAGTGCCGGCATCACCCCGCTGCTGACACCAATCACAGACTCTCTGGGGCGCCATGGCCATTTCTTCCCAATTAGCCTTGCCACCTACTGTCCTTGCTGGGAGGCAAGAAAGCTCCTAATTCAGGGAGAGAAGTGAAACTTCATGCTGCCATCTCAGCAGAGATCCTGGGATGGCACATGATCACCCAAGCAAACATCGGAGAGAAAGGGAAGAAGAGTCTAACTGGTGCTGCTTCTGCTGCATCCCTGTGCATGGTGAGGAGGTGTTGGGGTCCCCCAGTGCCCAGGGCAGAGCTGGTGCAGACCCAAAGCTCTTGAGCGGGTCTGAAATATTCCAAGGATTTTGGTTCTGCAATTGTGACCCAGGCAGTAGGTGAGCTGCCTTCAAAGCAGAAAATGCCACCGGTCTGATGCCAGTGCCCTGCATTAGTGACAGTCACGCCACATGCCTGTGCCCATCCCTATGCTGTGTTAACCCTTGGATGGGCATCCTCTCTTTCAGATAATGGGTACAGAGAATGCCTCGCTAACGGGAGCTGGGCAGCGCGTGTCAACTACTCTCAGTGCCAAGAGATCCTCAGTGAAGAGGTAGGAGCTGGGGAGTCCCTGGGCTCTTGGCAGGAGTGTGAGAGACAGATGATGGAGTTTTGAAAGGCAACAGCATCCAGGCCAGGAATGGCCCATGGGAGCTGAGAGCTGAGCATGTAGCAGCATCCCAGTGATAAAGTTGCATGTGGCAATTATGACCCCCTTCTTGATTTGCATTTTTATTCCTCATCAGAAATAAAGCCACGCCTGTTCCGTTTCCATTAAAAATCCACGAGGGTTGGCAGTGGGAGCTCCCCAGGGCTTCTGGGTACAGATCAGCCCTGTCACTCTCCTGCAGCTCCCTCCTCACACAGCACTCAGTTAAAACCCCGTCCTTCCCTGCCAGCAATGAAATAATGGAGATATTTAGGAAGCTGAAAGAGATAAAAAAAATGGGGATCAAGAATTACAAACCCCTGAGTAGGTCAAGCCACCCCTCGAGGCAGAGGAGAAGACATATGAGTTGTTCGTTTGCAGTTGATATCAACTCTGGTATTTAAGATGCTGATATATCTTGCCAGGAATGGTTTTCTCACTCGCTTAATTGCTAATTCACAGGTTGGATGAGTGCCTAACAGCAGGAGTGATCAATTAATTCAATTATCACTCACACCTTCTCTCTGCCCGAATTCATCCCAGCCTCTCAGCTGCCCCCAGGGCAATGGGGGATGAACTGAGATATAAGACTCCAGTGAGCTCAGCTGAATTGTAGCAGGGTTTCCCCAGAGGATGGGTTGGGATGTCCCAGCACTGAGCTGTCCTGTGAGCTGCCCTGGTATGAGTGGGATGTGAAACCAGGCTGGTGCCTCTCCTTCCCACATTAGTCCCATCTCCTTCCATTCCCACTGGCCTGTCCCTGGGCAGGCTCCAATTTCCTGAAAAAGGGCCCAAAATTTGAGGTGCAGCTGCTGGAGGTGATGTGGTGGAAGAGGTGGGTTTGTGCTGGTACTGGAGCTGCTGCTGACCCTCTGCCTATGTCCCCCCCACCAGAGGAAGAGCAAGCTGCACTACCACATCGCCGTCATCATCAACTACCTGGGCCACTGTGTTTCCCTGGGGGCCCTCCTCGTGGCCTTTGTCCTCTTCATGCGCCTGCGGTGAGTGACAAACCTGCTGCCGTGTTCTTGCGATGTCACCTCAGGCAGGGATGGACCCAGCCCCTGTGCTTTGCCATCTCCTTCCCCCACAGCCACTGTTCTCCAGGCTGGAGGGACCCTGCCTATCTCCGGGTGGTTTTTCTTCTGCTGCTTTTTTAAAGCATCTGGTTATGGAGGCAGAAGGTCCTTCTTGGTGCCTTCCACCTCCTGGTCTTCTTCCTGTCCACCTCACCGAAGGCATGGTCCCAGCAGGTCACCCTTGGGGTCTCAACAGAGACACTCAGCTCCACAAACAGCACTGTACCCAGTCCCCCTGCTCTGATGGTGCCTTGTTCCACCCCTCTCCAGGAGCATCCGGTGCCTGAGAAACATCATCCACTGGAACCTGATCACAGCCTTCATCCTACGCAATGCCACGTGGTTCGTGGTGCAGCTCACCATGAACCCAGAGGTGCACGAGAGCAACGTGGTAGGTGCAGCTCTGCCAGGCTGAGTCCAGACCTGAGCAGGTAGGGGGTATGAGGACCCTGGAGATTGCAGAACCACAAAGTGGTTTGGGTCTGAAAGGACCTTAAGGATCATTTAGTTCCAAACCCCCTGCCATGGGCAGAGACACTTTCACTATCCCAGGTGGCTCCAAGCCCCATCCAGCCTGGCCTTGGACACTTCCAGGGATCCAGGGGCAGCCACAGCTTCTCTGGGCAACCTGTGCCAGGGCCTCCCCACCCTCACAGGGAAGAATTTCTTCCCTGAACCTACTCTTTTTCAGTCTGAAGTCACTAAGATGTGGCTACAAAAGCAACTTCAGGGGGCAAATAAGGCTGGCTGGTGGCTGGTGGGCAAGCCAGGTGTATGAAAAACACGGGTTTGATTGCTCTGCCGGGGTCTGTGCTGCTCCGTGCATTGTTTGCACCACTGTGACACAAAGCTCAACAGGCTCCACATCTCCTGGCAGGTTTGGTGCCGCTTGGTTACTGCTGCCTACAATTACTTCCATGTCACCAACTTTTTCTGGATGTTCGGCGAGGGCTGCTACCTACACACGGCCATCGTGCTCACCTACTCCACCGACAAGCTCCGCAAGTGGATGTTCATCTGCATCGGCTGGTGTGAGTGCCAGGCTTCCCCTCACCCAGCGGTACCCAGGGTTTAGTGATGGGTGATGCCCCCTCCATCCCCTGCTCCAGTTCTTCTTGCACACAAAGAGCTGCAAAAAGGGTGCCAGGAGCAGGAGGATGGGATAAGCATGGACACATCATCTCACTGGGTGGTTTGTGTGTGAGAAAACCCTGTTACGGTGTGGTTTTGTGGCAACCTTGCACCCCTGAGACTCACCTGTGTGTTCCCCTGCAGGTATCCCCTTTCCCATCATCATCGCCTGGGCCATCGGGAAGCTCTACTATGACAACGAAAAGTGAGCCTGATTGCTCTTATCCCCCATTCTTTTTTCTGTCCTGAGTCCTCAGGGATCAGTTGTGTCAGGCACTCTGACAGGGAGGGAAAAAAAGGATAATAGTCTTCCATTCTTTCTTTTATCCCACCTTTCAGCTCTCTGCAGCATGAGCCCTGCCTACAGCCCTGCCCCTGCTTGTTTCTCCTCAAAAGGCAAATGCGATTTTTAAGGGGAAAAAAGAGATTAAACCAGATCTCCTACAATAGGTTTGCTAAATGGAGCTGGGATTTAACCAGCAGAGATCTAAATTACCCCCACCTGAGCCATTTTCACAGATACCTGCTAATGAAGGTCTTAACAGGTACCTGAGAGTTCATCCCAGAGTGGGAAGTTGAAAGGAGCCCATTGAGATGAAGGGCAGCTTGTTCTGTTTTCCAGAGATAGTTTTCCCTGCTGACTTCAGAAGCCCCGTGCTACTCGCACAGGCACTGATTGAACAACCCTGACAAGGTGCTCCCAGGACAGGGATACACCTGAGTGAGCTCCCGCAGGGTTTGCTGGGGACAGAGCTGACCCAGACCTGTGTGTGTGAGATTGGAGAATCATGGAATATCCTGAGCTGGAAGGAACCCACAAGGATCATCGAGTCTGACTCCTGTCCCTGCACAGGCACCCCAACAACCCCACCCTGGGCATCCCTGGCAGCGCTGTCCAAATGCTCCTGGAGCTCTGGCAGCCTCGGGGCCGGGACCATTCCCTGGAGAGCCTGGGCAGTGCCCAGCACCCTCTGGGGGAAGAACCTTTTCCTGATATCCTAAACCTCCTTGGCACAACTTCAGGCCATTTCCTTGGGTCCTGTCCCTGTCACAGGGAGCAGAGATTGGAGCTGCCCCTGGGGAGGAGCTGCAGACCCTCGTGAAAGCTGACCTCAGTGTCCTCTGCTCCAGCTGAACAAGCCAAATTACCTCAGCTGCTCCTTGTGTGGCCCCTCCAGACCCTTCCCCATCTTCATGGCCCTCCTTTGGATGGTCTCTAATGGCTTTAGATCTTTCTTATATTCATTGTGCCCAAAACTGCCCCCAGGATGTGAGGTGAGGCTGCCCCCATGCAGAGCAGAGCAGAACAGTCACCTCCTTTGTGACGAGGGTGTCCCTGCTTGTCCTGCAATAACCAGTTTCCACATCCATATGGGGCCCATAAACACTCCCACAAGCCCACATGCACCACCTTTTCCTGAGTTCCCAGGGAAGATATTCCACAATGGCTGCAGCAGTTTGAGTTTTAGTGCTTTCACCTCATAGACAGTGACTTTACAGAGACTGTGCAAGGACAGGAATCAATCCACGTCACTCCCTTGGCAGGCTTGTCCCTGACATCGCTTGTCCTTGCCTTGCAGGTGCTGGTTTGGGAAGCGAGCAGGAGTTTATACTGACTACATTTACCAAGGCCCCATGATCCTGGTGCTTCTGGTAAGAGCAAAGTGACCTTGTGTGCTGAATACAGAGTCCTTCTGTCTGCAGGTGGGACACAGCTGCTCCTGTACAGGGTCTCACCCCCTCCTTTAGCTTCACTCTGCTGGGGCTGGTTCTGCTGCCCCACAGCAGCACTGCCCCTCACCCAAACTGCCCCTTGAGCAATTTTGGGCTTGGGATGGGCTGCAGAAGGAGCCTGGAGACCTCACTCTGACAGGGATGTCCCATCAGCAGACTCCCACATGCATCAGTAGGTCCCTCCATCCCTGCCCTGGCACTGTTTGGGTGTGGGTGGATGCTTTGCCAAGCGTTTGCAGAAGCCTGGGATCCTTGACTCTATTCCCTGATCCCGATTCCACCTCTCTGTTCCTGGCCTCCAGCTGAGCAGCAATGCTTGAACCAAGGGTCACATGGAGCACTGTTTGATGGGGCTTTGTCCTTTGGGGAGGGACAAAGAAGAGCAGAGGTGGCAGGTCACAAGCTGGGGGTCCAGCCTCTGTTTGCAGGGGGAAAGCCATGCACAAAGCCCCAAAACTGTTCCTTCCTCCTTGCCCGACGCTGAGAAAACTCAAGGGAGTAAAAATCACCAGCATGACGGAATAACTGATCCTGCTTCCCATTTCCCAGCCCGTCAGGCAGCCTGGCCACTGCTAATTTGTCTCAATTGTGCTCAGCTCCAGGGATGCCTTTCCATTCCCTCATTAGCAATTAGGCAACTGGGAGAGCGGCCAGGCAGATCCTGGCTATGATGACAGCCACTCTTCACCTTAGATTCTTCCTCTCCCTCCAACTTTTTCACCTTCAGCCCTTTCTCTAGTGTTTGTCCTTCCTTGGCAACCTCCTGGCATGCCCTGCTGCCCTGATCCCTTGACCAAACTCCTAAACCTTATTGTTCAAGTGTTCTAAAAACAATCAAGGCAGACGTTCTCCCATGGCGCATGGAAAGCAGTAGATCAGGTTCAAGAGGAAACATTCCCATTTCCCCTGGCTCCCCCATTTCCTCCCTCCGTTGCTGAGGAAATGGGAGGAAATGCTGGGAGAGCAGACACTAACCAGGGACCCTGTTCCTCCCAGATCAACTTCATTTTTCTATTCAACATTGTCCGAATCCTCATGACGAAGCTTCGAGCTTCAACCACGTCAGAGACAATCCAGTACAGGTAAGAGCATGAGCGACCCTGCAGGAAGCCAGCCTAGGAACTGGGTTCCCCCATGATTAGTGGGGATGGGAACAGCCCCATTAGCCAGGTAGCAAGGGGATGGGAGCATGGAGAGACCCTAAGAGCACCTCAAATGCTCTTTGGAGGCACATGGTCATTAAATCTGGGGTTGTTCTCCTGGCCAGGGAGAGCCTTGTGATGTAGAGTGTGGATGGCTGTTTCTGCCTTTGAAGGGAACCCTTGGGATTTGAGTCTCTTTGCAAAAGCCTGTTGTGGTGGGACCTGATGAGCTCTCCAGGCTGGGAGCTGCAAATCCTGGCATGGAGGTGAGAATTAAATCACTGCTTGACAGAAAAGCAAAGGCTGAGGAAAGAGTGATGAATCGATGCCAACTCGAGAGCTCCTTGTAAAGAGGAAGACAGTACTCCCACAGCACAAGGCAGGAATATTTAACCCTTCCTTGCCTGCTGGGGAATATTTTGCAGACAACATAAGAGGTGCACGGTCAGAGCAGCTCCCCAAAGCACCTGGAACAGAAGACACTTTGGGCTTCATCATTGCCTCTGTCTGGATCATTTTGTGGGCAGGAATTGGGGAATCTCTCTGTGTGCTGGGTCAAGTGAAACTGTTTTGAGGTGGAGGGTGGCTTTTTCAGCTGAAAATGCAAAAATTCTGGTTCTAATATTGGGAAATGCCAGCTTTCCTCATCACAGTATTGAACGGGGATGAGGGGTTCAGCTTAAGGTAAGCAAAGATAAAGGTTCTGGGAAAAGGCCGGTCAGCCCCAGTCAGCAATTTTGAGAGACCTTTGGTTTTCCAGTAGTTGCCTCATTTTGGGAGGGTTTATCCCCTTTGGCCAGGAGAACATTTTCATTTCCCAGAAATATTCTGTTGGACAGGAAAACACGGAGAATTTGGTAGGTTATAAACTGTGCACTCCTGCTTAAACCAGGCAAGAGAGAGCCCTGGAGGGCTTCTGCTCACCTTAGATGGTAAAAAGCTGATGTGTCCCCTGCTGCCTTGGCTCTCCCCTGGAGAAGCTACACCAGGGAATGTGCTGTACTGTAGTTTTCCAGCTCCTATCCTCAGTTCCCTCCAGCTCCTTCAGGTCATCAGCCCATTTGTGTCAGGGACTGTTCTCTCCTCCAGGTCAGAGATGCAAAACAGGTCCCAGACCCCCTCCCTGCCCAGCTCAGACCCTCCAGGGATGACCTTCCCTGTGTTCATCTACTGTTGGAATCTGTCTATTAACAGGATCTTTAAGCAAAAAGTGATGACTTGGCATCGTTCTTGTCCCCTGATCCGAAGGAATGAGGTGCCAAGCCCCAATCCTTCCCACATTCTCTGTATCAGCACTATGACTTTTCCCAAACTGCACTTGTAATCTCGTCAAGATATCAAATTAATTACCTGAGATAAGGTTTTCATAAACCCATGTTGAAGGGTGTGAATTATTATACCCTCCTTAATTCCTTTTTAATTGAGCTGTAGATCAGCCAAGCAATCATTCCATGCCAGCTCAAGGTCAGGCCTCTGCTCTCCACTGCCTTTTTCTAGGTGGAGAAGCAGAGCAGGGGCCCAGTGCTCAAACCAGCCCAGTCCCCGGGGAATTGCACTGGAAAACAGCCCAACTTGGCTCCATCCTCCCCAGTCACTGGTTTTCAAGTCCCAGCAGACCAGTCCAAGCCATGCTGGTGCTGGGAATGGGATGGGCAGAGTCCTTGTGCCCAGGGCTGCACTGTAGCAGCTCAGGTCCCTGTTTTCTCTCTAGGAAAGCAGTCAAGGCCACACTGGTGCTGCTGCCCTTGCTGGGAATCACCTACATGCTGTTCTTTGTCAACCCAGGGGAGGATGAGATCTCCAGGATAGTCTTCATCTACTTCAACTCCTTTCTGGAGTCCTTCCAGGTAATGGTCCTCCACACTGGCTTCTATCCCAGTCCTCTCACCAAGGGATGCAGCGAGCCCATCCTGGCTGATGCCTCATCCCCTTCTGCCTCCTCCCAAAACCAGACATCCCCAAACCCCAGGGCTGTGCCAAAGCTCCTGGCCTGGGGGTACCTGTTGGCCATGACTCTGCTGCTTGTCTCCTTCCAGGGCTTCTTCGTCTCTGTCTTCTACTGCTTCCTGAACAGCGAGGTGAGCACAGGGGGCTGCGGGTTTTTGTGGGGGTCTACACCCTTCCTTGCAAGCAGACAAGTTCAGCTCAAGGCTCTACCGCTGCACAGGGCTTGGAAGGTGCTTGTCCCTAATTCCCTGTCTGAAGGTCTTTGATGATCAGAGTTGCTGCTTCACCTCCAGCCCCAGGTACATGTGCAGCCCCAGATTTTGCTGAGACAGGAATGGCTGCTGTCCGTCTCCTCCTCTGGAGGAGGAAAATCCACCCCCAAGAACAGATGTTCTCAGGATGCACCTGTGTGATTTGGTGCAGCAGAGACAAGGGTCCTCCCCATCCCAGGGAAATCTTTCCCCAGGGTGAGCCCCATGCACATGTGGATTGCATATGGATGAGAACATCTCCCAGGCTCTTACCCATAACACAAACAGCAGAAAGTAAAGGAGCTGAGAGTAGAAGTGAATCCTGGGGCCAAATATTTGGGCAGCTCTTTCCTCTGCCTCCTCCAAATGCTCCCACACCTTTGCTGGCTCAGGAAAGTTTACCCCACATTAACCTGTTTTGTTACCAAATGACTTGTTATTAATGCTTTTTTGGCTGGAAGACCGAGGAGAAGGATGGCTGGTGCCTCTGAACAGCCTCTGCGTGATGACTAAATGTCCCTCATTCATCTCACGCAGGTGCGATCGGCTGTACGGAAGCGGTGGCACCGGTGGCAGGACAAGCACTCCATTCGTGCCCGCGTGGCAAGGGCCATGTCCATCCCCACCTCCCCGACCCGCGTCAGCTTCCACAGCATCAAGCAATCCACGGCTGTCTGAGCCGGGAGCGAGTGGCCACATCGGGAGCCGACACCTCCACTGTGGGGGACCCCTGGGAAGGGGGCATGGCACAGAGCCAGGTCCTGCCCGTGGCCCCAGCCCTGCAAGGAGAGCACGAACTCACTCGGTCATGGGACACCTGCACAGCTCCTGCCCCACGTGCCGGGCAGGCCTGGAGGACAGGACAGCTGAGACGCTGCTTTGTCATCCCCCTGGCAGCTGTGTGACCTGCTGGTGTGGCAGAAGGAGCCAGAGGAGCCTGGAGAGGTTGCGGCAGCCTTCTGGCTGGATGGATGCCGGCTCCATCCTGGGCATGATGTCCCGTGTCACTGCCCTTATTGGGTTTGCCTGCTTTGAGGTGACAGGACACCAGGACATTGCTGGGGCAGCTTATGGGGCTAATTCCCTGGGAAGCTGGGTCAGCCTCCCAGTGAGCACATGCTGGAATGCTGCTGGCGGGGGGAACCCTCTAGAGAAGCCAAAGACCTCTATGTTGGAATAGGATGGATGGAGAGCCCTGGAGTGATTGTAGACATTGCTTCATGTGGCTGTGTTTTTGTACCACTGGGGTTGAGTCCTTCCCGTGGCTCTTGCTGGGTCTCCAGATGTCCTGTAACTGCTGCTTGGTCTGACCAGGTCATTTCTCATCTTGGCACCAAGGATGGGGTAGAGCAATGGGGTGGGAGAGGAGGGAACCCCCCTCCCATGGGGGGATGGGTCCTAGGGGCTCTGAACAGCCACACAGAGTGGGCTTTTTCTGGAGGGAAGCACAGGAATTAGTCAAATCCTCTGGTCCAGCCCAGATGGATCCACAGGTCTCTGCAAAGGCCTGGACCTCAGGCTGACTCCATGTCCCTGCTCAGAGGGTGGAAAGGTGAGGGAGCCCTGCAGTGGAGCGGTGGCTGAGGTCCCCAAAGGCAGCTACCACGGGGACAGGCCGTGGTTCTGCCCCCTCCTCCCTGCCCTGCTTTTACCTGGGCAGGTGGGCCCAGTGCCAAAGCTGCTCCTTGCTCTTGTGCAGGGGATGGGACCAAACCATCCCCACGTTGGGGTTAAGTGCCTTGGAGGAGCAGCAGCCTCCTTTCCTCCCTTCCCTCCCTTCCTATCTCTGTCCCCATGCTGGGGACTCCAGATTGTCCCCAGTTCTCCCTCTCCCACTGCCCTCTTCCATGTGGTCACTGAAAGCAGCTGAGTAGAGAGGTCCATGCAAGGGGAGCGGTTTGCCTTGACCTCTTTGGAGCCACCTTTTCCTTGTCCCATATGAGGTCTGGGGATGCCCAGGCAGGGACTGGATCACAGGAGGTTTATGGGCTGTCTGCCCTCTGCATCCCAGGGATTTTGCCACTGGGGCCGTACAGGGTCTGGTGTGAGCCCCTTCACACTTCTGTGCCTCAGTTTCCCCACTAGAAAGAACAGGCATAAGTGTTTCCTGCCCTGGGCAGATTTAAGCATCTTTGAAATTGCAGTACTCTGTGATTTCTTCAGGATATACCACAGAAAGGAATAAAATCTTGCATTTTTTAATTTAAAAGGAGGCATAGGGAAAAACCTCTTGGTTCTTTCTCCAAACATTTGTGAAATTCAGTAGTTTGGAGAAAATTCCCCCCACTTCCTTCCCATTTTGGTTTTCTACCTGCATAGCTACAGTGCTGCCAAACTGAAAATATCCCATTGACTCCAATAACCTGCTGGCAACAGCAACAGCTCCCGGTATGATGCAGTGACCACAACATAGACCATACCCTCCACTGATGTTTCAGTCTTTGTTCAAGTTCAGCCACTGCCAACAGTCCCAGAAACTGCCCCTTCTCCAAAATATGGGAGCAAAAAAGACCCCTGGAGTTATGCAATGGGAAAAGTGGCAGCTCCCAGCTCTATGGATACCTTCTGCTGGTGCCCTACAAGGAGTAGACTTCTGTCTTCTCCTGTGTCTTGGTTTCTCTGTTGCGTACTTTGGCAGGAGTTAATAAAGATCTGCTGGCAAGGGAGAAGGGGAAGTGCCCCAGAGAGCTTTTTTCATCATCCCTGCAAGTGCTGTTGCCAAAAAATTATTTGCTACGTGTTCAATTTGGATTTTTCTAAAGTGGGGTCTTTTGGTGGAAAGAAGCTGGAAATGGAAAAACCAAAGAAAGAAACCCAAACAGAAGCATCTGAGTTCACATCACTGTTTTTCTCTTCTCCTCTTGGTGGTCTGCTCCAACTGATGTGACTCTGTGTTTTGTAGCTGGAGAAGTGTGTGTATTCTCCGTCTTGTTTGATTAAAATTACTTCAATTCTTCTCACAAGGAGTTTCAAGGCATGTTTATCTTTTGGAAAAGACAACCTTGGCATGGCCCCTCCCCAGTTTCCATGGGAGCATCCTCACACTGCACTGGGCTCAGCATCCCACTGGTCCAAAGGCTTTTTTGTCTCCTTTCTACCTCAAATCCATGTGCCCAGAGCATGGAGTTGGCTCTCCATGAAGGTATCTACACCATTTCATCCAAGAGAATCCTACATGGGTTTTCCAGACAAGTACCATCAGGGCTGGAGAAAGTCCTCCAAGTTTTCCCCCTTGCCAGCTGAGCTAACACAGAACAAAAATGCAATGTGTTTCATAGCAGGAGGGAGGGCAAATTAAACTTGAATTTCATTTCATATATCAATGTTTACAAGTGAAATTCAGACACAAACAGACTTCTGGTCAAGCTCTTCTGATGCAGAATTAATTTGTTCATCACACAGAGCCTTGGAGAGCACTGTAATTTAGTAAGCACCATGCACATAAATAATAATTACAGGTTCCTGCTGATTACATGATTGTATTTAAAGTTATCAGGTAACTCTGAGATTAATGTCCTGCCAATCCAGTCCTCTTGACAAGGCTGAAGCCTCTTGAGATGATCCTGTGTTAACCCTTTATGTTATCCTGGTACCTCTCAGGGCTGGGAAAAGCAAAACGGGACCCCAAGGATGGGATCTTGTGGTGCTATGGGACATCCCAGTGCGATGAGGCACAGGAGCTTCTCCACCACACAGAGATGGATTTTTATTTAGCTTCTTTATTTGGTTGACACATTAAACCCACCATGGAGGTTGTCTCCAGCCCTGGAGTCATTCCCCACCCTCAGCCTCACTACCTAGGATCAAAGTATGGGTGCCCTGAGATACATCCCCAGCAAACCAAGGGCCAGCAATGGAGAAAACCTGCCATCCAGAGCCTGAATGGAGGCAGAGGGAAGCTCATGATCCTGATTCCCTGTGGAGGATCTGTGCCTTCATTCCACCTTCCAATGAGGCTGCCCTGTGCAAGTATCCCCACTGCCAGAGCCAGGACCTCCCAGTTCCATGGCACATCAATCGGAGGGTTTATGGCTGGTATTTAAAGCAAAGTGGGACTGTCATTCTCCTTTCTCAGACAACAAATATCTGTCTGGTGGTCCACTTTGGGTCCAATTGGGCCATTCCTGGATGTTGAGCCCTGCTGTACCTTCCCAGGCAGGTAAGGACCCTGGAAAGAGTGGGAGGTGGGGAGGGAGAGGAAATCTCGTGGCAGTTTTACAGCCCAGTGTGTTCAGTTGTGGCTTTCAGCACTGTCCTCCCCAAGATGCCTCTCGTCTGTGATGTGTTGTCCTTCCAGCACTGTCAAACTCCCAAATAAATATTTCATCCTCTAATTCCAATGCCCCCTCCTTCACTGCTCTTTCCAGCGCAAGGCTCGCGCTGCCATTTGTCACCACAGTCACAGTTAAGTGGCTCTCAGACACACGTGGTGGTGAGAGACAGGCAGCTCTGCCACTCTCATGAAAATTTCAAAGGGACATATTTTTCCAGTTTGGAGGAAAACTAAAGATCAGAGACACAAGTGACTCCATGAGAGAACTCATCTGCTCAGCCATGGAGAAAAGGATCCTCAAGGAGCCCCCAAGCTCTGCTGAAGGCAGCAGAGGTGTGTGATCACACCGCCTGCTGGAATTGGCACCTGCACAGAGCAGGGATAGGTTAATCCCACAACCAGGAATTCATGTGCTCACCCACAACCGAGTCCATCCTCCCAGCTGGCACCCTCGTCCATGGGGATGTGCACCAAGGACTGTCCAGGTTTTCCAGGTTTGTTTAGAAACAGTTGCAGTCTCCAACCACCTGCTCCCATCACAACACCAGGAGAGCCCCTGCAAGCACCACGGCTGAGCTCCCTGGCCCTGCCCTCCTCCCTGTTAGGCAAAATTTTCCATGGGAAAGTTGCTTTTAGGCTGCTGAAATCTGTTGCTGAGCCTCCTGCTGGTGTGGAAACTGAGGCACAGATTTGCTATGGATTTTGGGAAATATTGGGCTCTGCCGGCTGAGCACCATCCTGACAGACACCTCTGCATCAGAGCATCCTCCAGCCCCAGAGCATCCTCCATCCAAGGTCTGAGACCTGTTTCAGGAGACATCAGTGTGAAGGGGGCTTGGGACCCTCCTCAGCAGCCCAGAGCCTCCTTCTGCCCCAAGGAAATGTCCCCCACACCCCACCCTGACCCAGCCAATCCCACCAAACACGACGGCTGTCTGTTCTGAGCAGCTTCCACTTGCAGCCAGCTGGCTGATGTATCCAGCTGCCCTGCCAGACCCTAATTTCGGGTGCAGCAGGAGAAGGGTCACAACTTCCCTCACTCAGCACTGTGCCCATGTGGCCAGTACCCAGTGGGTCCAATGCAGATGCTTGAGATCCAGATGCCCACGTCCTCTCCTGGTCCTTGGCTGCTTCATTTTCTGCCTCCCCATTTTTCATGGAGGCAAATCACCGAGGACCTGTCCCCGCCTGCCCTTCCCAGCACATGGTGTTGGCGACACAGCTGTCAAAGCCCAGCCAGCACAAAGTCTTCGGGGTTTGTGTGCTGAGTGTGGCTGACCTCCAAACACGAGGTGTCAGAGCCCCTGGCTCGGTCCCAAAGGATCTTCTCTGACTGCCAGGGACTATTAACATCTCTCTGCTTCCAGAAGGAAGCTTTGTTTGCGATGAAGCCAGCCTTTGGAAGAGCAGATGATCCAGTGATGTTGCAACCAGTAAGGTCTCCTGACCTGTGCTTGCAGCTCTAGGGGTGCCACGTGAGGTCTTGGAGGCTGGATGGGACTTGGAGGTACTCTTCCTGCAGTGGGGTGGCTGGAGAGTCCCAAGGAGCTGGTGACTCTGAAGAAGCCTGTGGGGCAAAAAGGGAAGCCCTGGGTTAAGCACTTCCAGCAATCCCAATAGCAGAGGAACAATTGTTGGCACAGCAGGAGCCAGAGACCCGGAGAAACACAAACAGGGGAAACTGCAGCCTGAAAATGAAACATGCAAGCACAGAAGCAGGATCTTAGTACAAGTCAGGAAAAAGCAGCGTGACTGTTCCAGTTAGTTCAAAAGGAAAATAGGATGAGATATTCAGGAAAAGCCTTGGATTATAGGCAAGAATGATTGCATCCTGATTGGAGTTTGACTGACACTCCATCACTAACCAAAGCCAGAGTAACAGAAATGCTCATGTTTCTGATGAAAATTATTTGGGTGGCTAAAGGGAGCTATATTTTAATGCATTAATGTGGGTAAGGTGTGTTTAGAGGCTGCACATTGAATAAGCACATAGACTCTTTTTTTCTCTGGGGAATGTCCTATCCCACAGAGCTTTCCATGCAGGGAAGGCTGTGTCCAGCTCTGGAGACTCCAAAAAAGAAAGGACATGGACCTTCTCCAGTGATTTCAGAGGAAGCCTGGAGGTGTTCAGCCTGGAGAAGGCTCCAGGGAGACCTTAGAGCCCCTTCAGGTGCCTAAAGGGGGTCCAAGAGAGCTGGAGAGGGACTCTGGACAAGGGCCTAGAGTACCAGGAAAAGGGGGAATGGCTTCCCACTGCCAGAATTGGGGTTTGACACATAAATCACAAACTGGATCTAAGGGCATCTCACCCTCTTCTGGAGCAGCCCCACTGCTTCCACCCAGAATCAGGTGCTCCCAAAACAGCTGAGTCCACCTGGATGCTGGTCCCCAGCTCCTTATCAAAATTTTCATCAGCTTCCTTGTTTCTTTGGTCAGGAGAGTTTTAACTCCTTTTCTCCTTGTTGTTAGCCCGTGCACATAAACCCAATCTTAAAATGGATGAACTCCATATATTTTAATTCAGATCAGCTTACAAAGGCTTCATCCATCTCTTTTGACCCCCAGAGTAAAAGTTTTGTCTTAAACAATTAATTCTGCTCGGTAGGGTTTATTTTTTTCCAGAGAAGGTAAGTTTCCTGCCACTAAATCTCCCACCTGTGTGTAATTCCCATGCTTTTGCATTTCTTTTCCCAAAAGCAATGCCCCCACACATAATGCGACAGCAAGGAACAAAGCCTAGCCCAGTCCCTGGAGATTTTCTCCTATAAAAGTTGCGACTCAGGCATGTTACACCTAAACTGCATGGGGAGCTTTGAAGCCCCTGGCATAGCCCAAACCATCACAAATCCCAACCTGGCAAAACAAGGCGCAAGTCAAGCACCGCTGGAGAGGAGGAAGTGTGGAGCCAGTGCCATGGCAAACAAGGGGAATCTATGCAAAATGGGAAGCAATTAAAAGAGAATTAACCAGGCTGCAGGAGGAGAAAATTGCTTCTTTCAAACCATCTTGATTATAAGGCCGCAATGGCCCAGAGCTCCCATGGCTTATCACCAGGGTGAATAGATGAAGAGGCTGTTAATCAAGATCGTCAGAAGCGCTCCCAAAGTCAGACATCCTCACTGGAGCGAAGGCTGGCAGGGAACTTTGCTGTTCCACAGCTTCCTCTGCTCAGCCCTTAGCTGCAGAGGGCTGTGAGCCCTTGGCGCAGGAGCCCTCTGCACTCCCTTGGAGGAGAGAGGCCTGAGCCCCAAAAGACTCTCCCCAGTGATAAGCAACCTTCCTCAGGCATGCTGACAAAAAGAGCCACTCCCAACATGCCTTGCTTCTTTATGGTAATAGCTTGTACCCCGTGGGCTACTTGGTTTCTACCCCACCCCCTGCCTTCCCCATATAACCTCTGCCCCAAGCCCTGATGACAGGGAGTTTTTGTGCCTGGTCTTCTCTTCACAGGGGCTGCTGGACAATAAAGGCTATCTCTGTGGAACTGCTATATGAGGCGCCTGTCTCTCTGTCCCCGAGTTCTGCTGGGTTGATTTCACAAAGAGCTGAATCACAGGAGCTGATACCACTTGTAGCACAGAAGTTGCTACACTTGCTGAAATCACCTGTCGCTCAGGGAAGTTGCTAAAGCCTCTGGAAAAGCCTTTCCCTGGCAGGATGCTCTCTCTGGGAAGGTCGCAACACACTGGGTTGTCCGCCACCGGACCCTAAAAGCGATGCTTACCCACGCATGCGCTGGTCAGAGGAGGCCAGCAGCTTCTTGGTCTTTCCAGAAAACGGCTGGGGATTTCACACTGGTGGTTGAGAAGGTGACATCTCTGGTGGAGCTGAATGGAAATGGACCCTCCACAGCCTGTCCCCATCCCACACAGCCCTTCTCCTTCCCTGACATCCTGAAAGGCCAGCGGTGTTGGTGCTATGGGGAGGAAGAAGGCAAATAGAGTTTGCCAGACTCCAAAAGCCAAGCTGTGACATGGGCTGATATCCTGCCAAGGTGGGATGGGGCCAGGGTATGGCTGGAGGTGGGCAGATGTGTGATTCCTCCCCTTGTCCACCCTCAACCCCCTGGCAGTGACCACATGGAGAATAAAAGGCTTAGAAAAGGACCTGTGTCCAGCCAAGGTCAGATTTGGTCCTCTGGCCTCCTAAAAGGGTAAACCCCAGCTCCCCATCCTGCAGCTCTGGGAAGCAGCTGGGCCTCCTCATCAGCTCCCTGCAACAGCTCTGGGAGTTTGAAGCAAGGACGGAGAGTGGGAAATTGCTTTTTATTGCAGCTGAAGAAAGCAGGGAGCAGGTGGGGGTGCACAGCCAGGGCTGCCCGTAGAAACCAGCCTGTCCAGTGCTTGGGGAGGGGACCACCAGCTGCCCCCTTTCACCAAGCTCAGATAAACCCCAGCACCCTCAGACTGGCACCGTGTGGTGCTCAACAGCTGAGCTGCTGCTGCCTCGGTGCCAATTGCATGCTTTTGCTAATGCCACCGCGCTAATTGCATTAATGGGACACTAATCACACACCTAACGGATATAAATGGGAGCTAATTGCTCTACAGTGACACCGTGCTCCGTGCAGAGCTGTCCATCCCTGCGAAGAGCAGCTGTTTCCGGGAGCATCCTGCCGCTCCCGGGAGCGTCCCCTTGGCAGCCCCGGGGCTCTCCAGGTGCCTGAGCCGCAGCCCCAGGTGAGCGGTGGTGGACACAGAGTGGCACTCGGCCATGTCTGCTCCTAACCCTCAGCAGGAATAACCCCTTCAAGATTCATCTGACTCTTTCTGCGGCAAATTAAGCCTCTTGTATAGCGGGGAGGTGTGTTCAGGTGGCAGGGGCATCTGACTATGTATCCAGATCGTCCATGGTGAAGGGGTCTGCCAGTGTCCATCAGGGAGGTCTTGCCCTTCTCCTGAGCCACCTTGGGTATGACCAGAGGCTGTGGGTCCACCCAATATGCCTGGCAAGAAATGGGTTATTCCTGCCTGGAAGGAGCAAGCAGGAGCTGGGGAAGGCACTGACCCTGCTCAGGGGCTGTTCAGGTGCTGCAAGGACTGGTTTTGCACCTTGTTCCTATTTCTGATGGCCGGCCCCACGCTCCCTGTGCTTCACAACCACTTGCTAACACCCATCCCTCAGGCTCCCCCAGCTCCCTGCCTCTGGCACATGGAAACTGAGCCGGAACACGCCCTCAACGACAGCTCCTCTTCCCAAGGAGTATCACAGCCTTCCCCGGTGTGATATACCCCGGTGTGATATACCCGGTGATACAGGCGCCTTCCCCGCAAGCTCTGTGGCCTTCTGCCCCTTGCTGGAGGGTAATTAATGCCTCTTGACTTGCTCGTGTGACAAACTACAGCGGCAGTGGCACAGCGAGGGCAGCGGAGCAGGAGCGGGATGCAGCCGGGTGTCTCGGTTTCAAAATCCAGCCTCAAGCGGCTGAATCACCCTCGCAGGGTTTGGAATGAGTTTAAGCCAGTTTCCCCAGCCACGGCACTGCTGCACTAACGAGGGGCAGGTCACTCAGGGGCTGTCTGTCTCTTGTTACAGCCCATCAAAGCAGAGCAGTCCTCGAAATAACCCTTAACGCTGACCCTGACGCTGTTCAGGACCAAAGTGTTTGAGAAAGTAAAATGTGTCTGGGAAGGAGGGAAAAACTGGATTTAGAGGTAACATTTTTCAGATAATTGGAGAGCCTGTTTAGCAGGTAGGCT
Organism: Lycocorax pyrrhopterus obiensis; assembly: GCA_014706295.1. Taxonomy (NCBI): domain Eukaryota; kingdom Metazoa; phylum Chordata; class Aves; order Passeriformes; family Paradisaeidae; genus Lycocorax; species Lycocorax pyrrhopterus. The sequence continues at coordinate 706,017 of JACSVZ010000043.1, forward strand.
AAAATCTTCTGGAGGCAAAGGTGCATTGAGGGAGGGACAGGACAAAACTGTTCCCAGGGCATGTGGCACAATAAAGGTTGAGATGTATCATAACAAACCATGAGCAAGAGGCAGATAATCATCCATGCCGTTGGAAATGAAACACACATTGTTCTTTGCAACGTTCCCCCGGCAGAGCCTGAGCCAGCAGCTCTGCACCACTGCGGGCAGAGCTGCAGAACAGCAGCGGAGAAAAGCCCGGCTGGGCTCTCCCGCGCTCGGAGAGAGCGATTGCTCGGCGTGAGAGGAATCTTAATGGTACAGGAGGCAGCTCAGCAGTCCCTCGCAGGCAGCACAGGGCTGGCACTGCAGGAAGGGGCGCGGGCAGCGCTCTCGGGGCACGGAGGGTGCAGTCAGCGGCTCTTTCCTCATTGTGATGGTCAGTGTCATGGGCTCCAGAAAACGAGAGAGAAAACACTGCTTTCCCAGTTTTTGCTGCAAGAGGATGGTGCAGTGTCACATTGATCTGGCAAATTTGGCCACAGAAGCCACAGTCTAGAGTCGTCCAGCTGCACAAGTCAAAAACATACCTGGGATTAAGATGGTGGAGGAGGAAGTCATAGAATCCTAGAATACCAGAATGGTACTGGGTTGGAAGGGACTTCAAAGACCACCCAGTTCCATACCCCTGCCATGGGAAGGGACACCTTGCATTAGGCCAAATTTCTCAGTCAAGTAAAAGTGTTTCTTTACCCCCTTCCCCACCACTGACTCTGTTCTTGGATTAGGAATTCCTCAGTGGATGAGAGTAGATGAGAGTCAAAAAAAACCCACAAAAACAAACATAACCTAAAAAAAGGCTTTGAAAGTAAATTTCCACCCAAATCAGTCTTCTGGGAGGGATCCACATCATGCAGTTTTGAAATATCACAGCAAAATATTTCAAGCTTGAAAGACAAAAAAAAAGTCATTCTGGATTTTAGGGAAGACTGAGAAATTCCAGCAGAAACCCTACACACTTCAATGTGTGCCAGCACTGCTCTTAACACAAAATGCTTTTGTCTGAATTTGTATTTCCAGGCTGGGACAGATATTTTCCAGCAGGTACAACCTGGGCAGATCAGCTGCAGTTTCCCTCAGAGAAGCACTATTTTCCCACCCCATTTAACCTTCGTGGCTACACCATACTGTGACCTCTCTCTAAGGAAGGGTCTGCATTTCATTAGCCAGGAGAAAGCACTCAGCTTGCAAAGGAAAATCAATACCTGTCATCTGTATTTATGTATGAGCTTTTATTAATGTGGACTTTGGAGTTGAGCTGATGTTCTCTGTGTCTGTCCCTAATACTCCCTGCTCCACAGGGTCTCCCTGCTCCACCGAATAGCCAATCCTGTTTCCAAAGAGATGCACTTTAAAAGTACCTGCACTGCTTCCTTTGCCCAAGGGAGTGGCTTTTTTCAGCAGTTCAATAATATTCATGTACAATATAACAGTATACAATCATATCCTTTGATGCCGTGGTCAGCTTGATGGTGTTTCTCTTTTCTCCATCATCTTTTTCCTACAATAAACGGAAAAAATTAGTCAGGGCTCATCAAAAACTCCCAGTCAAATATATATTTTTTTGCATTTTGGGATTGGCTACTGTTTTCTTCCTTAATAAAGTAAATATTTCTTTCTTGGTTTTTTTTCTGACTGGAAGATCGAAAGCCGAAGCGATATTTTATTGGCAAAGCATTCAGCTTTCAGTTGTTGAAAATCTAAGGTGTTTTGGCCTGGAACCAAAATCATGAAAGTATTTCCAAGGAGCATTTTAAAACCTCAAAACTCTTCTTAGTATTTTAGGTTTTCAGTTAAGATTTATTTTTAAAAAGTCCTGGAGCAGATGTAGTCTGGGAGGGAGCTGTGCATTCATCACCTCTGCCTACAGGTCGTGTGTTCTCATGGCTGTGGCACGGTGAGAGCTGAGGATCCCTGGCATGTTCCTCCACATCTCAGTTCCTCCTGCACAGTGACTTACAGGTTAATTTGGAGCTCTGAGCTGGTTTCACATTCCCTAAGCCCAAGCAGGGATCCCAAGATGGGACATATTGGCAAGGCATCTGTTTTGGGTAGCAGCAATGTACAAGTGGAGGCAGCTTCCTAAATTGGCATCTCTCCACAGCAGCAGAGAAAAACAATCAAATAAATAAATAAATAAATAAATAAATAAATAAAATTTTAAAAATTTAATGGGAAGAGAGAAATCCAGAGACTCGAGCGCCTTCTGCCTGCAGCAGAGCTGGACCTGCCTTTCCCCCATGGCTCCTGAGGATGTTTTGAAATCCTGGATGCTCCTGGCCACATCTGGATCCTCCTTCTCTCTTTCTTCACTCATTCACTGCCCAAGAGTAGATTTAACCTGTGGAGTTGCTGATTTCCCTGTGAAGAATTACTTGATTTAAGCACCCTCATCTCTTGGTCCTCCCCATCCATCCAATCCTTCTCCTGCAAAAAGATAGCAAATGATGGAAACCACTGTTGGCACCAAGCTTGGCATGCACAGCACGGACAACACAGCATGGAGAAAAGGGCCACGACAGCTCCAGGAACCTTGACTGCCTTCAAACGGAAAATTAATGACTGAACCTCAGTGTTTCGGAGCTGGAGAGATTTTCTTCTCATTTACTCAAAACTAAAAAGGAGAGGCAAGGTGAGCTTTGCTCACATGGATCCTTGAGGAAACTGGTGTGCAAGGGGCTTCTCACTGTGTTGCTTTCCATGAAAGGAATTTCTCAGCAAATATTGAATGCTGGGAAAGTCATGGAGGTGTGACCCCATTCCCTTTTTCTCTATTAAATTGCTTTCACCTCCCACTAAAATTCTTACAAAATTAGGGAGTTCAATTCATCTGGCAAACTCCCTTCTGCTCCTCTCACTTGAAGGAAAATTGCTGGGGAAGCTTCTTATCCATGGCGGAAAAGCTGGAGGGAGACCCAAGGCGTGCCATGCTCTTCTCTGGGGCATTTTCATGCCACACCAGTGCACCTCTTGTTGAAAAGAGGGTTTCCCGAGAGACTGGCAGCTCTGCTGGGTCCTGTGTCACTCTGCAGCAGCTCCTGCTGCAATGTGGGGGGGAGCCTGCAGCTTCTGGATGATTCTGAAACATCACTAGAAGTCACAGAATCGTGAAATATCCTGAGTTGGAAGGAATCCACAAGGATCACCCAGTCCCACCCTGGCCCTGCACAGACACCCCAACAACCCCACCCTGGGCATCCCTGGCAGCGCTGTCCAAACGCTCCTGGAGCTCTGGCAGCCTCGGGGCCGGGATCATTCCCTGGGGAGCCTGGGCAGTGCCCAGCACCCTCTGGGGGAGGAACCTTTCCCTGATCTCCAGCCTGACCCTGCCCTGGCCTAACTCCAAGACAAAGCTCCCACTGAAAGAGCAGCAGCCAGGATAACACAGGGTTGATGTGCACCAGTAAAGGCAACTGCTCGAGGATAAAGGAATAAATAGGAGAAAACACCTTCCCAGTCCAAAGCTGCTCATCCTGGGTGGAAGTGCCTGTGTTGCCAGGCTCTCCTGGCTATGACAGCTCCAGAGAGATGGATACACAGCAAAACCACAGCACTGTGACACTTTTATCCCCAGGGCTGCCTCTGAGAGACACAAAATGGATGTCTGGCTCAAAATGAGAAACAAGAGGCCAGGCTGGCTGCTGACCCACAGCAGCCAAACACCAACAGCTGGGCTCCTGCCAGAGGAGCCAGGGACCTGCTCTTTTTTCAAAGCACTGGATACGTTGACAGGTCTCGGTGAGCTTAGGCAGCTCAGACAGCTCCTCTCACTGTTTTAGGCAGAGAAGGGCACAGATAAAGGAGAATACCAGTCCTGGAGGCTTTCCCTGCACTGTAATTCCATCACACAGGCAGGACGAGCATGCATTGATGGAAGTGAATATCTGGAGTATTTATTGCTGTCTGAGCCAGCTATGCTCTGTGTGGAGCATCCTTCCTCACAATGCTATGTTTGGGAATGCCTGGGTGACTCATGGAGCAAATGAGAGAGGCCTGGTATGGGATGGAAACTTAGGAAGGGCAGCAGCAAAGCCAGGGGGACCTTAGAGATAACAGAAATTTCATAGGGGCTGAAAAGGAGTCAGAAAGGAGACTTGTGGAGAGCTGGAGTGGGATCAGATGGGAATTCCCCCTAGGATTGCGACCAGCTGCACTTTCACGCAGCTCCTGCTGCATCCTGGGTAACCCATTAACTCTGTGTGGAATAATCAGGTTCTGTCTTCATTAAGATGCAAAGACAATCTCCATGAAGTCACCCTGCTTGGCAGGAAGCTCCTGGGGGACCCCTGCCTGCACACCTGTGAAATTAAAGGCATCACATTAATTCAGCATCCTGGTTGCTGGGGAGGGCATCGGATGCTCGCACCCACGTCCAGCCCTGCTCAGTGCAAGAGCTCCACATCAGCAGCATCACTTCAGGCCGCTTGGTTTGCTCTCACTGGTGGCTCCCTGAGGATGGTGGCTCCGAGGAAGCCCAGCCTGCTCCATTGAGTTGGGCTGGGCAGTGCAGCTGGAGCATTACCACACCAGCCACATGGCATGGTGTCACCTGGAAAAGTCAAGGTTATTTGAGAGCATCTCCACCTGCAAAAAAAGCAGGGCTTGGACAGGTGGTTTGGTACTTCCAGGTTTGGTACGTTCAAGCTGAAGCTGCCTCAACAACCCTGCAAGCTGTGGGAAGAGCCCTGTGATGCCCCCATCTCAGAGCAGCCACAGGTGCTGTGTTCAACCCTCTGTCCAAGCCAGGCTGCTGGTGAACACGGCTGTGCCAAACACTGAGCCTTCCTTATCCCCCATCCTGCATTCCCAGGATGCTGGGGATGCCTTGGGATGCAGGCTGTGAGCAGGGAGAGGTAGAGAGACATTACCTTGTTGCTCTGCCAGTAAGAGCTTCAACAAGGCAACCACAGAATAGAATCATGGAATATCCTGAGCTGGAAGGGTCCCCCAAGGATCATCAAGTCCCACCCCTGGCTCTGCACAGACACCCCAACAACCCCACCCTGGGCATCCCCGGCAGCGCTGTCCAAACGCTCCTGGAGCTCTGGCAGCCTCAGGGCCGGGACCATTCCCTGGGGAGCCTGGGCAGTGCCCAGCACCCTCTGGGGGAAGAACCTTTCCCTGATCTCCATCCCAAACTCCCCTTGAACAGCTCCAGCCATTCCCTGGGTGCTGTCCCTGTCACAGGGAGCAGAGATCGGAGCTGCCCCTGCGGAGGAGCTGCAGCCCCCGCTGAGCTCTGCCCTCAGCCTCCTCTGCTCCAGCTGGACAGGCTGAGTGCCCTCAGCTGCTCCTCCTGTGGCCCCTCCAGACCCTTCACCTCTTCATGTCCCTCTTTTGGATATTCTCTAATAACTTTTTATCTTTTTTATATTGTGGTGCCCAAAATTGCCTCCAGATTTGAAGTGAGGGTGCCCCAGCCCAGGGCAGAGCAGGATAATCCCCTCCCTCAAATGAGACAAATTTGCTGACAGCTGAGAGAAATTGCTGCTGCAGCCAGAGACTTTGTCTGCACAGGGACAGCACACTGTGTATTGTCAGGATGGCTTTTCCCTTCCTTGAGGCAGGAGAAGGCCAGTGATGCTGCAGGGTCTTTAACAGCAGGTTAAATACAACAAATTGCAGGAATCTGCAAATCAAGCCATGCCATTGCTCGAAAGCAGAACCTGTTAAAGCCATTTGGGAATTTATGTTTTATGGGTGGAAGATTTCTTGGCCTGCAGAGAGATATGGGTGAATGTGACAGAGCATTTAAACACCTCTTAGTCAGGTGATAAATAGGAGCTGGAGCAGAAAGCCAGACTCAGCATGCATAGCATGATCCTAAGGACATTTCACTGCTACCTTTAGCTTCCTCTAGTAATTACTGAATTTATTAACTTACTACCCCTGTTCATTTCCAATTCTCCATTCTCCATTCCTTACAGATGAAGTTTATCGCTGAAACATGCTGAACCAGCCTGTACAGGCAGATGTTAATGCAGGAAGAAGAAGCAGGAACACTGGGCCATCCCAGCATGACCAGAGTAATGCTCTTCCCAAGGCTGCTGCCCCTCTCCTGCCTGGGATGGAAATTACTTACAAGTATCAATTCACAGAATGCTTTAGGTTGGGAGGGACCTTAAAGACCATCCAGTTCCAGGCCCCTGCCATGGGCAGGGACACCTTCCACTATCCCAGGTTGCTCCAAGCCCCATCCAGCCTGGCCTTGGACACTTCCAGGGATGTGATTTGGACCCAAGCATGAACATTTTTTGACTCACATGCTCCCAAAAGAATTTTTTATCCTTTGATTCTTTGTTCACAGTTATAAACCCAGAAAAAAATCTTCATCTGCTACAACCGCCAAATGTGTTTAATGCAGTGCCTTTTTCAACAGGTGAGCAGTAGCAGCAGGTTGCAGAGATTTAATTTACCTTTATCTTCTTCTCTGTCAGGAGAGTGCTTCCTTGGCTATACTTTATGTGTTTAATTACAGTAACTTCTCCTACCTAATTTTTGCCCTATTACCTATTTTTCACTGAGTCCACCAGCTGCTCACAAACTGGATTAAACAGGAATTCATTCCATAAGTGTAATCACAGAATCTTAGAATTATTTAGGTTGGAAAAGAACCATAAGATTGTCAAATCCAACAACTTCTCCCTGTCTTCCTTCTCTTTTCTTCCTGTTCCATTTTTTTTACTCCCTTTTTTCCCTTTTCCTCAAGGAATTCCTGTCATGGAATCCTGCAGCAGTAAATGCCTGGTAGTTCATAGCATGTGGGTACACATCCATGCTGATGCTCCGTAAGAGGTGTGATGCTTCCAAGATTAAGTTGTCCAGGGCTGTCCCACTTTAATCTCCATTTTTCCATGGTGATTTTCCAGAGGAAGCTGCTGCTTGAAGAGAGCTCCAGTCATGCTACCTGTGCCCTTAAGTGAGACTGGTGTAATTTCAGAAAAAATTAATTTAAAATCCATAAAGAAGCAGTGGTGGGAAGGACACAGGGATGCCTTTGCCACAGGGCAGTGTTTGTACCCTTGGGCACTGGCACAGAGTCTTCCCCTGGTCCATGGGATGAGGCATCGGCCCCCAACACCTGGACAGAGGGCTGAGCTTGCAGGGGCTGTTTTTAAATAATTGCACCAAAATATCTTACTACAGAAAAAAGTCACATGTGCAGGTGTTTGACTCCAAACAGCTTCCTTGGTTCATTTCCCAATATTCTGTGAATTTCAGTGGGAATTGATTTCAAAGCTCTGGGACTTGCCTCTGAGAAGGGCGCCAGTTCCTGGAGGTCAACTCCAAAATCAACCAAATGCTTCCGAAAACCTGCCTTTCCCTCTGCAGTAAGAACGTGCTGTTTGGAGGTTGGATCACCTCCCAGCCCTGGCAGTCACCCTCTTATCTGTGCCCCCCAGTCTTTCCAGTCCCCTGTTCCCCTGCATGGGAACTCTTAGTCCACTCTGCTTAAGGCTTGATCCGTGGGTCGGCTCTCCTCTTCCCAAAACAGCATTAGCAGCAGGAAGCAGCACTGAAGGGAGAGGTACCTTTGCTCAAAAGCCTATCAAAGTTCCAGGCAGGTCCAAAAAACAGCGTGGGGCTCAGCCGGCTGCTCTCCCGCTCCATGTTGGGCTGGCTGCCTCCAGCCATCACAGCCACAGGGAATCTGCTGCAGGGCTGAATTAAAGATTTTGTTAACACAGCTACTCTTGACTAAATCCTTCCCTAATCCAGATCCTACCTGCTGTTATTGCCTTACAGACTAATTGACCTGAGCCTGCTGCTGTCTGTTCAGCAAAGCAATCCGGCTCAGCTGCTGCCAAGGGACGGGAGCAGAGAGGCCAGGAGGGACCAGGGTTTGGCTCGTTGCCTCTGATGGAACATCCGAGTATTCCCAAATAGGAAACTGGTGCCCCTGGGGCCAAAGCCAAGGCTCACACAGAAGTTAAGCTCAGCCTTATCTAATAAAATCTGTGTCATGCAGTGTGTTGGTGTGGGGGAGGTCAGGAAGGTGCTTGATGTCCCCAGGAGGTTGTTCAAAGAGATCCAGCTGCATCTGCAGGAGTATGAGGGGGACCAGATAACCACGTGGGAGGGAAATTCAGAGAGTCACTGCACAGAGAAACCACCTCAGCCTCACCAATTCCTAAAGCCACAAATAGCTGGAGGCGAGGAACACACGTCAGAGTGCTTCTGCTCTTACCCCAGCACTTGTTTTCAGCCACTGATGATGTGCTGTGTGAGAAGAAGCTCCACTGTAACCCATGAAGACGCTCCTATGCTGGGCAGGACCACGACTGCAACATGGGGACCCGAGCCTCTGGCTCGGGTCCATCCCAGGGCCAAGCTGGAGCTGTGTTGCTGCAGGAGTCCCCAGCCTGTGTTTGCTGGAGGGAGGTGGTGCAGGAGCATCTCTGACAGCGATGAAGAGACTCAGGGATGAGGGCAGCATCCTTGTCCTGGTGTAAATAGGCCTTCAGTCATCAGGGTAATAACTCAGACAGACAGGATCAATCTTTCTTCTCTTGCTGGAAAACAGTGGGAAGCAGGAACAGAAAGATCCTGAGCCTGCCTTTGACATCAATCAAATATGCATGGAAATAGTTTGGTGGTGGTGACAAAGCAGCAGGGAGGAGGACAGCAGGAGGGGCTCATGAACCACAGACCAAACATGAGAAGGGGCAGCTGACTGGGAGGCTGAGAGCAGCAGCTGAGACCTGGTCCCTGCTCAGCCATGGAGCCAGGAACAGGACTGGGATGTTGCCTATGGATTTCCAGCTGTTGTGGAGAAAGTCTGAGCACAGAGCACCCCAACATATGGGGCACACCCTGGTACCCCCAGATCACCCCCACTAGCTGTCACCCCATGCTGTCCAAGGCCAAATGCTGCAGTGGCTCTTTGTGTGCCGGCCAGGAACTCATTCAAAAGGGCACTGAGCTCCAACAAACCCATTTTGTGCAAGTTAGAAGGCACTGGCAGGTGGCAATAACTTCCTGTTGCTGTTGGCCTAGATGGGGCTGAATCTGGTCTCACGCCCTCTTCCTCATGGCTTAGCTTGGACTTAAAGACAGAAATTGCCCCCAGTAAAGCAGCCAAAGACCACATGTCCCTATTGGAGGTGGCTCAGAAGCCGGCAATGAGTTGGTGCTGATTCCAGCCATCCATCCTTTGTCATTGCCTGTGTCCTCATCTTTCACCCACCCCCAAAAGGGGTTTTCAGGCAGACTCTGCTCCTGTTGTAGTGTTACAAGATTTGTGTTCTGGATTTGGTACTTCTTGCAACAGAGTGGTGTGAATGCACCTCTCCCCTCCACACCACCATCAGGATCACCTGGATGTATCCAGATGTTCAGCAGCACAAGCAGGCTGCCTGAGGATGACCTTTCCTTACCTCCCAAACTGAAGAGGATTCAATTCTTTACTGAAAAAGGTTACAAAAATGTACTGAAAATGACCTGAGATTAGGTGAGGCTTTCTTCAATAACAGGACTCTCTTTCTCCACCTTTATTGATTCCACAGGAAAAAAAATAAGTACAAACTTTACTCAAAGTTTTCAGCTGTTTTTTCCCTCAAGCTTCTAAAAACTTCAGCTCCTGGCTGGATGTGAGCCATAGCTTGAGAAGCAAAGAGGGCTGATGGGTGTGAGTGTGGGGCTGGCAAAGCTGAGTTACGATGTCCCAGGGAGCCACACATTATCTCTTTGTCTTTCCAGCAGCTTCTCAACCACAGCCAGGGATGCAGGAGGTGTTACTCTGAGGATCCTTGGCAAGCAACAACTGCTCTGCTGGGCTAAACCAGGACAGTGACTTGGACCAGCCTTTATGGAGGGAGTGGAGCTGCTCCTCCACCACATCCCACCAACAACAGACATGAGAAGCAGGATATTAGAAGTGTCCTTTTCCTCACTGACTCCTGACATTGGAGACCAGCTGGTTATTGGAGCCCAGCAGAGAGCTCAGGTGTTCTGCTGCTCCATCACCAGCAACTGCAGCTTGGGGATACGATTTTCAGTGCAAACTCTGAGCTGAATGTTATTTAAATTTTTTTTTTAGAAACAAATCCTCCAAGGAGGGGATTTTTTTTCTGCCACTGTTCTCCACAGAGAAAATATCCCTGAGGGAGTTTGCCTCTCCATCCCACTGGAAGCATCTCAGCTGCCAGTTTTGCTATTCTTTGGGTGTCTACATGCTAAAAATACCCTGTGTACAATTAACCTGCTCCCTGTCACCCCTGGCAATGGGGTTGACAGGTGTTCAGGAGCTGCAGTGGTTGAAATAAAGGCTCCACAACAAAACTGAGGGAGACTTCTCGTGTCTCGTTGTGCTGCGCTGTGGAACTGCTGCACGGTGGCAGGAAAGCGCTTTAAAGCACCTGTGAAGGTGATGCCAAGTGAAAAATTGTCACCCAGAGTGTGTGTGGTGCTGGGCTCTAAAACACATCATGTGGTGGGTGAGCAATGGGGTCACAGGTCAGGCCCAAAGGGTGACAGTGGCTGGGGTCACATCAGACTGGCACCAGTCACTAGTGGGGTCCAGCAGGGCTCCATCCTCAGCCCTGTGCTCTTCAACATCTTCATAAATGAGTGGGATGTAGGACTGGAAGGGATACTAAACAAGTTCACAGATGAAACAACATTGGGAGGAGCTGTTGACTCTGTCGAGGGCAGTGAGGGCCTGCAGAGACCTTGACAAATCAGAGAAATGGGCAATCACCAATCATGTGAAGTTCAACAAAGGAAAGTGCCGGATTCTGCACCTGGGACGGGGCAACCCTGTATGTGTGGATGGACATCTGGTAAGCTCATCTTGTTCCAATGCCCTGCGACAGGCAGAGACACTTCCACTTCCCAGGAAGGTGTGTCTGGATTTGTTTTTCTTCTCTTTTCGGCTTTGACTCACTGAACAATACTGTTGCGGTGACTCAGCCCATGGGCAGGCCTGAAGGCATCCAATGGGTTGATTTCCCCACCCACAACAGTGGCTCTGCGGGCGGCACCGACGCCTGAGGGCTCTTCCCCCTGGGTGTCACCCTTGGAGGCATCTCCTCCCACCCTTCCAGTAAGTTCCCTGTTCCTGATTGGTTAAGTTACTTCTGCATATTTATGAACCTCATTGCCTATTTAAAGCTGTTCTGGAAAATTCCCCCCTGTTGCAAACCCCATTGGCCCGTTTATGTAAGTTCCTCCCCCTGTTATCCTCCATTGGTTCCCTGTCATTCCACATCAATTCCCTATTGGTTCTTCCCTTGGATCCACCCCTGAGTCTCCCGCCTTTAAAAACTGCTCCCCGGCCCCTCCCGACTCTTCGCCTTGCTTCTCCCCCGGTGGCAATAAAGCGGACACTGTTGCAACGAAGAGCCCTTCTCTCCTCCTTTGCCTCCGTCGGTTGCTAGGTAACACCCAGACTGCAGCCTCCTCCCTAGAGAGCTGAGGGCAGAAGGCTCCATAGAGAGCCACCTCCAACTGGCCTTGCACCAAGTGGTTCCCCCTGACCGGGACACCATAGCAAGTCGTCTGCCAGGCCTCTGGGCGGCCAGTGGTCAGCGCGACACAATACCATCTGGCTTTTCCAAACACCAGCTTTGCTCACCGTGCACTTTATGCCTTCCTGGGAGTCTGTAATTGACCTTTGGTCAATAATGAAAGAGCAAGGAAAATTAGCAGCACTTCTGCCAGGAGCTCAGAGCCAGTAAATCCCAGAGAAATGCCATGGCACCCACATAGGGTTCAGAACCTGCTGGGATGGATCCCCATGTCTCCCTTCTCCATCTTTTTCTCTTTACCTGGAGTATTCTTCTTCCTGTGATGCTGAAGGATGTCTCTGGTGTAATCTCAGAGCTGCAGCAAAATCCTTCCCAAGTGGTCCAACAGCAGCAGTTTGTGGCCCCAGCCCTTCCTGCCAGGAGGGATGTGAACCATCAGACTGTTGGGGCGTTCTGGACCACTCAAGGCCCAGCCCCTCTTCCTACTGCCCTGCCAATCCAGTGGGCAGACGAATCAGAGAGTGAGGGGACGTCCATGGGCGAGGCCCAGGTTTGAAAGCCACCCCCATCTCTCTGGAAGGTTCTATTAAGTTCGGTTTCTTATTGGTCGGTTCTGTTAATCCCTCCTCTGCAATCTTGCAATTGGTCCTATGTTCTCAGGATCCTCCCCTGTTCTGTTCCCCTATTGGCTATCCGCTTTGTACCGCCCTCAGATAAAAGCGCGTTGAACCCTGGCCCGGCGGCCATTTCTCCCCTTGCTTTCAAGGTGAATAAAGCCTTGGGAGTTCCCGAAGTGGTCCTCTCTCTTGACTCTTTTACCTCTGGGACGCCTGGGAGGAACAGACCATCTAGGTCTCCTCACACAGGGCGCGCCTGCTGCCACTGTGCCAGCGCCGCCCGATCCACACGGCTGCCAAGACACAACCCTGGTGGGGGTGAGTCTGCAGAAGTGTCGCTGCTGCCCACTGCGGGACGAAGCCCTTCGAAGCTGACCATCCCAGGGCCGGTGACATCAGACCACTGCCTCCAGTGTCTGTTCTTTTCTGTTCTTCCCAAGACTGATGTTTCTCCCTATAAATTGAAGCTTTCCTCAGCAGCTGATGGCTCCTCCATGTATTCCTCACCTCAAGGAAAAGTTTGGCAAAGCTTTAAAATCATCCTAGATTTTGATTTTGGCTGCTTTGAGGTGAAAAGCCAGTTTTCTGCTTCAAACATATTTTGGCTCTAATTAGTAATGTTGGTAAAATAAATATTTAGATGCAAATGGTCCAAGGCAAATGCGACATCATGAATCACTAAACAGTTTGGCCTGATTTTTTTTTTCCCTGTTTGAGAATTTTTTCCCTTCCCATTTGAAGCATTAAAACATTTTAAACATCCAAACTGGCTGACTGTTTTCCATCCAGCCTTGGAATTATCCCATTGCTGTAACGCACAATAGTTTCCACTACACCTACTGTGTCTTACTCAGTGGAGTGGAGGAAGAATGACTGTAGGTGATGAAATTCCTGCATCCTAAGGTCAATGGATGGACAACCAGCAGTGCTGCTGCAGGACTGTGAGAGTTTAAGTGTCAGTTACTGACACAGTGGATGAAACTTAAAAATGAGAGGAGGGAAAATCTCTGTGCTGGAGCCACATCGAAGCACAGGGAGGTAGATCCAGCTGGAGTTGTGATGACTCAGCTTCAGGGAGATAATTACAATCTCCAAGTATCAAGGGATGTTGCTGCCAAGGAAGGAATGGAAATATTTTATGGTGGAAGAGAGTTCAAAGGGAGCATGGCTGAGCTGCCTGTGTGAAAGCAGAGGTAGGATGATCCAGGCTGAGCAGTCAGAAAAAGTGTCAGCCTGTCAAAGTGGAAGAGTTAGAAACTCCATCATTCGGGATGCTCAGAACTACACCAAAGAACATTTGGGTGAGTTCCCCTCAGGGAGCAATCGTACACCAGCTGATCCAGAGCTCTCCAGCCTCCCCCACTCTGCTTTTCACTACATTTTCTCATATAAATGCAGGTGTCAGTAAGGAAATTATTAGATCCCTGTTCCCAGCAGTCCCACAATGTCTCCCCTCAATCAGAACTGCAATTTCTATAACCCCCTGCCAAGAGGCCCTGCCAGGCAGGTGGGGGCTGTTTCCCAGGGGATGTGTGACCTCTGTACAGAGAGAAATTGGACACACAGCCTCTCCATCTCTCCTCTCGTGTTCCTGGGGCACAGCCCTCACAGCACTGCCACTGCCACAGACAGCTCCAACACTGACTGCCTGAGGACAGGAGAAGCTGTTTGTCACCACCCTTGCCCTGGCACCTCTGCGTTATTGGGGAATGGATAAAAAAGAGCCGGAAAGGAAAGGGAGAGCCAGAGGTTCCCACAGGAGCTTGCGAGATGCCTGTCAGGAGACAGAAAATAATCCCAAAGGTTTTTCCTGAGTAGCTCAAGGACTGAAACATATTCTGGGGTGGGCAGCAGAGAGGCTGGCAAAGGTTGGACATTGCCAGATGTGAAAAATCTTTGTAGAGGAAATGCCTCCAAAGGGATGGAAAGGAGAGCCTTAGCTCCTGACTGATGGGTCTGCAGTGAGCAGCAGAGGAGAAGGTGCCCTTTGCTGGGCTGCCAGATTCTTTCCTGAAAAAGCAACAGAGAGAAGAAAGCTTCACTGCCACTGCTGAGATGGGCAGCGGTCAGACTGCTCCCAGATCCACTCTCCTGTGAAAAGCAGAGGCTGTTGGCCCTTTCTGTGCTATATTATCCTGCTGCCTCCTTGGTGTGACTCCCTCCTACCCCTAACTTGATGGTCCTGGGCTGCACCCTGTTCTCTGCACCTTCCAGCTGTTCTCTTGTATCTGGGACAGCTGTGTTACCTCGCTGCTGTGGCTGGAGACAGGATTTTGGGAGCTGCTTTGTGGATATAGTGTGGGAAGATCATGGGATCATGGAATATCCTGAGTTGGAAGAATCAACCCAAAGAATCATCAAGTCCCACCCCTGGCCCAGCACAGACACCCCAACAACCCCACCCTGGGCATCCCCGGCAGCGCTGTCCAAACGCTCCTGGAGCTCTGGCAGCCTCGGGGCCGGGACCATTCCCTGGGGAGCCTGGGCAGTGCCCAGCACCCTCTGGGGGAAGAACCTTTCCCTGATCTCCATCCCAAACTCCCCTTGAACAGCTCCAGCCATTCCCTGGGTGCTGTCCCTGTCACAGGGAGCAGAGATCGGAGCTGCCCCTGCGGAGGAGCTGCAGCCCCCGCTGAGCTCTGCCCTCAGCCTCCTCTGCTCCAGCTGGACAGGCTGAGTGCCCTCAGCTGCTCCTCCTGTGGCCCCTCCAGACCCTTCCCCATCTTCATGGCCCTCTTTTGGACAGAGGAAGATCTAAGAGCTGATGGCATCGATGCCACGGACACCTGCACCTGTCTGGTCTTCTGGGGCCAAGGTCTTCCTCTCTCCACGCTCCCTAGGGCCTGCTGCATGGAGTACTGGCACCGAGGCTAGGATTTGGTACCTGACTTTGGCAGAAGACAGAATCTTTTTCTCCCATAGAAGGAAGCAGTGAGATGTAGCAAAGTGACTTGTATATATTCATCCAGATCATCTCAAGCAGAGCAGACATGGAAAATGCTGCTTTCCAGCCCTGAGCAAATAACCCATTCCACAGACCCAGCATCCCACCCTGTTTGCCAAGCACTGCATTTTTGTTTGCTCTCACTTTCAGAGAGAGGCTAAATTACCCCTAATTACAGCTAAAATTAGAGGAACTATGGCTTCTTCAGCCATCAGCACAGGGGAAACCAGCTGGAAAGGAAGAGGTGCTCTCAGCCATGTCAGGGATTCAGGCTGATTTTTCTTCCCGTGTTCCAGAGTATTTCGACATCAGAGTGAGACCAAATGAGGAGAAATTTTCATCCCAGAAGAGCAATTGTTTGCTTTAAAAAGGTATAAATCTGCCGGAAAACAGACTTAAATTTGAAGTGACCATTTAGCCTTAACTGCAACTTTGCCAGAGATTTGCTATAATGTGGAATGACTCAGAAATACAAAACCAAGGGGAAAATCTCTTCCTTTGTTCAAATAAAGGGAAAAAGAGATGTATCTGTCTTTAAAGCAGAACTGAAAGCTCTGCAATATTAGGTTGAATTCAGAGCAAAAACCGCAGAGAAAATATTCCTGAGTACCTGGTCTCAGTCCTATCATTGTCTCTAAGTGCTAATACTTGGTCCTATTGTTCACAACAGAGGGGTGTAAAACGGAATGTGTTGATCAGTAAACAGTCAGATAAACCAGCTCTGAATATCACCTGTACACTGGTATTTTCCTGCATCAAGTGATGTTTCAAGCTGCCACTTTTCCGGCATCCCATGGCCAGGGGATTGTGTTTGGCTGTGGATTTCCATGCCAGCAGGACAGGATGGTAAGACTCAAGCCTAAACGGGGAATATTGACCCTACAAGCCCAAAAACACATCTCCCATTTGCTCTCTGGTTTATGATTTCTCTCCTGCTCTATGTGCCTGGCATGCCAGGCCCTGTGAATTTAAGCAGAGTCTTGTATACATGTAAGAGGCTTCCTCCCAAATGCTCCTGTCCCATATGTAACCCACTTACTGAACTCAAGACTCGTCACAGAAACGAGCAGTGAGGATCACTTGAAGTGCCACCTATGAACACAGAAGATGCTGCTCTTGTGTCTCTGCAAGAGCCTCTTTGGCAGACGGCATGATCCTGATTTTATCAAACTTAATATGCCTCAATGAGAAAGCTCCATTCCTTCATGCTTTGCAGAGGCACCTACAGTCATAAAAATAACTCAGTGAGGATTGAAAAGTGTTGCTGTTGTACCACGGCCAGAGAGAAATTACAACACGAAAGTCCAAGTCCAGGAAGCAAACAGAATGACATGAGCCCTTTATTATTCTACAGACCCGTTTATATACCCTTGCATATTTGCATGGCATAAGATCATTTGTCATTGATCATCCGCCTCCCGTACCGGTTGGCTAAAGCCCACAACACCCATTTCAAAATATTTTTTCCAGTCAATATTATAACAATACTACATAACAACTGCAGGTGCAAGATAAAGAGAATTCGTTTACAAAACCATAGCACTGTTTTTCACAGCTTCTGTGAGAAACGCAGAGCTCTCACAGAATGCTGCAGAAAGCTGGAAAATTTCTCTGCCTAAAGCTTTTCAGTATCCACAGAAAAGATTTTCAGTGAAGAGCAGGGACCAGCCTTAACTCTGCCCTGGGATACCCCAGGTGCCACCAGCCCAGGACTGACCACTGCAATTGTTCCCTGCCACAGCTCTGCACCCTTCTCCACCCCTAAAAATCCTAATCACCCCCAGCCAGAGGAAGGGAATGGCCTGGCACACACAAGCCTGCTCAGCCAGCTGTCTCATGAAGATGAATGATCCTATTTGATGTGATGACATGAGCCAGCAGCTGAGGCCATCTCCCAGCTGCTTTAGGGTCAAAGACGAGCACTGAGCCTAACATGGATAATCTACATCTGCAGGGACAGAGAGAAGGAGGCTGCCTAATGATCAACCCTGGGCTGCTAATGACACTTAGAGTATTTTTGACCATCCCCCTGCTCCATCCCCTGCATTATAAAGGGAACATGCAGCATGCAAAGAGCAGCAGTAAACTTGGACATGCCAGGGGTGAAACCTCAGCAGGACCAGCTGGGCTGGTGTGCAGGCCCAGGGTTAGAAGAGGGATTTAGGCCCAAGGATGGCTTCAGGTCCTAAAATACGAGTGCAAAGCCTTACTGGGCTCTCGGTTTGTACCTGGGTATGTCTGTAAGGAAACCTGCTTCCCCTCTGAACAAGTGAGAGCAGTGTGGCATGTGGAGGGTACGCAGGGGTGAGAATCTCCATATTTACAATCCACAGGCACAGCACCCCAGTACAGCTGGGCAAAGCTCAGACCTTAAAAGTTAGGAAGAAGCTGCCCAAATAGCAACCAACGTTGCTGCTGTTCCTGGGAAATGAAATCCCCACACAGAGAACTTTCTTTTCATTTGGTCAAAACCTTCTCCTCTGATTCTAATCAAAGCCTCACATTCTGCCTCACCTTCTCCCTGGCGGCAGTGGGATCACTGGGGATATCTTGGCAGGAAATTTCTAAAGTAAATGTCTTTCAGAACAAGCCTTTGTGGTGAGACCATATCTATCTCATCAAAACGCCTTGTTCACCCTTTTATCTTTAAACAAAACCTGCCCAGATGTGCACTGTGCATCTGCACCAGGCTGCACATTTTGCCGAGCCTGCGGCTCACAAGAGCCCAGGAGAGGAATCCAGGTATTTGCTACCCTCTGCTGTCCTTTTCCCGCTATCTCACCTCCCTCTGGCAGAGGCTACCGCTATTTTCCTTCCTCCTTTATGTCCCTGTGTCACCTGCCACACGGGCATCATCATCCTGCACATCCTGCCCTGAGCCTCTCCAGGTGCCTTCAGGCTGAACCTGCTGCCCCCTCAACCCTCTGCTCCCCCAGACCACCCAGACCCATCTCCCAGATATGATAATATCCAAAATACAGAGTAGCTGTGCTTCCCTCCGCCCCCAGCCTGCTCTTTCACACTGTTCTTTCTGCTCCCCAGCTGATGCCCCTGTTCCTGCCCCTGCTTGTATGCTGCTTCTTCCTCCGCATTGCTCACAAATACGGAACAGCCCACGGGAGAGCTGGACTCTGCTGAGCACTGAAAGCCCTTCTCAGGTCTCAGAGAATGGCCTGGCCCCACCAGGGTTAATCCTGAATGGTATCAGGGCAGCTCCTGCCTTTATTAACAACGCTTAGCCGTTCACAACATAAAACAAGCCAAGGGATGATGCAGAATGCCCACCAACCCCAGATCC
Source organism: Lycocorax pyrrhopterus obiensis (assembly GCA_014706295.1). Lineage (NCBI taxonomy): Eukaryota > Metazoa > Chordata > Aves > Passeriformes > Paradisaeidae > Lycocorax > Lycocorax pyrrhopterus. Next base: position 724,383 of record JACSVZ010000043.1, read on the forward strand.
CTCGTTTCCAGCCATGGAGGGTGCAGCAACAACTCCTGTGTCAATTCTTTTTTATAAATGGAGTTAGCATGTAGGGGTAACTCGCTTTGCTCCTCTGGGGGGAGGGAGGATAATTCCTACTCAGGACAATACAGGATGGTTTTTCCATGTACTTACTGAGGCACTGGTTGTGCTCTTTCCAAGACAAGCACAGGACTAAGAAGCACTATAAGGCAGTAAGAAAGTGAATCTGTGTTCTTGGCATTTTCCTATGCATGAGCCAAGTTCAGCTTCACATATGAGCTGGAATTCTGCAGGAATCTCTTTGCTATGTAGGAAGGGTATCCCTCCTCCTGCCACCACAGCACATGTTCAGTGACTGCTAAACTCATCTGAGAACTCACAAACAAATCCCTTAATGAGCTGATGAGTTAAAATGCAAAACCAGGGAATTTCAGAAATGTTGCACCTGCCTCAGTTCATTTCTATTTTTAGCCTGCTTCCCTCAGGAAATGAGATCCATGGAGTCATTCAGAGTCCGGCCTGGCTGCCTGCCTTCTTTGTAATAACTTCTTTACATGAGTGTCACTCGGATTTGATGAAGTGGAGATCTCAAAGGTACTATCAAGTTCTAGCATGTTCAGTAAAAAAGGTGATCAGGGAGATCCCCGTGGTTCAGCCCACACCAGGCAGGAGGGATGCACAGCCCCACACCTCAAACCACAAGGAAATCTTCATTCCTTCTGCTGCTTGGTTTTATCCCAAGTGATTTCAGACCAGACTTGGTTTATTTATGCTAAAAATGTCAGGAAAAAAACTTAGATCTGGGTTGTAGTGTGGTTTGGTTTTTTTTCTCTTTAAAGAAACATTAAGGATTTGCTCATCCCATTGTTCACCAGGGTGACGTTTTCTCCATAGTCACAGCCTGGAAACAAACACACTTCCTCAGCCCTGCCCCTTCCTTTGGCTCCAGCCAGGATGAGGAGTGAGGCTGCCCTTGCTGTGTCTGCTCTCCACCCCTCCCAGCCATGGGGCTGGGAAGTGTAAGCTTTTCATGGATTTTCTCATTATTTCATCATTCTGGGAGGACAGGGAGAGAGAGAGGGAGGGAGGAAAGGAGAGGGAGGGAGAGCTGCCTTAGCTTGGCAAGATTTTCCCCAAGAATAATTGCTGGTGCCTTCTGCTGTCTCTGAGCTGTTGTATGCACTTTATTTCTGTTGGATCTTAAATTAAGTGGTGGGTGTTTTCATATTTCTCTTCTTTTTTCTTTACTTTGTGCTGTTTTCTTATAGACACATTTTTTTCACAAGCCAGCAGTATGATCTGAACATATTTACCCTAAAAGCACTTGTCCCTCCCCCTACATCCCACCTCCAGAAACCCTCATACAAGTGAGAAAGAGTTTTTAGCTTTCCTCTTCCCAAGCTTCTGGCTGTCCGTATATTTAAACTGCTCACTTGTAGTTCTCAATGGACAATCATAGGAATCTAAAGTTCATTTCCAGGACAAACAGCAACATTAAGAAAACACACCCTTCTTAAAAGAGATTCCACTCCAAAGCAAGAGATTGCCTAAAGTATCCCAGGCTTGAATCCAAACTTCCTGTTGGAAGCTGGTGCTGTGCTTTTTAGGATGACCCAAGCTGTCAGGAAGTCCTCCCTAGTGTGTGGCCACACCTTGATCTTTGCTCAGCAACTTCTGTCTTTTCTTCCCCTGAGACTTTTGTGAGTATAATTTCCCGTCAAAACCACAATTCCCTATTTTCTTCAACATATTCTTATTTTCTCAGCTGTTCCCCAGAGCCAGTTATAGGTACCCTCCACAGGTGGAGACCCTGGACTTTCCCTCTTGAAGTGCAAGGCAAATTCACCTTCAATCTGGATTTCTAGGTTTTCCCTGCCTCTTGCTCTGCTACAATTGCCACCAAAAAAAGCCTTGAATAGCACTCTCATACACCTCTATCCCTCTGATCACCTCTCCTAACATCCTCTCCTTCTAGGATGTCCCCAGCTGTATTTCCTCTTCCCAGATTCCTCCCAGGGCCATGTTTCCCACAAAGGCCATACCTGGTGAGTGCTAGCAAGGTGGGCAAGAAGATGAGGCTGCCCAGCCTGTGAGGCATCACTAAGGCGACAGGGAGAAGCAGCAGTTTCCTTGTTGCCATGGTAACAGGATGCTCCACACTGCCCAGCAGGGCAGGATGCCCTGTGCTCTACATGTCTACCCAGCCCCCAGGGGACCCAAGGTTTTGGAGACCCTGGGGATGCTGACTCTGGTGCTTTGGAATTGCTCAGGTAAAAGATCAGTGTGGAAGTGGATGTAGTCTACTCTGACTCCTTGGAAGACTGACTGGAGCCTTGGAGAGGAACAGGAGTGAGGTGAGCATCCCCTGAGCTGGGCCTGAGCACCTGCCCTCTGCTTTCCCCTTTGGAGATCCACTGTCCTTGCCTTGGGACCTCCCAGCCACTGTGCCTGCCTGCCAGCACCTTCCCATCTCCAGCTGGGAACACCAAGAGGTGAGACCTGCAGAGCTCTCCTGCTGGACCTCCCTTACCCACAGCTCCTCCTTCCTGGAGCTCTCCATGTACAGCCTGTGTCCAGGTGCTGGTGACACCTCCCCTCTCTGCCCATTCTGCCAATGACCTGGGCAGAAGATGTGGCTTCCCAGTCACAGCCAACATGAGCGGAGGTGTCCCAGTCTGACTCTGGTCTCCACAGCTCTGCTCATCACAGCCTCACTTCCTGCCACTTATTTCAACACCTCCTGGCATTTTCTCTCCTCTAAGCACATAAACAACCTCAAGTCTCCCTGTAGGATGGTCCCAGGTGGGGCTGCATCCATCCACGTGCCACACAGGTTCCCAGCTTGCCCCAATGAATTCCCAACCCTCCTCTCCCCTCAGCTCCAGGCTTGCTCTCTGCAATGCCTTGAAATTCCTCAAATGTGTCTTCAGCATTTGTCTCTCTCTCTGGCCTGGGCCATGTCTTCATCCACAGGGAGAGCAGACCAGACTCATTGCCAAAACCCTGTTGGGATGGAGGTGGCTGATCCCACCTGCTGCTGGGCAGGGCAGGGCAGGGCAAGGCAGGGGAGTCCTGGCTCCTCTCAGCTGATGGGCTCTGCTCCCATGAGGGAAGAGAGGGGCAGGAGGGGAAAGAGCCCCCCAAGGAAGGAGCAGGTCTGTGGAGCAGGTGAGGGGCACATAAAGACTCGGATCTCATGAGACCCAGCATCCCTCCAGCCACCACTCTCCATTTTGTTTGTGCCCCCAACCACCTCACACCGGCTGAAATATCCAGCAAGGGAAAAGAGGGACACCCTTCTCTCTGAATTATTCTTCCCAAATAGCTCTGACAACAACTTTTTTTGCTAATAAAGATTGGCTTCTAATTGATCTCTGGCTGCTCCAGACACAGTGGGATTTGGGAGTTACAGGGAGACCCATCATACGGGTTAAACCAAGGGAGAGAAAGCAACATTCCCAGTCAGTCTTGTACTCAGTTTCCTTCCCATACCACTTTTTACATACCACTGAAAAAGCAGCCCCAGGGAAGAGCTAAAGCTAGAGCATTTACTGGGGTCAGGGTTCATAGGACAGGGCAAGAGAAAGCACAACCTAAAATATCTTCATTTTCAGAGCCGTGCCTTGCCATATGGGGACACAGGGCTTTGGGAAGGATTCCCACCTTCTTGTCCTCAAGGATTGGCATATATTGCTGGGATTTTGCTGAACCCAGTGGCTGCCGGAGAGCCCAGAAGAGGGCAGCAATACTGTGCAGGAACTAGCATTTTTAACAGACACTGGGTCTTTTTAGAGAAAAGAAGTTCTGGATTTAAAATGCAAGAGGAGGAGGGGCTTGTTCTGCTTTTTAGCATAGAAGGAAACTCAGAGCAGGGGCACTGGCCTAGCTCCAGGCTTGTGCTCAGTAGTTTCAGTGCACGAAGCTGTCCGAAGAAATTTCACAGGAAGTCTGGGCTGGCAACTGTTTGCTGAGGTTCAACAAAGAAAGAACCGGTGCTATTCATCCACAGCATCCTGGGCAGGAATGCTAGGAACTGCCTGGAGCTGAGAGGAGGGAGCGGAGCAAAGTGTTTCAAGGCTTGACCAGCCTTCCTGCACTGAGAGGGCGGGCAGGCACTGTCACAGGCTGCTCAGGGAAGTGGTGAAATCAACATCCCTGGAACTGTTCAAAAAACCTGCAGATGTGGACATGGGTTTTGGTGGGCTTGGCAGTGCTGGGGGAACAGTTGGACTTGATGATCTTGGAGGGCTTTTGCAACCTGAACAATTCTGTGGAGTGGAGGTGGAGTAGCGCACAAGTGTGTGATGTGTGAGGGCAGGGACTGTGAGTCTTAAGGTGGGAGCTGCAGGAAGGAGGTTGCAAGAGGGCCAGTGGTTCCCTATGAAGCTCCACGATTCTGCTGCTCTTCACGGCTCTTCTCCAGTCTGTGGGGCTCCAGCAGGGAATTAAAAACAACTTTGGCATCAGGAAGCTGAAGGTGTAGAAAAAGGGAGTGCCAGCTTCCAGGATCTCTGAAGCAGGGAAAGTGGAGATCTTGAGGAAAGGAGATGGAGGAACAGGTGAGTCAGTTCTGGGTCTGTCCCCTTAAAGTTTCTCTGCTGGGCTAGAGGTGAAGCCCCTAGAGGAAATTTGTGCATTTCCTGAGACACAGAGACCGAGAAGCACTAAGGCTCCCTCTCTGCTGTGGAATCTGGGTGTGCTCAACCTCCTCACCCACTCCCAGCTTCTCCCCTCTGCAAAATCCTAAAGGGGGCTGCAAATACAGAGGGTGCTGGGCAGTGCCCAGGCTCCCCAGGGAATGGGCACAGCCCCAAAGCTGCCAGAGCTCCAGGAGCGTTTGGACAATGCTGTCAGGCACAGGGTGGGATTGATGGGTGTCTGTGCAGGGCCAGGAGTTGGACTCGATGATCCTGTGGGTCCCTTCGTACTCAGGGTATTCTGGGATTCTATGAAACCCCCTTTGGAATGACCAAACCACCACCACCACAATAATGAGGCACAGCTAATGCCTCTCTGCTGCCTTGAGGAGGCTGAGCCGGTGCCAGGGACCCAGCAGAGTGTGACAAGGCTGGCTTGGCACAGCCTGGCGTGAGGAGGCAGTGGCAGCTGCTGCCCAACTCAGCTCAGCTTGCAGGGAACAGATTCCTTCTGACTAATCTTGAGACAAGTGTAATTAGCAGGGCTGTGGCAGGGCCTGGGGGCTGGGGGCAAGGACTGTGGCTGTCGCCTGTCGCTGGCTGGGTGGGCTGGAGTGGGAGTTCACAGATCACACAATATTCCAAGTTGGAAGGGACCCACAAGGATCATTGAGTCAAAGTTGATGGGGAAGGAATGGGTGGCTCTCAATACAAGCTGGTTCATCCCTGCAATCCAGGGCTGAGCAAAAAGTCTGGCAGTGAAATTCCCAATACCCAAGTCAGTCTCCTCCTGGAGGGTTCAAAGAACTGGGCCATGGAAGAGGTTTGAGCAGAGCAGGACTGGTGGCCTGGAGATGGGCAGCTGTCCAGCATGGCTGAAACAAGCCCAGGTCTGGCACACAAGTCTGCGAACGCTCTGTCCTAGGGTTCGTTAAAAACCTCTTTCAGTACGTCATGTTTTGTGAGTTCCTGGTTCTTCCCTACACTATGCAAGAGTTTAAACCCCCCCTGTCTTCCCAGGGCTGCCATTCCTAATGAACGTGATAAACAAAGGCTGCTCCTGTTTGGGTTTAATTCAAAAGCCCACGTTTAATTTTAGGCACCCACATTATTTTCAGCATCTGGGGTTGTTTGTGTCAGTGTAGGTTTAGATGCTTCCCTGCACTGGTATCTAAGAAAAAGACCAAGATCATTAGGAAAACCAAAGGGATTTTTGGTGTGGAGTGATAAGGCAGTAAGTGGCAGCAACACAACTATTTGTAATCATCTGCCCACACTGCTGCTTAACCAGACTGAGATAACTAATTGATGCTCATGTTTGCAAGCAATCATCTTGAAAATATTCTAATTTATGTTAGATTTCAGTCCTGCTGGATCCAAAAAGGTCTTCTGTTAGAGCAATTCTGTGCATGTGTGTGCATATAGTAGAACCTTTTCAGAAGTAATTCAGGAACCAAAGTTTTATCTTTCCTAGGTCCCACAATAAATGCCATTTAAAAAAAAAAATGTAGTTTGGTCCAGAATTTATTTTATGTCTAAAATCCAACCAGAACACTGTGATGAACTCTATGGGGAAAAGGCAATGGGAAAATTTGATTGGCCAGAACGAAAAACAAACAAAAATGTACTGGATAAATAGAAATACTAGTTTCAAATGGGAAACACAAAACATTTCAGCATGAAATAATCAGACCTGTCAGCTTTATAGCTGGGGAGAGGTTTTCCTTTGAAAATGAAAACATGGTGAAATTTCTGAAGCTTCTGGAGGTCACAGAGTCAGTCTTACACAGCCAGGGGCAAAGTGCCGAGTACAGCTGATGCCCAGTGCTCTGCAGGGGCCTGAATCCAACCCAGAAAAGGTTTATCTCCTCAGTAAGTCCAGGACTGAGATCTTCTCCCCAAGCTGCCAAGCACCTTTCCTCCATCAGCAACTGTATACCCAAAGTATGTCCTGGATTTGTGCATTTGGGAATAGCTGTCCTGGTTGAAAAGGCTGGGGACTCTGCCCTTAAATACTGCAGTTTTGCTCCCATGCAGATTTTAATTTTCAATTTTCTTTACCTCCATGCTGTGGAATGAGTACTCCACAGATCCACACGATGGGCCAAGGGAGGACAGGCAGAGCAGAGCAGAGCAGAATCGGACCCTCCGTTGCATGTTGGTATCCATGACAACTGCTCCTTTCTGGGCTCTCAGGAACTGCTCAAACTCTCCTCCTGCACCAGAGCCCCCCTTGCTGGGACTGCCCCCCTCGATGGGGGTCTGAGGGAGCCAAAGGGCTGCATTCCTGTCCTGAAGACACATGGGATGAGCTGGGGGTGGCACACAGGTGAGGTGCTCCGAAGGAAAATCTACATAGTGCCTTCAGCGCTCTGGCATCAGTGGCAATGGACAAACATTCCAGAGGGTGAGGCATTGAAGCAATTTGGTCTAGTAGAAGGTGGCAGGAGGTGAAATGAGATGCTCTTCAAGGTCCTTTCCAACCCAAACCATTTTATGACTCTAAGGACAGGTTCTCTGTCACAGACAGCTCCTGCCAAAAGGTACCAACACAGTGGAAAACTCAGTCCTGACCCTTCCCAGAGAAGAATGTCTCCTTGGCAGTGCTTTGATCCCTGCGCTGGAGACAGCACTTTTTGAAGAAATGAGATGTAGAGATTTTTCTGTGCAGACAATAAATCACAGAAGCTATTCACTTTGAACTCACCCAAAATATGAATAAATACAGAGCTGCTCCACCATCTTGAGTGGAGGACAGAGCTAATTGTCTGAATGCTGATGGGCAAAGGGCTGTCTTGCCAGCTGCTGTCAGTAGGCAGCAATTAATTAAAAGTGTTCCTGGGTAATTTTGCGCATCTTTTCTTTCAAGCTCAAAAAGACCACGAACACTTGGTCTGCTCTTCCTCCCCCAAGGATACAGCACTTGCTGTCATATGCAAGATACAGGAGATAATTAATGCACTTCGTTCACTGGTGAGGAGTTCTCAGCTGGACAGTGTATTTTTTTGAGTATCATGCCTTAAAAGATGACAAATTAGAGGTCCCTGCCTGAACCACTCCCTCCACAGAACTGCGGGGTCAAGTGTGTTCAGGTCAGGTCAGAAAAGGTTAAGGGGGCAGGGGTTACCAGTCCCAGAAAAGGTGTTTGATAAATGACTGTTCACATTTACTGAAAGACAAGTGAGCACATCAGCAGAATTTATAGAATCATAGATTAATGGGTTGGGTTGGAACTTAAAAACTGTCTAGTTCCAACCCCCTGCATGGGCAAGGACGCCTTCCACTAGACCAGGCTGCTCCAAAGTTTTCGGCTGGATATTAGACTATCATGCAATGAGAATTAAGTTATTGAACTCAGATGCTGGTGGGTGCTACCTGAAAAAGGTTTCTCTGAGGGTTTGCTGAGGGTTTAAGCTCTCTGAGAACCAGTGGTTTGTCAGAAGAGTTGATTTTAAGTGAAACCACTTGGAGCTCAAGTTGCTGACCTCACCACCGAGTGCCACAGTAGGTCTGTACTTGGCATCATGTTCTGAGGCAGCTTTGCTCGAGCTTTATTGTCCTGGGCAGGAAGGTACTGGGTTTCTTTGCATAGTCCCTCCAGGGTGTAATTAGAGGCTGCGATTATTTCAGCACTGCAGGGTTTGTTTTGCATTGCACAGACTTTGGGGGGTCAGACAGAGGATCTGATGGGGCACTGAGGTGGCTGGAGGAAGGAGAAGCCAAAGTCATCCACAGCCCTCCTGCTGCACTTTTGTGATTTCTCCAGTTAGTGCAGAGCAGGCAAAGCAGTCACAATTAAAACAATACCTATTCAAGATGAAATTATAATTGCTGAGGTGTTTTTATGCAAATTTGGCAAAGCTGAACAGCCACCCTGAATCTCCTGGTGCAAAGGCTGTTCTCAACTATAATTATGGCTCAATGCAATACAATTTTCACATTTCTATTTTAGTTCTTTTTCATTTATTGCCTCTTTTCTGCTTTTTGTTGTTTTTAGGATTAGTTACATCCTGCTAAGAATGCTGTGAACTTTCTTGCAGTGATTTCTCCGTAGATGTTGAGTAAAATGCTTCCAGCCAGCTGAGAGAGGCAGAGACACAGCTGGACTCTCCTGGCTGTTGTCCCTGGGCTGGACTGTGTTTTGTGGTGCTCAGCTGGCCTTGAGTGACCACAATGGGCAGGTGGTGCCAGCAGCAGGTCCTTTCTGCAGCACTCTTCATCCAGCCCTTAAGTTTCCTCTGGCACATCTGACCCACCACATCTGATTCTCCTGGAAAAAAATCCCCACAAAGCAATGTCTCACTTAACACAGTCAAGGGAGATGGGTGCTTTTCTGTCAAGATTCTCAAGCCTTTCCCCATAATACAGTCTACTCCATTTTTTCCCCCATGCTCTTGCCCTGAGCAGTTGATGGTTTGATCACTGCACTTGTTCACTTTTTTCTGCATTTGAAGCACATGTTTCTGTGGTCACACGAGGCAAAGGGACAACTTGGCTGGGAATGTTGCTACGTGCTAGAGAATATCAGCATCATATCCATTTCTCAGATGTTTGCTCTCACTTGACCTGACCACTCGCTGGGAAACTGCATGGGAACACCCTCCTCACCGAGAGGAATGTGTGGGTCCCCCTCGCCTGGTGGTCATGGTTGTGTGATTCAGAGAATCCCAGAATATCCTGAGCTGGAAGTGACCCACAGGATCATCGGGTCCAACCTCTGGCCCTGCACAGACACCCCAACAATCCCACCCTGGGCATCCCTGGCAGCGCTGTCCAAACGCTCCTGGAGCTCTGGCAGCCTCGGGGCCGTGCCCATTCCCTGGGGAGCCTGGGCAGTGCCCGACACCCTCTGGGGAAAAACCTTTCCCTGATCTCCAACCTAACCCTCCCTGGCCCAGCTCCAGCCATTCCCTGGGTCCCATCCCTGGTCACAGGGAGCAGAGATTGGAGCTGCCCCTGGGGAGGAGCTGCAGACCCCAGTGAGTCTCCCCTCAGTCTCCTCTCCTCCAGCTGAACAAGCCAAATGACCTCAGCTGCTCCTTGTGTGGCCCCTCCAGACCCTTCCCCATATTCATAGTCCTCCTTTGGACACTTTCTAATAGCTTTATATCATTAAAAGCAATATATCCTTACATTCATATCCTTAAGAAAGCCATGACTCCCGTCTAGAGAGCGGGAATGTTGGCTCTGAAGGGCAAGAAGTGCAGGTATGGGTCTTAAAACAGCAAGTGCAGTTCCAGTCTCCTGAGAGCAGTCAGGAATGTCTCACCCTGGCTGATAGAGGCAAAGGCTCGCTTCTAGCAGAGTCTCCAAAAATATTCCACCGGGAATCGATTTTGGTCTGATAGCGTGGTTTGGCCCCCCGGGAAGCATCAAGTTGAAATGCAGCACTATAATTAACTGACAGCTTAAATAATGAGAGGGAGCTGGGAGGCTGGGAACACATCCTCCCTCCCAGCAGAGCTGTGGGGGTGGGCAGGCAAGGCAAACACTGCCAGGAGGAATTAGTGCCTGGGAGGGGGGATGTCAAACAGCTGTTGGCGCAGGTTCTGATCCAGGCAGGGAACTGTCGGGAGCAACACAGACACTTTGGCACACAGGGGGCTGTTGGAGGAACAGGGTCAGTTCAGCACAGAGGGGACTGTCAGGAGGAACACAGTCAATGTGGCACAGAGGGGAATGTCAGGAGCAACACGGTCAGTGTGGCAGACAGGGACTGTCAGACGGAACGGGGTCAGTTTGGCACAGAGGGACTGTTGGGAGGAACACAATCAGTTCAGCACAGAGATCTTGTTACTGGTGTTTTTCCATTCCACAGAACAGTGTGTACTGGGATGGAGTGATACTTTTGTCCTTCCCTTTTGGGAAGGTAAGAAGGACTCTCAGTGGAAGCAGCTGAGATGTGATGAGTTTCCTGTTGCTGATCAGTGACACAACATTTGACTCCACTTCCCCAGTGACCCTGTGGCACGAAACAAACCTGCTGCGGTTGAGCTGCAGCCAGGACACTGCTGCTCCACCAGCAGCAGATGGGGAATATGTTGGCCAGAGTCTTCTTGAGCTTCTCTTCCCCTTCCCACCTGGGAGATAACTGCGAATGGGCAGGAATTCAGACTGCAAAGTGTTGTCATCAGTTAAAGGCCTTTCTATGTGTGTGATGGTCAGATTGTTGTCCACATCAATGTCTTCCATTCCTCTTCCTCCCCTCCACCACTTCCATGACCACTAGTAGATGCATCTCTGTTTCGTTCAGCCAGTCCCATGAGGAAAGGGAGAAAGCTGTGGCTGAGCCAAATGGTTGTATTTCACTGGGAAATAAGCAGATGGAACAGACAGATGGGAAAACAAAGCTTTTTTTTTTTTTTTATTGCATAGATATTTAATAACCAATAAAATGGGTCCTGGACTACAAAAATCTCTGGCATGGTTGCCATGGCAATGTGCACACAATTCCAATGAGATGCAGGAAAGAAATCTTTTGTGTTGTTAGGAAGCTTTCTAAAATAAAAATAAATGCGATTTAAATGAGTGATTACAGCTGCCTCAATGAGCACCTGCCAAAAGCTCTGGGCCAGACCATCTACCAGACTATGGTGGTTGTTTTATGGTTTTGTTTTTTTTAATGCAACAGTGGCAGAGTGTCCTTTGTAGCCAAAGCTGAGGGGCAAGAGGAGGAAAGAGTTGCCCTTGATTATTCAGGTATCAGCCTGGGGACACTGAAGTCTGCTCAGACCAAAGTGGGTTACAATTCCAGGGCTTAAATGACATAAAAATTGCAGATTTATTGATATGAGCCACTGCCTGCCCTGTGTTGGCCTGACATTGAGCTGATTGCTGCAAGTGATAAAATGGTGAATTTAGTTATCTCTGAATTTTTCATAACTGAAGTCCTGGCAGTGTGTTGGATGATTACAGTTGTGAGACTGCAACATGGGACTTGTTGGAGCTTTCATGTATTGCCAACTATCCCTGTGAGAGATTAGAATAGGATAGGAATAGTCAGTCTCACTATTTAATGGTTCTGGTTGTGGTGATATCACAGAATCATCCAGGTTGGAAAAGACCTCCAAGCCCACTGAGTCCAACCTGTGCCCAATCCCTACCTTGTCATCCGGACCAGAGCACTGAGTGCCATGTCCAGTCCTTCCTTGGACACCTCCAGGGATGGAGGGGGATGAAGGGGACTTCACCACCTCCTTGGGCAGCCCCTTCCAATGCCTGACCACCCTTTCCATGGAGAAATTCCTGCTGATGTCCAACCTGAACCTTCCCTGGCATAGCTTAAGACTAAGTCCTCTCATCCATCTCAGTCTGTCATCTCCTGTATCTGGATTTGCTGGGCTTTCCACAAGTACATTCCCCAAGTGGCCAAATCACTCTTTGTTTTTCCCTGGATTTTCACATCCCATCAGTCCCCACAGAAAGAGTTCTTGATCTCTTTCCTGGGAAACTTGTTCTAGATATGTCACAGATTAACCACTGTCACAGTCTTTGCTTACTCAAGTGTCCTTCCAGAGTCGGATGGTGTTCCATGTTTCAGATCAGTACAGTTTCTTCATTACTGAGCATTACCCTGAGTCCTAAAAGCAGGATTCTGAACCTGCCCTTAGCTTCTGGCTGTGGTAACCTCTGAGATGCCTCAGGAGGTTCTTTGAGTCTCTTACACAGGTGCTGTAATGGAGCTGACAGGGAGCTTTCACACAAATTAGTTGTTTCTGTTGTAGGAAGAACTGGGACAAAATGCATATCATTGGGATAAAACCCACATCACAGAACCACAGAATCATTAGGACTGGAAGGGACCTCTGAAGATCACCCAGTCCAACCCCTTGCCCAGGCAGGGTCACCTGGAGCAGGTGACACAGGAACTTGTCCAGGTGGGTTTGGAAGGTCTCCAGAGAGGGAGACTCCATGCCCTCCCTGGGCAGCTGTTCCAGGGCTCTGCCACCCACCACGGAAAGAAGTTCTTCCTCATGTTGAGGTGGAACTTGTTGTGTTTTAGTTCATGGCTATTGCTCCTTTTCCTGTCCCTGGGCACCACCAAAAAGAGTCTGGAACCATCCTCTGGACATCTCTCAGGAGCTTTTGAGCACTGCCAGGCCTTTCTGTGTCAAGAGAGGGGACTCTTCAGGAACCACAAACCATCTGCTGTCCTCAAAACTGGCATTTGCTCACTGGGAAGTGGATTGGAACCTGCCTGGGGTCAGATCCCTGAGCACTGAACCTTTCGGTGTTGCCATCTGGGAGTACCTGCCTCTCTGCCTGCCCTGGCTGGAATTGGAAACCGAGGAGAGAAGACTGTTGTAGTTTTTATCCCTATCCCTTTTTCCTCCACTGAGGGAAGCAGGACACAGCTCCCAAGGTATGGATTAGACATGCCACACCTCCCTAGGGGACAGGGGGAGGCAGGCAGCAGCCTGGCTGTGGGGAGGCGGGCAGAGAAGTGACGTTTATTCAGAGCAAGGAACCGAGCTCTGCGTGGGAAGGGAGCTGTGAAGTGTGACGCTTTGGGTGGATGAATCCTGGGCAGACTTTCTTAGAATAGACCAGTTGGAGGTGATGGGAAATGAAAGCCATGGATATGGGTCTGCCCGCCGCTCCCAGCAGGGCTGCCGGGGCTGGGTGTGCGTGATGCACACGAGTGCTGGGGCTGGGCCATTTAGCAGGGTCTCTTCCCCTGTTTGGTGCCTCATCGGGGCCCTTCCCACCACTCCTGTGCTCTGCAGATACTCATCCACACACAGCTACTCCCAGAGCCTCTGGGAGCCAAAGGGTTGTCTGAGCTTCAGCAAACCCGGCTGCTGGCAAGTTTCACACTCTGCTGATCTGCTCTGTGGCTGCTTCCATAAGAGAAAGAGGGAACTGTTGGCTTTGTGAGCATATGGCTGCTGGATGAAAGCCCACACTAATTCCTCAGTGGAAGCCACCCATTGAGCCATTCCTTTCACTTTTACAAGACTGTAGAACACCTTCGTTGCAGAAGAAATAGGTTTGTGTCACTGCACCCAGGACTCCTGTAGATTTCCAGGCAACAGGAAAATCTGTCAGATAAAACACTAGACCTTTTTTTGCAGGAATTTTCTGCCTGGGCAACCCAGCACACTGAAGGAAGTGCCAGGTATGGGTACAGAAAAGTAGGACCTTTTACCCTGGAAAGCAGACTGGGATCATCTTAAAGGTGGTCAAAACTGGTGATCCCACTGCAGGAACCTAACAGCATCATGTAGAGCCAGGGGTCTCTCACCCACATAGCTTTTTCCAGTCCAGAACCAGCCTGCTCCCCTGCACACAAAAGGCATCGACACCAAGACCTCCAGGACTTCTCTGGGTCTGGGGCTCACAGCTTGCAGGCTGAGAGAGTTGGGGTAATTCAGCCTGCTCTGGAGAGGCCTTACAGCCCCTTCCACAGCACAGGGCCTCCAGGAGAGCTGGAGAGGGACTTTGGACAAGGGCCTGGAGGCACAGGACAAGGGGAAATGGCCTTAAGCTGAAGGAGGGTAGGTTTAGACTTACATTTGGAAGAAATTCTTTACCATAAGAGTGGTGAGGCCCTGGCACAGGTTGCCCCGAGCAGCTGTGGCTGCCCCTGGATCCCTGGAAGTGTCCAAGGCCAGGTTGGACGGGGCTTGCAGCAACCTGGGATAGTGGAAGGTGTCCCTGACCATGGCAGGGGGTAAAATGGGATGATCAGTAAGATCCCTTCTAACCCAAACCATTCTATGATAGTGTGATTCTGTGATAGTGCTTTCTCAAAAATTCCATGTTATAGGCTCCTTAGGAAATCTGAAAGAATTGTTCTGAGAAAATTCTTTAAAAGCTGACCTACCCAAATGTGAATGAACTAGCAACAGCTGGAATCTCAGTGTTCCCTCATGCTCTTTGTTTCACAGACTGCAAGGACCACTGTTTAATGCACAATTTGATATTATCACTCATTTATCTTAATACAGAAAATTGTCAAAAAAAAACAGAGGAGAGGGAGGGAGGAGGGGGAGAGGACTCATGACTGTTGGCAGCAAATTTTAATTCAAGTTTGGCAGATGAGGAGAGTTATTCAGGGAAATCTTGCCCTGAAATACAACAGAGCCTGCCCTGCACCAACCAAGCTGGGCAAACAGGTGTGGAATTTACCTCTTCTTCCTCACCACAAGGCTGAGCAGCACATAGGGGTGAGAACAGGCACACTGGGTCCAACTCAAGGGTTTGGGGCTTGGCACAGCCTGTGGCACTGCTGCTTCTTGAAGCACATGAGTAACAGGGCAGAGATGGATGGACCAGCTCTGCTTGTACAAGTTCCTTCAGCAGGAAAAGCAGATCAGGGATTGTTCTGCAGCTGAAAAATGCTGGTGAGGAGATCTTAGTGAGGGCTTCTCATCCCACATGGAGCCTATCGATGGCTTTGGTTCCACAAAGAAGCACAGACACTGAAGGGTGCAAAAGTACTGACCCTGTCACACCTGCTGATTCGTCATCTCTTTTCAGTTCCACCTTTCTAGTCCTTTGTAATGGTTTGGTTCAAAATCCATTATTTTGCTTCTGTGAGATAAGAATTAGGAGAAAGCAAAGCAGGCACAAAACTTTAAAGAATATAAAGAAGTTTATTAACAGAACTAAAAGAAAAAAAAAGTCAGACTAAACCTTCAGAACACTTCTCTTCCCCCCACCTCTCTTCTCTTCTCCCACTGGCAACGTAAAGAGACAAAACTTGGGATTTTTCCAGTCAGTTTACCACCTCTATACTAGTCTTTCTTCAGTTCACTTAGGGAGAGGAGTCTCTCTTGCTCATGCTATGGAGACATCACCACAAAAACAGTTCTCTCATGGCTTCAATGTCAAAGCAAGACAGCCGCCCGGGATGGTTCTCTGCTCGCATGTGGAAGTCCCTTCCCTCAACTTACAGCTTTCCCCACAACTGTTTTCGAGGGTTCAATCTTTAGCTAATGGGGTACAATTTTAAGGATGAGCTGTTCAGAAGCAAAGGTTCTCTTCATCTATCTCTGGCATCATCTTCATCTCTAGGAACAGAGGTCTTCTTTTTCCCTGGGAGCAAGGGTCTTCATCACGTTCATCTCTCTCTGTTCAAGCTTCTCATCAAATCACAACTACTTCAACATTTACTTATTTCAGCACAGGTACTTTTACTCATTATTGCAGTTTGAACTCTCCAGCCCCCATGCTTTCATGAAATTACAACGGGTACTGTGACGTCTCATAGTCCATCACCACAGCCTTACAAAAGAGTTTCAGCTTCTAGGTTCGAAGCATCTCCTCTTTCTCCTCTCTCTGGGCTTCAGCTTTTCCTTCTTCACTGACTTTGGTGTCCCCATGGTGTTTTCTTTATGTGCCCTCACTTTTCCTCCTCCTCTGACTCAGGAGAGGATTGATGTCTGCAGGCTTCATCTGTTCTGGAGGAATCTTACAGCACTAAAAGAGTTAATCTCACCCAGGCCTTGCAGCTGGAATTCGCCTCTTGATGTTGGTCACACGATCTTTACCGGGCAGCAGCCTCAGATGAATTTCGGCTGCACCGGGTGAGGGCCAGCCTGGCCGAGCCCTGCTGCAGGCTGCCTGCACAGAGCAGGGCTGCGGATGGAACAGGGCCGTGCGGCTCCAGGGTGGCTGTCTCTGGCCAGCCCGGTCTGCACTGAGGGGGCTGCGCCGGGTGTCCAGCGAAGCAGAAGCAGCTGAGATCTTAGCCAAGCCGCGCCACAGCTGACCCGGTCGGGCCGCGCTGGGCAGGGCCCAGCCCAGCCCCACTGGGCCGTGCCACAGGCCCCCCAGTTACCTGTCCAAAAGCCAGAAGCAAGAGAGCTTTCCCGGGGTTTGTTCATTCTTAAAATGTGGATCACAGAGGCGTGATCTTAAGTGGCTTTAAAAAGTTGCCAATATTCAAACTAGGCAGTTGATTGGTTCTGTCAGGTCTAGTGGAAGCTGTAAGCACCTCTTTGCAAAAGAATCACTTCCATGGCTGATGGAGCCCTCCTTAACTAAAAACCCAAACTATGCTAAACCATGACATCCTTGAAGAGTGAAGCACAAGTGGTATTTACCTCTTCCAGGACTGGGGCTGTTGTCCTTTGTGTGTGGCAGTGTGGAGAAAGATGAAGATCTGGGTGCTGTCCCCAAGCTCTGTGTCCTCACAGCACTGTTCTCAAAGGACCCATCATCCAGGGGCACATCTCTGCGATCCCTGATATTGCTCCATGCTCTGTGTCCAGGAGGCTGAGCTCCAGGGCCCACTGAAGGGTGGGAGGCCTCCACAGCCACTGAGCAGCTCAAGGGAGGGTTTTGGCTCCTGGCACAGCTCAGCCTCAGCTCCTGCTCCCTGGCACCTGCTGCAGATGCTGGGGCCTGGCTCTTATAGCACTGAGTTATTCCCCTGGGGCCAGGCAGGTACAGCACAGGAACAGAGTTTCTTTTCTGCTGCCAGTGCTGCCTCTGTGGGTAAAAGAAGCCTGGACATGGGTTGGCAGTGCTTTTATGCACTCCCACATACGTCTCCCTGCACAGCAGAATAATGCTGCAGAATAATAATCAGGCTCTTCTAGGGAGGTCTGAAATACTTCCTGGCCTCTTCTGCCACTTGGAAGAAGCTGTGGATCTGCCCACCCCTATGTGTCCTACCTTGCCTTGTTCCTGAGCCCCTGGATGACTGTGGAGTGACCCTGGGAGGTGGCAAGGACAGAGTGTGTGTTTAACTATGAGCAGGCTGCTCACTGTTACAGGTCTGTGCTGTCCAGAGAGGATGAGGGAGCTGAGCGTGCTCCCCAAAGCCTCAGAGCATCCCTGTTCCCCCCACACACCTGTCTGTGGCACAGAGTGCCAGCATCCTTCTGCTCCCTCCACAAAGTCACCCAAGACAGGCAGGGAAGGCCCCAGTCTTGCTCCTGGGGGGAGCAGAGAGGATGTTGGAACTGTAAATAGAAAGTAATTTCCATTTCAATGCTCCTGCTCTGGGCTGGGCCTGGGTGTGTGGGTGCAGACCAGCTCCTCTCTGCCTCTCCCTACTTTGTGCTGCTTCTCCACAGAATTTCCCTGTCATTACTTCTGTCCTGTGTCACCTCCCTATCTGCCCACCACTGTCTCTATTGCTTTACTCTCCTGAACTATCTCTAATACTCCTGGAGGGCTTTGAGGAGGCAGTGAGCAGAGCCCAGCACACCAGTCCAAAGCAGAGCTGTTCACCCTTCACTTGTGGTCTCATGCTCCTCAGGGCTGGGAACCTGGAAGCTGCTGTGCTGAGCCCTTTGGGGCTCCCTAAGCCTACGAGGGCTCCCAGCGCACAATGGAAATGAGACCAGTTCATAACTCTGTCACCTCGTGTGACACTGATTTTTCACCAACCTCTCAGAATTTGGTTTCTCGTATCTTAGGGAAAGTGCCTCAAACACCAGTGATCCCCACTGCTCAATGCCATGACCTTGAATTCAGGGATCTGAATTCAGGGACCCCTGAACTCAGGGAGGCTCTGTTCATCACAGGCAGGGAGAGACAGGAGAGCCTCCGAGACCATGTATCTGTCCAGCCCTTCTTGTCTGTCTACCCGCTGCCAAGGCAGAGGACTGTGAGCTCTCCTAGTGGAAAAACAGAGGGAGAAAGGGGAGAATTGCCAAGTGCAACATGGCAGAACAGGAGGCAGATAGAGGCCGTGCCAACAGCAATGTCAGTCACTCCTTCTGCACCAGGCAGGCTGAGAAAGGAGCTGGATCCTGGCAGCTGAGATGGCGGCAGAAGCGTCTCCTCCTGCCAGGCAACAGAGCCCAAGGGTGGGGCAGCAGCCACCCACACAGGCTGGTGGGTTCATGCCTGTGTCCCTGTGCAGGGCTATTCCTGCTTCCTCCAAGGTACAACCCAAGGGACAGCAGTTCACAGTCACCAGCTTCCCTGTCCTCCCCTTCTCTTGCTGAGTGTGCTCTTCCTGCTGAATTCTCACTGGATGTCAGGGATCCAGGGCTCCATGTCTCACTAGTCCAGCCCTCCATAACACTGCCATGATGTTTGTGCCCCAGGAGGGGAGGAGAGAGGTTTCTTGCCCAAAGATCCTGAGTGACATGTGCAAAGGGGAAGGAGAGGCTGCAGCACATCAAAGAGTTTCATGGAATCATGGGATGATTTGGGTGGAGAGGCTGCAGCACATCAAAGAGTTTCATGGAATCATGGGATGATTTGGGTGGGAAGGGACCTGAAAGACCATCCAGTTCCAGCTCCTGCCATGGGTAGGGTCACCTTCCACTAGACCAGGTTGCTCTAGGCCCTGTCCAACCCAGCCTTGTTTCAGAAACAGACTTTTATCAAAGCTCTGGCTTGCTCAGGGTCCTCTACATGCAGCTGGCATTGAGCCCATAGGAGAAGACCCAGGACTGGTCACCAGCTGGCAGGAGGATCCCCTGGCCAAGTTTTCCTGGCTTATCTAGCTCTTTGGGGCAGAAAAAACAACCTGGGCCAGTGCCACTGCAGGAGGTTCTGAGCAGGGCTCACAACCAGGGAGCTCTGCAAGAGCAAACACTCCACTCAAGCATCAGCCCACTTCCGAGCCCCTTCTTTGGCACGAATTTCTGTAGGTGAAGGCTTTGATGAAGGTCACAAAGAACCAGAAAGCTGGGGGAGAAATCTGTGTGAGGTGGCCAACACCTTGCTCCACCTTCTGCTATCTCCTCAGCTCTGGCGTGTGCTGGCAGCACATCCCATCTCCAAACACCACCTCCAGTGCAGGAGACAGCAGAGGAGGAAACATGGAGGTGACATAAAAAACAGCATTTGCTTTCTTCGCCATCTGTCACAGTGTCTCTGCCGCCTTCCCAAATACATCCCAGCTCAGCACTGGCTGGGAAAAACAGGGAGCTATTTTGGTTCAGCAGCATCCAGCAGGAGCAGATACCACAGAGCACGGCACTGTTCAGTGCACTGGGACCACCAGCTTCATCAATGGGACAGGACACAGGATGCAGGTGCCCCATGCACCTCAAGCCACCCTGGGGTTCAGTCACTGCTGCAGTGCCCACTAGCAGGAGTTGGACTACATGATCCTTGTGGGTCCCTTCCAACTCAGCTAATTCTGTGATTCTGGCATCTTTGCCGCTCCGTGTTCAGCACCTGCAGCTGCAGGGCTCCTCCTCTGCCTCACTGACCCTCATGGTGGAAAGTTGGTTTGTTTGAAGTTTTGACTATGATCTTGGTGCTGTGGGCAGGGAGATGCTGGGCACTGCCAGAGGAGGATCCCATGTTCCCACTTGTCTCCCCTGTGATGGATCTGGCAGCAAGTGGATCCTCTCTGTGAGTCAGGGCAGGGAGCAGATCCAGAGAGCCGAGGAGAATAAACCCTCACTATTCAGCCAGATCTGCCTCATTGATGGACACGGGAAAGGGGATGGGAGAAGGAAACCCACTGCCTGCACCAGTGTGAGATCGTGAATCACAGAATCATTCAGGTTGGAAAGGTCCTCTAAGACTAGTGAGTCTCACCATTAAGCCAGCACTGCCAGATCCACCCCTAAACCATACTCCCAAGTGCCATATTCACATATATCGTGAACACTTCAGGGACAGTGATTCCACCACTGCCCTGGGCAGCCTGTGCCAGAACAACCCTTTGGGTGAAGAAATTTTCCCTAATATCCAACCTAAACCTCCCTGGTGCAACTTGAAGCTGTTTCTACTTCTCCTGTCCTTTGTTCCCTGGGAGCAGAGCCTGATCCCCCCCCCCGGCTGCCCCCTCCTGTCAGGGAGTTGTGCAGAGCCACAAGGTCCCCCCTGAGCCTCCTTTTCTCCAGGCTGAGCCCCTTTCCCAGCTCTCTGAGCCACTCCTGGGGCTCCAGACCCTTCTCCATCTCAGTTCCCTTCCCCAGACACACTCCAGCCCCTCAGTGTCTGTAATGTCACAAGGCGCCCAGAACTGACTGCAGGATTTGGGTTGCCCTCGCAGTGCCCAGTTCAGAGGGATCACTCCAGGGGATGACTCTGGGATTCCAGCTGGCTGAGCCCACAGTCAGTACAGGGACTGATGCAGCTGAGTGGGTCTTTGCCCCGGGAACTATGGCACACAGCCTGGCGGGTTCTGCAGACACAGCCTGAGGTGCTGAGGGCCACTTTCACCCCAGCACAGCACAGAGGGCTCCCCTGTGAGCCCAGCAGCTCTGCCAGAGCTCCCTGGCCTTTGGGAGATGTTTTCCTCGAGCCCTGATCTGGGCACTCTTTCTGCAATGCCTTCACATTTTCCTGGTCATGAGGCAGTGTCCCTGGAGCAGACACAGTGAGGGCTGGCAGAGTTTTGACACATTTCAGGAGGAGCATTAATAGCACAGAACTGGAGGCTGTTGTGTTGGAGGCCTTCGGCACCTTCCAGAGTCATTTCCCAGGCAATTCATTATGCGGCTGAAATTATTCCTCAGGGGACGACACATGTAATTCTTTTCTGTTGAGTTTGGAATAACTTGCAGAAGACCCACACAAAACAATCTATGACAAAAAAGGCTTAGAATTAGTTCCTCTAGGATATTTTTAAGTGGAATCATTCCCTTGAAGTTGTCTGGATTCACAGGAAGATTGTCCCAGGGACAAAGGGAGTAAATTTGAAGGAAAATGGGAAAAAACCATGAGGTCGGGGGAAGAAGAGCATTTTGACATAGACAAAGTGACAAGGGCCAATTCTGTAATAGAAAGTTATTTTCTTGTCACATTGCAATAAATGGGGACTAAAAGAAAGGAGAAAAAGCCTGAGAAATGGCAACACCATGTAGGCAGCTGGACTAAGGCAAAGCAAGGCAAGTTTTATCACGAGAATTTAATGTTTTGTCTCTTTCTGTTTATTTCCCAAGCTCCAAAATAACCCATCAGCAGGAAACCAATGCCACATCCTCCCACCATCTCTGCATTGTCATCCAAATTCAAAGTGGGAGTGACACTTCCCAGATCCAGTGCAGTGAGGTGAGCTATACTGAACACTGGGCTTTGAGTAAGGGAGCAACAGGTCCCATGGAAGGTGCTTTGGGCAAGGCATTTTTGACTTAAAGGTGGCAGGTTTGTGCCAGGCTGCCTGTGCTTCCCAAAAGCACCTCATTGCACCCAGAAAGAAAAGCGAGGGAGAAGCTGCCAGAATTCAAGGGGCTTCTGTACAAGGACAGTTTGATGGTTTGGGCAAAGGAGACCAGAATCACAAAATCACAGACTGTGTAAGGTTGGGAGGGACCACAGGGGGTTCATTTGCTCCAGAATGTTTGCACACCCCCCACACTGGGAGGAGAGGTGTGAGAAATGCAAGACAAGATGAGAGACGGGATGACAGTTTGAAAGGAGACCAGAAAAACAGAGAAATAGCCCAGAAATGGCCCTGAATTAGCCCTGGAATGGGGTTCGCTAGGACCAAAGGCAGAGCTGTGCAAACCTGCCGTGGTCATCAGCTCCTTGAATTGTGGGTGGGGAACAGCGAGCTAGGTGCAGGAATGGTCCTGGGGTTTTAGTGGATCCAACCTCAAGGAGAACTCTTCTAAAACTGGTTTTTGGGGAGCTTGAGAAATACTTTTCACAAGGTTGTAGTCTTTCCTTCCTCTTCCCTACAGCAGGCAGGAGGCCTGAGATGTTTAAATTAACTGTGCATGTGGCAAATTCCTAAGCAGCCACAGGTTCCTGTTCCTTGTGACAGTAGTGATGCCTGTGGGCTGCCTGGTGAACCAGGGAATGACCTGACAAACATGGACATGATGTTTAGTGTTAGTTTACTATGTTGGGTTTTTTTCCAGGTTCCCAATCTGGGTCACAGCGTTGCTCCCCTTTGTGTAGGATTGCCAGGATGGCAGCAAGGATGCAGGAAGCTGGGGATGCTCTAAGCTGTTCATTCCATGA
Organism: Lycocorax pyrrhopterus obiensis; assembly: GCA_014706295.1. Taxonomy (NCBI): domain Eukaryota; kingdom Metazoa; phylum Chordata; class Aves; order Passeriformes; family Paradisaeidae; genus Lycocorax; species Lycocorax pyrrhopterus. The sequence continues at coordinate 746,861 of JACSVZ010000043.1, forward strand.
GCTTTAGCAGATGAAAGCCCAGTCCTAAACTATACCCTCTTCCAGAAATGTCCATAACTGTGGGGCTCAGCTAGGCATTCCCATCACAACGTGGAGGGCAGTGCTGAGGCTGAGCTTTGGTATCGCTCTCTTCTATTTCTTCATCTCACAAGCCCCTCACATGAGGAGGGAGCTATAAAAGAGCCTTTGGCCCACTGCATGCAGTGGCCAGCTGGGTTTTTGTGTCTTGGTGCCAGGTGTTGTTCCCTCCTGTCTGTTAAAGAGTAACCCAGTAAATACTTGGCAGGAAATAATTGGAGCCATTAGTCATCCCAAAGCCCTGAATAAGGCACCTGCAGGCAGAGCCTGAGCCACTTAAAGTAACTGAGCCTGTGGAAATTCCTATGCAGATGAGGTTCTTACTAACTTCTCTCTCCCATGAGCCTTTGCTGAGCCAAGGAGAAGGAGCTGGGTTTCAGAGAATCACAGAAACATCCAGGTTGGAAGAGACCTCCAAAGTCATTGAGTCCAACCTGTGCCAAGTCCCCACCTTGTTACCCAGACCAGAGCACTGAGTGCCACGTCCAGACCTTCCTGGGACACCTCCAGGAATGGGGACTCCAAACCTCTCTGGGCAGACCCTGCCACAGCGTGACCACCTTTTCCATGAAAAAATTTTTCCTGATGTCTGTGGAGGCCGGTGGGCCTGTGGTACAAGGGACAAAGAGAGTCCACTGGTGGGACAGTCCATAGTACCAAAGATCCTCCTCAAGTTATGGAGACAAAAAGGCTTTCCCCCTAGGATGCATTGTTCTACTATGTTAATGTACCCCAGTTCTGCTTCCCCGGTTGGCCTATTGGCCTTCCTGCCCCTTTGCACCTTACATGTCCCATGCCCTAGAAAGTTCTCCACTCCCTGTTCCCCCATGGGCCCTTGCCCCATCGCCACTCCCTCAGAGCTTCCCCATTGGCTCCCATTCCCTAAGTCCCACCTGTGTACCACCCCCGTGCCCTCAGATCATTGGTCTCTCATGCTCCCTCTGCTCCCTTATATAAACCTGGACCCTCCTATGTTCCTTGTCTTCTTCCCTGGACCCCTTCCTTTGTGTGGCTGCAATAAAACTCTCCTGTGGAACGCCATACGAAGACCCTTCCTGCATCTTTGTCGTCTACCCATTTTCTGGAGCTATCTGTGTGTGTGTGCGTGTATGCATGTGTGAGTGGTGTGTGGTGGTCCTGCCGAGCGGCTTCGCCTTGGAGACGTTTTCAGAAGGTCACGGCACCTCACCATCCAGCACCGCCAAGCCGGACCACGACAGATGTCCAACCTAAACCTCCCTTGGAAGCCATTTCCTCTTGTTCTGTTGTTCTCTGGGAGCAGAGCCTGACCCGCCCCACTGCCCCCTCCTGTCAGGGAGTTGTGCAGAGCCAGAAGGTCCCCCCTGAGCCTCCTTTTCTCTAGCTGAGCCCCTTTTCCAGCTCCCTCAGCTGCTCCTGGGGCTCCAGACCCTTCCCCAGCTCCGTTCCCTTCCCTGAACACGCTCCAGCCCCTCAATGTCTCGTGAGGGGCCCAGAACTGGACACAGAACTTGAGGTGTGACCTCAGCAGTGCCCAGCACGGGGGAGCAATCACTGCCTTGGTCCTGCTGCCACACTATCTTTGATACAAACAATTTTTGTTGTGGCACATCCAGCCATGCTGGAGACTTCAGCTCCAGAGCAAAGTGCTTTGAAGTCAGCACCTCAAACACATGAGGATGGAGTGAGCAGAGCCACCTCTACCTCTGTGAAATGTGGTCAGTGCAGGGGAGTGCTTTGCAATTGCTTTGCAACCCAAGGAAAAAATCAGATGTCAGGTCTTGACTTAAAAATAGAAATATCCAGAGCTCCCTGACACGGCAGAGCTGCCTTCTTTCTTTTCCCATCCCAGTCATCTGGGAAGCACATAAAACTAGAAACTGTTTTAACGCCAAATCACAAGAAATATCCCTAGTGATGCAGCCCAGGCAGAAGGAAGTGCGCAAGTAAAAAGCCATGAGCTACAGGAATGCAAATGTCATCAGTGCCTCCCTTCTGCACCTTTGCCCAGCCCAGGGATCATCACATTTCTGTACAGATTTTTCGTCTCCCCATGTCTTGTTTCCCCAGGAACATTATAAACTCTGTAATGAAATGCAGCCACCTGGCACACAGCACACTGCTGAGAGGGAAGGGAGAAGGGAAACTTGAGCCAAGGATGCAGAGCAAGTCCAGCATTTTTCTAGGCATGATCTTGCAGGCGCTGTCATGAAAAGAACATCATGATGTTTTTCCTACCTGTGCAACCTCCCTGAACCATTCCCAGCCACTGGGAATTGCCATCTGTACCAGAGACCAAGTCTTTGCTCCACAAAACAGGGACGTGGAGTCTCAAAGGGACTTGCAAGAAAAATTGTGTGCACCTGGGCAAAGCAACCTATTTCCTGAAGCTCCTCACCCAGAAAGTGCTTCACTTTGTCTAATCAACATTTCTGGTGGAGACCTTTAGTTTCATTCATGTAAAAGGGAGGTCCATCAGAGCCAGGTAGTGGCAGGGAGATTGGGGAAAATTGGGGAAAATTAGGGAAAATTTGGAGATTAGGGAGAATTTCTCCATGGAAAGGGTTGCCAGGCACTGGAACAGGCTGCCCAAGGCAGTGGTGGAATCACTATGTCTGGAAGTGTTCAAAAAACATGTGGATGAGGTACTTGAGGACATGGTTTAGTGGTGAACATGATGGTGGTGCTGGTAGATGGTTGAACGTGGTGATCCTGGAGCTCTTTCCAGCCTGAACAATTCTGTGATTCTATACTAAATCTGTGGGTTTCTACCAGAAATCATTACCAAGGCTGATCTAGAAGTGTCACTGCCAACTCCAGCTTGCAGCCTAGAGGTTTCCATCAGTCCACGGCAGCTCTGACCTTGAACCAGAGCTTCTGGAACACCCCCCAGCTGAGCAGAGTGAGCAGCACAGGAAGGAGAAGGGATGAGCAGCTGGTTCAGCACTGACTGTGCACAGCCAGACTTTGAGCTCAGCCAGCTGCCTGCACACTGTGATCATGATAGGGGCAAGGGGAGATTAAACCCCTTCTCCTTTCCAGCTGTGACCCTCAGGCTTGCTGCAGATGTCCAAGGGTATGTCCTGTCACACAGGACTATTGGCATGTCCTGCCAGGGGGTGTGAGATTTAGTGACCCGTTGGCTCCCTGGTTTGTGAAATCTGGGATGAGGCAGGATGAGCCTTGCTGTGTCCATGGGTCAGTAACCTCCCTGGATGCAGCCTGGGGGGTTTAGGGGCTTTAACACCTCTCTGGAGCTGAGGAGCTGGGCCCTGCAGAGCATGGCAGAGCAGTGGGGAGCAGCACTCCGCTTCCAGGCTGGTCCTCGTGGCAGCTGGCAGAGCACACACCAAGCTGGATGGATGGCTGGTCTGGGAATTCATTGCAACCAATTAGTCCGATTTTCAATTATCTGAGAGAAAGAGCTTAGCTAATTAAAGTCTAATTACATTTTGACTGCTTCTTCATCTGTCTTGTCCTATTAAACCTGCATTTGGGGATGCAGGCAAGAGGGGAGCACTCACAGCTGCCTGGAAAACTGTAAGATGGGAACACTTGTGGAGCTTGCCAGAAAGGATGACTCTGGACTTAACCCTACGTGTGTGACAGCTCGAGCCATGCCAGGGCAGAGAGCCAGCATCCAGCACCAGCCAGGCAGCTGCCATGGAAAGGGAACAGTGCCCTGGGCTTGCTTCGTGCACACCTTGTTTTCCTGGAAGATGCACGAGCACCTGCATCCACCCTCACACCCACATGTACTAGCCTCCAAAACCAACACACACCAAGGCAACAAAACTGGCTCTTTCATGGAGAACCAGAGTTGTTTGACTCTGCAATTCCAACCCCTTTTCCAGAAAGGCCACTCATGACACAGGGGTAGATGTTTCTCCTTGTTTATTTTTCTTGTCCTTTTCTTGATTATTGTCTTGCTCATCATTTCCAGTGTCACACCCCCAGTTAGATGGAGGTGGTAACTCATGTCCTCGCAGTATTGGATCCTTTCAGAAGAAGTGGGGCATCACAGGAAGGCTGGATCTCCTCTCCTTTCCCTCTAGAGTCACTCCAAAAAACAGAAGTAGTGGTGTTCACTGAAAGCACATGTCAGCTGGCACACCTGGTACTGCTGAAATTCATAAACAGCCAGTGAGCCCACATAGAAGGAAAAGGCAGATCCAACCAGGGATTCTGGTTCTGAGTCCTCTGGTCTCACAGCTCCGTGCTAGGAGAGTAAATCCAGCTGCAGAAGTGGTGTCTTCAAAGGCTGTCACTGGGGCAGGAGAGCCCCATTCCTCTGAGAAGACATGTTCAGGCAGGTCTTATTAATTCAAAAAGAGGATATTAATTTGATTTAATAGCTGGTCCCTGACTGCACCCCAGAAGAGAGCACTTAGCCGTGCTCATTCCCGGCTGAATGCCATGGGCTGACAAAGAGTGACAAAACTGCTGCCTTCACCTTGAAGGCACTTGTGACCTACAGCCAAGATTGCCACGCAGACCCATCTGTCAGAAAGACATTTTTGCTTTGTTGTTGATTAACCTGCCTTAAATTAATGGTATGAAAATGTCATCCCCACCAATGAGCTTCTGACAGGGAAGAGAGCTACAAAGGCCTCTGTGAAGCAGGACTCTGAAACAGGACAACCTGAAATACATGTAGATGAGCAGCATCTTTCAGATTGGAGACAGACACTTTAGATACATGTTTATGTTTCTGAGTGTTGCCAGTGCCTCCACCACTTCCCAGCACATTGACAGTGACAATTTCAGGGATGTGCCAAACCATACTCAATACTGGCAATGTTCTGATTTTCTCTTAACTCAAGTTTCCATAACCACGTGCTCATGGAACAAACAAGTCCAAGAAATTGTCTGTCTCTAAAATCAGAGGCCAGACTGATGGGGAAATGCTTGGCTAAGTCATCTTAATGGGAGAGCTAGTGTGAAGCCAAAGGTGTATCCGACACCCTGGATCAGGCAGTTGTCAAGGCTGTTGAGGTTTTGTTCTTCCCTGTGCTCACTGTTTTACAAAGACATATTCTCCAGACTAAAATTAAATGAGGTTTCCAATCCCTCATTCATACTTAAAAACACTAAGTTGGATTCAGGAAGCCAAGCAACTGCTTTAAAGGCATCTACACTTGCAAAATCTAATGAGACACTCCCTGTGCAGACAGCAAAGCCCAGAGCAACGTTCCCGAGTCCTCTGTGGTCTTTCACCTCTGTCATTTTGCCACTGCCCAGGGACTGTTCAGGTCAGGTTGTCAGCACAGGTTTGAACGACACCAGAACCATTCTCCCACATTAACAGTATCATCGGTCAAGTTCCCGTGCCCAGAAATGTTCCTGGTGTTCTCCATCTCCCTGGCACAGATGGGGCTGTAAGATCCATTTTATTCCAAGGATGGCTTTAAATACTTATACAATCCCAAAACAGCTCTGGTTTGGCAAAGAGAAGAGAGACAAATCACATTTATTTGGAAGTGAGCAGCTTTCTTTGTCCCAGGTTTTTGGTATCCATTTGGTATGCAGGTACCCATTTTGGTGGGTACCAGGTGCTCTGCACACCTGAGTTGAGAGCAAGCCCAGTGCCAGGCTGGCAGCTCCAGTCAGGCTCAAGGACAGGGCCAGGGCAGGGCAGGAAGTCTGAGGAATTCCACACCAAAATGCCATTAGCGGCCTCAGCAGCAAAGCAGCTGGAAGACACCGAAACAGGGAAACATTTCCCTTTCAAACAGAGAAACTGGCAGGCAAAGTCTCAAACAAGGCAAAGTTGGCTCTGAACTCTGTCATTGTTTGGCTTCAGTCTCCCTTGAGTCCCTGACTCTGATGGCATCAACTTGTCCTTCTCTGGCAGAGCTAATGGACTACAGAGGCTTTATCTGGAGGCTAATGGCTCTTGCACAGCCAATACAAGAGACCCACACTGAGGGTAGTGGATTTATGGAGCAATGTTCCTGAGTAATGGCACTGCAGATTTCAAGCCATGTCTCTGCTAAGTGAACCCAACATGCACTGCCTCAGCTTCCTCCAGAGAAAACAGGCTCACAAAGCTGCTGCTTTAACCAGCATTGAATTAAAATTATATATGAATATCAGCTGGACAGACCTCATACACTTGCTGAAGGGGATGGCTTGGGAGAGGAGGTGGAAGTGCCTTTTTGCCCATGGCTGGGAGGGCAGGAGGGAGACACAGGAAATTTCCATCTTGCTTCATGGATGCCCTTTTGGGGAGCACAGCAGTCTGGAGACCTTGCCAGAGCTCAGGAAACATGTGTTCTCTTCTTAGGTCTGTCATGGAGATTTAGGAAAAGTGTTCTGTTACCCCTTTCCAGGCCCCAAATTCCTGTCTTGTCTTGGAGACCAACTTTGGGACATCCATCACGTGGGACGTGGGCAGGCTGTGACCTGGGACTACAGCACCCTGCTGTGGGCCCAGCTAGGATCAAGGGTTGTCCATCACTGCTCCCTCATGTGTGCACACCTGCAGACACAAGAGTGTCCTTCCCTTTAGCCAGCTGGGGACACACCTGGAGCTAGGCCAGAGGTGTGGCCAAGGAACCAAGGTGGTGGCAGAGCATCATCCGAGACCCACCCATGAGAGGGGTTCAGCCCTTCACCCCCTCTAGCACCCAGTTTAAACCTGCAGAGATCCACTCCAGCTATTCCTCAGGCTTTCCAGGGAAACGTGTGTCTGGAACAACCTGGTTCCCTCCACCTCTCTACAGAACAAACCCAGGACTGCCAGACAAGAGACAGGAAACTGCCACTTACCTAATTCGATTTCATTTTATTTCTCTTTTATTTTCTGGGCTCTCAGAAATGTGTTCAGTCTGGATTGAGGTTACAACCCAAGTAATGCCTCCCTGCCTAAAAAAAACCCTGTTACCATAACAACCTGACTCTGTGCTTTATTACCATGGCGATTCTCAGGAATTATTAAATACTGTGTATGTTTGGTGCAGGTGCTCCAGTACATCTGGTGCCAAGCTCAGGTTGGGATCCTTCTTCCCCCCACAGTCTGTCTCATCATGTTTAACTCTTCCATTCCCTCAGTCCAGACTGCCAAGGCAGGGGAAAGAGGTGGCTATCATCTGGGACTTTGGTGTTTTCCACACCACAGGGACATCTGTATGACCAGCATTTTCCAGGTGGGCCAAGCCACCACTTTGTTTTCTGTTTTGTTTCAATCGTACAACCAGTGATTCCATAAGCAGAGGATTTCCCTTTGCAGGCTGTTCAGCAGTGGGAAATGCTCTCACTTGCCTTTCTCTGCTGTTTCCCTGCTGCCTGTCTAGAAAGAAGAAATTCCAGCTGGAGCAGAATCACAGAAAGTGGGGACCAGCCCAGAGACAGGGAGCTGTGCCTGGAGGAGGGTGGTGAAGGTCCAGGGCAGGTTGCTCTTGGTGGGCAAGACAACTTGACTGACCACAGAGTCATAGAGCCATAGAATCATTACGGTTGGGAAAGACCTCCAAGATCATGTACTGCCTAAAATCACAGTTGTTTTCGAAGAAGGGATGCAGACTAGATGGACCAGTGACTCAGACCGCTGTAACCAGTCCCACAGGATTGCACTGGTATCTTGTGTTCCAGCACTAGGAGGGGATTCTAGATGAGACTCGATGGCTGGTCCTCAGTCTGCCACTGATGTGATGATCCATCTAAGCACATCCCTTCCCTCCCTGTCCCTCCAGCAGTGTCTCTCAATCATGCTTGAACAGCTCCTGGCAGCCCAGTGGCACTATGGAAGTTATCATGTTACAAGCAACAATTTAAAAAAAATTTAAAAACATAGTAATAAATAATAGTTTAAAAAAAACAATTTGAATTTTCTTGGGAGCTGGTACCCACTTGTGAGCTTATGCTAAATGAGTAGGCGTGAGATGAAAAACCACAGCTTGTGGGGAAAGGCAGCAGAAAGAGCCATTATGGTCTGCTTTCTCCAACAAGCCCTTCAGTAACAACCTCATCCTCCAGCTGCAGAACTCATGTCTCTGGGGCAGGACAGCTGGGTTTTCAGAATCTGAGATCACAGCTTTTCCCCTGAGATCTGGGGAGCATCATGGTGCCCTCAGTACCTTCCCTTAAGCAACCATGACTTCATCTCAAGATGGTCTTTAGACCCATAATCTCTGATCCAAGGGGTTCCTTCATGGTGCCAGCCTTCTTTTCCACAAATAATTCCTCCTCAGCGGGGTAATCAGCCTTTTATTAGGAATCTAATGATATGAGAACATGTGCAAGTGTCTTAAGTATCTTAACCCCAGCACAAGGAAGGCAGAAGCATACGGGGACACATGCTGTAATATGGCAAATGTGGATGGTGCTGCCAACTGCTTCCTCTGAGGATCCTCCTCTTGGTTGACACAACCTGGTAATGCAGACACATCCCTGATGCCAGGAAAGAGCCACAGCATAACCAGAGGACAGACAAGCCAATGTAAAGTTGGGCTCTTGCCCCAAGGACCCATGTGGAAAATGTTCCCTCTCCCAGCTGAGTCCTGAGCAAGCTCCACCTGCCTCAGCAGCTGCCCAGCTCTGCTTTCTGGGGTGTTTCATTGCTCCTCCAGCTCATGTGTACATGAGCCTTCTGTGGATGATGTTTCTCCTTACCTCTGGAACACTCCACAGCACAAAAGAGATGAAAAGCGCCATGCCCCATTCCTGGATGTGGCCTCTAAGGACCCAGAGCAGGACCCTCAACACACACACCAGCTGTCACAGCCCTGGCAGAGGTGGGGACAGCTGAGACGTGTGACCAGCTGCTTCACTCATGGTATTGCTGCAGGGCAAATGTAAATTTGATCCTTTAACTGCATTAGCAGCTTTCCCTGTGCCTCGCTCTCCTTGCTGACATTGGAAGGTTTCCTCCATCACCTCTGAGTTGTCCTTTGCGTTGGGGCAATAGCTGGTGGATGGACTGGCAAGAGGGACCAAATGGCAGCTGAAAGCAGGATGGGATGGGAGTTCAGTGAGTGCATCTGGGTTATCCTGTGTGACAGCACAGCAGCCTGGAGACGCACATACACCTTTAGGTTACAAACACAAGTACAGCCCAAGTGTTTGCAGAGCTGGGTCATTGTCTGCTTTGGGGTTTTCATGTCTCACCCTCACGTCTGACCAGGCTGTGCTTCCGCAGTAGGGGTGGTTTGCACTCATATGCAGAGACCATGGAATCATGGAATCCCAGAATGGTTTGGGTTGGGAGGGACCTTAAAGCCCATCCAGTGCCACCCCTGCCATGGGCAGGGACACCTCCCACTGTCCCAGGTTGCTCCAAACCCTGTCCAGCCTGGCCTTGGACACTTCCACGGATCCAGGGGCAGCCACAGCTGCTCTGGGCACCCTGTGCCAGTTCTCTGAGCAATCTGTTCCAGGAGATCTATGGCCACAACACCCCTCGCAGCAGCAGGGACCAAAATCCCCTTCCAGGCTGCTGTGTGAGGCCACTTTACATGTGGCAGCAGGGCAGCAAACCCTCTGCACCCCTCTGGCTCAGGTCTGCAGATCTGCAACTGCTCATAAAAACTGCCTGTTCAGCAGTCCCACTGCACCAACAGGGCATTTCAGAGTTTTGAATCCCAAATTCTGGCCCTGCTGCCATGTTGTCAGTGTGCTCCTAAGGCTAACACAGGCAACAGGTCAGTGGGAGCAACCAGAGACAGCACTATACTGGTCCTGCTCTGCATCATGTGGCAACCTGGAGAAGGTGCTCAGCACATAGTGATTAATTACAAAACATTCTCTAATCCCATTTTTCCTTCTGGGAAGGGCAAAGATCTGTTCCTCTAGATTTACATCCAAGAAGCTCAGTTCATCAACTCCTCCAGTATCCAGGATTACTTTCCCACTACAAAAGTGAACCCCGCAGGAATATTGTTGGTGCAACAAAACACAAATTATTTCTACCTCACACCCACAGCCAGAGCTGTAATTCCATCACAGAACAAAGGTCAGACTCTCACATAATTCAGCTTTGACAGCTCATCAGGATCAGAGGAGCTGGAGGTTTTAACTCAAAGGCTGAAATCTTGCTTTGCAAGAGGCACTCAGAGCATCTTTATGAGTCTCTGTTTCAGCACTTTGCAGGTATTTAACACAAGCCTGGAATACACAGTTCTTGATGAATTTATTTGCTAGTGGAAAATAATACTTGCCTGTGAAAAATGATGGTGGTTTCTGCTTTAAAGAAATACCTCTAATTACACTTCACTTCAAGCTGAGATGATTATACCTGGAACTAGGATTGAAATTCCTGAACTGCATACACACACACAGAAAGAATAAAGACAACACAAAATTCTGTTGAAACAGGTTGTTTTTTTTCCTGAATGCTCACCAGGTTTCAAAAATTACAAAACCTCAAGGACTGTAACAATGTAGCACTTGGAAAAAGAGGCTGGTGTGTACAAAAACAAGCATGCTTTTGTTTTAGGGGTGGGGAGGGATTTATATTTATCTGGGTCCTTTTCTTCCTCCAGCATAGTGTGAAAGAAGAAAGTATCAGTTTATTTAACAGGATAGCTCAGGAAAATAAGGAAGAACATGCTTTCCCTGTTACAAAACTACCAGAAGATGCATGCTCGACATCCAAAACACAACAGACTGACACATTTTGTAGCATGCAGACTTTGTTTTATGAAGACCCACACGGTGCTTCCCTTCCCCTGCCCCTCTCAAAGATGCGGTCTGTGCCCTGCATTTTGCTCTCTCTTTAGTTTGTTCTTTTGATTTCCTTTTGTAATGACTTTTTTTTTTTTAGCCCTAAATCCCAGGTAGCGGTATCCAAGGTAACAGCAGTAAAGAGTCCAGATCTCCGCATAATCACTGTTTCTGCAAGTTTCATGCAAGACTTAAGACATTTCTGAATGCAACACGATGCTGGTCATTTATTGTGCTTCACACAGCTCTGAGGTGGTTTCCCCATTCACCACCACAGTTTCTTGACTGGGAAGAGCAGGTTTGCTTTCCCATGGACACAGACAGACTACAAGACCCCTCCCCCCTCCCCCCCTTCCCACTCCCCCCAGTTGCCCCAAACACATGGGAATGTGCATCTCAACACCAGGTCCAGACAGTTCACTTGCCTACAAGAGCCCGGTGGCTTCAGTAAAGTCCCATGATTGCAGCGCCCACGTCCTTAGAAGGTCTCCGGTCCTTCACCAGAAAGTTAATCATGCTCTCTGACTTGATGAGCAAGTTGCAGCCCAAAAAGAAGATGCCAAACATCACAGTCAAGGAGAGGACACAGAGGACAGCAATTTGCACCACCCTTGTGATGAAAAGGCTCCTCTCGTCAGGTGCCAGCGCCAAGGAGCCACCATCAGTCGCCAGCACCGCGCTGGTCCCATTGCAGCAGGCCATGAGCATCCCCAAGCCCTGGGTCCTGTTGGGGTCAGCTCCCTGCTCCAGGAAAGTCTGGTTGAAAAAGGATCCATTCATGGTCTGTGTGACCCCAAATCTTTGGGAAAGGTAACAGGAAAGCTTGTTGTCCCCCTGTCCACCCTTCACAGGCCAGGGCTCGGCAGCTCCAAGCCACCTCCTGCCTTTCCTTTGGAAGAGGAAAGAAGGAGAGAGAACGTCCTCGAGGCTGTGAGCTGGTGGGAAGCCAGTCCGTGCAGCCGAGGGATGGCCGGATCCCAGATCCCTCCTGGCAGAGCGTTAGCACAAGCCCCCAAACAAGCAAAAGGAGAGAGAGAGAAAAGGAGAAAGGGACTTGGGGGAGAGGACGGCAGCCGGGGATCACCCCATGCCCCCTGCCCTCCCAACCTGCCCCTGAAGCAGCAGAGCAGTGCTGCCAGATCCCGGGAGTTCTCCCGTCGGAGGGAGAGCTGGTGTCTGCCGGCTGGGAGCTCCACAAATGCAAGTTACAAGCTAAAAGTCTTCACCGTGTTCAAAGAAAAAACAGCAACTCCACCCCCTTCCAGCCTCCCCCCAGGCCCGCCTTCCTCCTCCTCCACGTTCACCCTGCTGCCCACCCCTTCCCCACACTCTGCACCCCGTCTCTGCCCTGCCACAGGTGCCCACGCCCACCCCTGTGCCACTCCCAGGTGGGGGCTGACCCCTAAGGCCCTGCGGAGTGGTACCTAAGTCATCCCTCCCTCCAGCCCTCCCACTTGCTCCCAAAAGCATCCTGCATGGTCAGTGTTCATCCTGGACTGCTGGCAGGTCCCTGTTCCCCTGAAGGCTCCTGTAAGCCTCAGGTCAGCGCTGCTGTCACCGATCTCCGCTTGCTGCTCCGTGCCACCCACTCCTCTGAGCAGCGTGGCCCAATCCAGCCAGTCCACCCCCAGCTCTGCTTGGTGATGCCTGTCCTGTGCCTCCAGAGAAGAGCTGGATCCAGCCTTTCTCTGCATCCTGTTCCTCTGGCTGGGGGCTTCTTCCTCAGGGCACATGGTCTCCCTCTCCTCCCCTTCCCACTTCTTTAGCCCCTCCAGAGGGGAGCTCTGTAGTGCTGCACCCTGATCTCTGCCTTGTCCCCAGCTCTGGGTCCCACAGCAGCATCACCGCAGCCTCCAGGGCCAGAGCATCACAGGCCCCTCAGACCCACCAAGGCAATCCCAGGGGAAGTTCCACCATCACTCCCCTCTCTGTGTCTGCATAAGCTCCCAAAGTGATAGCAGGAGTCAGGGTGTCCAGCATATCAGGCTTACTCCTGCTCCTGCTCATGGGACTGCCATGTCCCAGCTTCCTGGCTTTGCCCGTTGGTATTTGCCTGGAAATGGATGCAATCTGCACCACCACCAGTTGCTGTCTGGATGGCCCAGAGCAGCAGATCCCCCCAAAGCATAGTGTGAGGACCTTGTCCTGCTTTATCCATGTACATATTGGCTTGTTTCCTTTGCCCAGCCCTCAAGGGGATTTTAGTAAAACAAAAATGAGGATTGATGATTTGTAGCCAAAGGCAGGAGCGTGTGGCTGGCTGAGGGTGGAGGGCAGCTTGGTAGGGACAGCGTCAAGTGATCGTCCTTTTGGGCAGCTGAGACCTGTGCCCCTGCTCTGCTACTGTGACTTTAGGGGCTCAGAACTGTTCAGCTCAGGGTTTACTTGTTGCATTTTCCTCCTTGTTCTGCACTTGGCATTTCTCTCTGAGTTTCTGCCCACTCTGCTAGGGCAGTTGCAGCAGAAATTGTGCAGGAAGGAGGGGAAAACCCTGATCCAATGAGCATCTGCTTGTGTTTAACCTGAGAGCCAGGAAAAATCCCACGGGAAATCAGAGCATCCCCAGTGCCCCAGCCCGGGTGGGAGATCCTCTCCCTGCATGCTCCCAGACTGAAGGAGTTTCTGCTCCCTCTGGTGGCTCCAGCTCCAGCGTCTTCTCTCCCAGCACACCCCAGCATGGATTTGGGCTGCACCCATCACTCCTGGGCCACAGCCTGTGGTGATGGGGCAGCCAGGGTTCCCAAACACTCCCCTGCTGGCTCCTGCCTTCATCCCACCAGGGAACCCAAAATCTGGAGCATCCCACTGCCTGTTACGCAGTGCCTGGAGGTAACATCGTGGAATCTTGGAATGGTTTTGGTTGGAAGGGACCTCATGTCATTCTAACCCCCTGTCATGGGCAAGGACACCTTCTGCTAGACCTGTCCAGACTGGCCTTGAACACTCCTAGGGATGGGACATTCACATCCTGTGGTGATATTTTCAGGACAAGCAGCACCTTCTTGCAGTTTGCAGGGAAATTCCACCCAAACGTTGAATTGAGTTCATGCCATCTTTGTCCTCAGGCAGGACCAGCCCAGGAAAGTGAAGGCAGGTCAAATACTTCATTTTGTGACTTCTTCCTTTTTCTTTAGAGTTTTTGCACCATGCTGGGAGTACCACAGCCCACGCTGGGCAGAGGTTTTGAGGACACACGCAGCTGCATGTCCTTTGGGAGCAGCAGCACTTGCCAGTTTGGGGAGTCAGGAGCTGGGCGGGATGAGTCCCTGGTGAAGAGGGCCTGGGAGATGGATGGCAGGTTGGGTCTGGGGATGTGCAGAGCCAAACAGGGTCCCATAGTCCTCTCTAGACAGTTAAGACAAATCTTCCTTTCCATGAAACACTCATACACGGTCACAGGATGACATAGCGCAGCACATGGGGACAGGCAACTGTGTGGGCAGAAAGCCCCACATGATGGGAAAGGCCGTGTAGGCAGCATGTCCAGGCAGGAAAATAAGGAATTTGGATGCCCTAAAAGGGGCTAATGGGGTCTGCAGTCAGACATGGCTCCAGGATCTGAAGCAGAGCAAGACTGGAGCTGCCCAAAAACAGGTTTGGGGTTTGTATTGATGTCTCAGCCAAGGTACAGCCCTTTTTGATACTGCATGAGGATTGATGGGCTTCTCCTACTCCTCTTCGCCAAATCCTCATTAACAACCCCTGGGGAGGGAATTGGATCCCAGGCAGACAGTGATCCTCACTGAGGAGGACAGCAGCATCCCCAAGGTTGGTGGGCCTATGTGCGGAAAGCAAAGAGACATCAAAACTTCTTTTAAAGCCAAGGAAAGTCCCCAGGTCCCGAGACAGAGCCCATATCTCTACCTCATCCTCACAAAAACCATAATCTTTTGTGGACAGCTGCCAGCTCTGGGACAAGTGCTGTTATCCCCATCTCCCAACCCCACGGGGCTGTGGCTCTTGTACAGCTCTGTTCACATAGTCTGTAGCCTCCATCACCTCCAGGATGTGGCTGCAGCTCTTGGCACCCACAAAACTTGTATTCCACAGCTTGGTATTTCTGTGGTTTGTCTTGACCCGGGGTTGTGCCATTACTGTCCCCAACCCCTGTCACCCAGTGGGAGAGAGCATCCCAGGGAAATGGCTCCAGCCCTTCTCTCCCTTTTGCTCCTAAGGTATATTCCAAGTGCCTCAGTTTCCACAGCTCTGACTAGGACCCTGGTATTGCAGACGAACAAGAAGTTTATAAAACTCCTTCGAGAGACACCCACAGGCACTTCTGATGTTTCAGTGAGCACAATCCCTATGCAGATCCCAATCCCTGTACTTCCTCAGCACAGGATCAATTCCTGAGGACACAGAGAGGAAAAAACAATACAAGTGAGAAGAAAATCAAGTCCAAATTATGTGACCCCCAAGCTGAGCTTCCCTCCCTTTGAGATGTCCAGGTTTATACCCAAACTGCTGGTTCCACCAGCTCCAGTTCCTGGCTGAGTCTCCCTCAGCTCCCAGCTCTGCTTTAGCAGGGATATTCCCTCTCTGGTGAGGGAGCTGAGAACCCACACTTTCATATTAGTGTGTATTTGCTCTATTTCTTCTTAAATCCTTGAACTCCAGCAGCTCAGACAGGGTTTAAAACCAGCTGCCTTTCAAGAGTTAATAAAAGGAAGGAGTGAGCAAGATTTTGTAAGGAATTAAAGCCAGGCGGAAGAGCCTATGGGAAAGAGCCTGTTACGAGCCCCGGGGCTGCAGGTCACCAGTGCTGAGGACTCTCTGCCAGGGTTTATTAGGTCCTTGTTTAAGCCAAGAGAGTGAAAACCTCATAAGGAGCTGGCGGCAGAGCGGGCGGGGACACTCCGGACTGCAGAGTGACGAGGCAGCAGAGTTTCCTCTGGCCGCCTCACTTGCCATGTGTGTCATTCACCCAGCCCCATGATTCATCTCCTCGGCTGCTAAAAACCTCCAGCTATCTCAGAGCCGCTGCCCATCACTCGTGGTGGGACTGGTCCAGGCAGTCCCCCCAGCCTGGGGCTCAGGGAAGATGGAACAACTCTCCGTGACACTCGGGATCCTCCTGCTCTGCGCTACTGGCAGCTGGGGTAGGTTTACTCTGTCACTTCTGTCACTGCTTAAAGCCATTTAGTAAATATGTTGCTTGTTAGTTCTACAAATCCCAGGACATTCTGCATTCCCGGGGTCTGTGATTTCACGGGAAAATCACTCAGAGGGGGAGCTGGCAGCCTGAACTGCAGCGTGTTCCCACATACGAAGCGCAGCTCAGGCCGGTTGGGCTTTGGCTGGGTCAGGGCCAGGAAGTTCTCAAGGATGTTACAGGGTCAAGACATACTTTGGTGGGTTATTCTTACTGGGTGTGGTGAGTTTATATCTTCTACCTACTCTGTGTTTGGCTCTGGGTACTGGTTTGTAATGGAAGGACTGGGGTGTGACTTGGGCTCCATCCTTTAGAAACAGAACATTCACTGGGAGAAATCACAGGTCAGGTAATCCCTCCCTGTGTCCATACATTTTAGGGGGGGGGGGCATTTATGTCAGCATTGCTGTCCTGTGTTATTTTTCTCATGTTATTTTGATGCTTTTCTTTAAGAAAACTGATTTCTGGCATCAGATGATCTTGGGACAAATGTAGTTTGTATTTTTGAATAGTTTTCCAATGTCAGAAGTACAGAAAAGCCTGGAAAAGCATTATCTCCTCCCCAGGTGTGTTCCTAGGGCTCAAAGTAAATCTTGAAACTGCAAAATGGTGATTTATAAATTGGTCAGATTGTTTTCAAGGCCAGACTCAGAGGGTTTGGGGCAACATTGTTCTGTCTAAAGAATTCCAGACTTTGGTGAATTCCCAGGAACAGCCTGAGGCTCCAATCTGCTGCTAGATGGAGCTGTCATCAGTATAGGACATGGGATAACCCCTGCAAGAGTTTGAGTTCACAGAGCTGCAGTTGGGGCTGTGCAGGTGATATCTCTGGTGCCTGTGCTCAGTTTGGGGCATCCCATTCCCAGGAAAATGCTGGCAGGAAGGGAGAGGCTCGAGAGAAGAAACGTCCCCAGAATGGTAGGGTGGGGATCAGCCGAGAAAGCCCAGATCCTTATCACTGAGCCAAGCAGAAAGGCTGGAGAGGGTGTGGTTTGTACCTTTATCAAGCTTCCTCAGATGTTTTTATCAGGTTTTCTCTGTGCTCATTCTTGCTCAAATTGGCAGAGGGGAAAAACAAAGTGTGTGGCTGCTCCTGCACCACACAGAGGTTACTCCAAGTGCAGACTGGGACTGAGTAATTTTCTCCAGTCAGGATAGGGTGATGCTGAGCCACAGACGTCTGGGGTGTTTCAAGTGCATCACTTCCCTAAATTCAATCCCAGGTTGGACGGGGCTTGGAGCACCCTGGGATAGTGGAAGATGTCCCTGCCCATGGCAGGGGGTGGCACCGGGTGGGCTTTAATGTCACTTCCAACCCAAACCAGTCTGGGATTCCCTGCTTTCACCTCTCTCAGGGCCACAGCACTGCCCAGCCCCAGGTGGGTGGTTCCCATCATTCTGCACAGTTTGTCTCCCATTTCCCTGTATTTCAGGATTGCTTTTTTTAAAAGCTGGAGTCTTTAGGATCAGCTCATTGTGTGAGAGCAGCTGCTATCATAGATTAAAAATGCAGGTTTTGTACTTGGGTTTATTAGTTTTTATGGCTAGAAAAATAAGCTCCAAAGATGAAAAAAAAAAGTCACTTAAAAAATACAGAATTTGTTAGTATAGGCTATACTGGGACTGTGTTAACCTGCTCACAGCCAGGCAGTGTCCGAGTCTGGGAAAGACTGCCAGGCACTCACAGGGCCAAAACCTGAGGGGACTCCAGCTGCAGCATCCTCCCTATCTTTCACATCCTCTACCTCCTCCACACCCTCCACTTTCCCCCATCTGTGCTTTTGTTGTGACATACTTGCAAGGTCCCTGCTCCCACAAAACCCTCCCAACACTGCATCCCTGCATCCAGCCATGCAATCAGTGCTAGGAATGCCAAAAAAGGGACATTTCCCCATGGTGGGGGGGGGGGGGGGGGGCGGGGTGCAGTTGCCTGCTCACAGCAGGACCAGCCTCATGTTTGGATGGTCATAACTGCCCAGGCCCTGCTCCATCCAGCCCCATAGAAATGCAGCCAAGAATGGCCCTGTACAGTGCTGGAGATTGGTTCCAGGGAAGGGAAGGGCCCTCCATCCCCAGGAGCGTGTCTTTGTCATGGAGTGATGGACACCACGGGGACCACCGGGCTGTGTGAGTCTGGGGGCAGATACAGACCTCCAGGGACTCCCCAGGCAAAGCCACAAGCAATGGCACAGTGCCATGATGTGACATCAGACCCCAACGCAGCCTTGGGAATGGCAGCATCCCTTCCACAGGCACTTGCCAGCTGCAGCCCCACCTGAACCTATGTGCAGCTCCCCAGCCATGACACTGCTCTGCCTGGGTCTGTGGCCTTCATTCCAAAATCCAGCAGAAAACTGGATTTACATCCCCAGCGAAGAGGGGGGACACCAGATAAAGGATCCCTGGGCTTTGGGGTGGCGGCAGAAGGAGAGGAAAGGAAACCACCAGGGTCCAGGGGCTGTACGCAGGCAGGAGGTAATTTGTACCAAATGGTGAAGAGCAAATGAGCCCAGAGGGATGGTCCTAGGGCTCCTTAGCCCCAAGCTCAGATTTCATGGCATGAGGAGGCATCCAGCAGACATGACCCTGGAATCCTCCACATGGAGTTTCAGTGGAACCTGGTGTCACTGGAACAGGTTAACACTGCACAGGGGAAACTGAGGCAGGGAGTGGCTGAGGGACTGGGTCAAAACAGCGAAACCTGTTTGAGGCAGGATTTGGACTGGTGTGTCTCATGTCCCAGAGCCCTCGTGGAGCCCTTGTCAGCTCTGCCCTTCCCCAGCAAGGTGGATGCTGGGGCAGAGCCAGGTGACCAAACCAGCTAAAACCCACCATGAGGGAACAAACTCCACACTGGCATTAAACAGGAGCCTGGACCAGGAGTGTTGCTGGTGGCACTCGGTGCTATAACTCTGCCTGAGCAGAGCTGAGCCACCACAGCTGTGAGCCAGCAGCTGGACACGGCCACTACATGAGGGGCGTGAGAGTGGAAAGCAGGGAAACTCCCGGCATGTGGCACCTCTCCCAATCCCTGAGTGAGGGGCCATCATCCTGGTCCAGGTATCAAAGCACCAGGGCTCCCCAGGGACCTGCAGACTTGGAAGCTGTTTACATGTTCAGGCAAGTGGCCCTGGGTTTGGCAGCTCTGAGCATTTAATCCAGAGCACCTGGAGCTGCCAGGACTGTCCCCGTCCCTGAGGGCTGTCTGGGCAGTGCCTCCCTGCTTCCTGGAGGGCTGAGCTGGCTCCCAGCTGCACAGTACAGCACAAATCCATGGCACGTGCCATGGCTGTGGCACCACCGGCATTTGGCAGGGCAGGAGGGATTTCACTCCCTCGGTCCAGCTGATGGACTCAGCAGGAGCTGGTGTGAGACGTTGGAGCTGGTGTTGTCAGAGTTGTTTTCAGAGAGCCCTTTGCCTCCCCTCTTCCCAGCCCTGTCCACCCAAAGATCAATATTGCTGCTGGCACATTGTTGAGGTGCAGGAAGCACTGGAGACCAACCTGTCACTCTTTTAGGCAATGTTACATTTAAAATCTGTCCCATCCTCACACGGAGCCAGGTATTTCAGGGTACAATGAGAGCTCTGGGTGTGGGTGCCACCCCAAAGCTGGTGCTAAGCTGGCTCAGCCTTTAGTTTAGTTTCGGACAAGTGGGAACTGCAGGTGTCAGAGGTGCGATGGGGACACCCTGGGGCACATCCCCAAGCAGCCACTGGCCCTTGGGACAGCCACAGCCTGTGACACCACCCTTGAGTAGACAAACACGCAAACACACACTCACACAGGTGTGAACACCTGTGCACACTCATACTTCCTGGCTACATGCCACCAGGCAGGAGTGCACGGTGCTGTGGTTGTGGTTCTGCTCAAAGGTCTTATGACGTTGTTTCACCATTTCCTCTTTCTGCTTTGTGTTGCATTTCCTGTGGTTGTGGGACATGCTGGGACAGCCCTGGGCAGGGATGGGGGCACACAGGGCAGAGGGGAGGCCCTAGTGCCCACTGCTCCCTGCTAGCATCCCCCAGGCTCCCTGGGCTGCAGTGTGTCCCAGCCAAGTGGGCACTTGGCTGCAGTTTGCTCTGCCTGGGGAATCCTAAAACTGCTGAGGTGCTTGTGCCCAGGAGGGAGGAAGAGCCAAGGGTGGCACCACGGCAGCCATGTCCCAACCACTTGTCACATCGGCCGTTGGCAGCAGGAACTGCAGGGCCACCCAGTCTGGTCTGTGCCAGAGGAGCTCCTCCTGCCCCTGGGCCCCACAAGCATCTTGTGAACCTTTAATTCCCCCCCACGGACTCACCGGCCTCTGACCTTCAGGACTGGTGCCAGTGTGTGTCTCCCAGAGTCCCCACGGCCACTGGCAGCCCAACCTTTGCCTGGGACATTGGTGCCAACCACCACCAGCACATTTCTGGACTTGTGCCTTTCTCTCCCCTCCTTTCCCCGGATTTGAAGCCGAGCCAAGACCAGCCACTGAGTTTAGTGTCTGCACAAGGTGACACCAACCACCCTGAGTCAGGATGGTGGGAAGAGGCAGTCGATCTGTGGCAGGGCTGTGGGTACCACCCTGCACCCCTGGGAATTCACCCCTTCCCCTCCTGCTGCCCCAAAGTGTCTGCAGGGAGGCACAAGGGTAGATGAACCCTCTGCCCGCAGTGGGGGCTTCACTCCAACACCCACGTGATGCTGCAGGGGTGAGAGGACCCTTTGAGGAGCTGGCAGGTAGGGAATGATGCTCAGCCTTGGGCAGGATGAAGCCCAACTCATACCAGGCTGGGGGAAGCAAGGAGGCAACACCCAGGGTTTGCGGGTGGCAAAGGGGATAGAGAAGGGCCCTGGTGGGGCTCTGGCTGCTCAAGAAGCTGGTGGCTGAGCACACATGTGAGTTGGGGTTCTGTGGGCTGTAATTGCTCTGTTTTGCTGTTTCAGGGGGCAACATCTGCACCACCCGTGGAGTGAACTCCTGCAAGCAGTGCCTGGCTGTCAGTCCCCTCTGCGCCTGGTGCTCTGCTGAGGTAAGAGCTGGGGGCTGAGCGGGGCTGAAGCACATCCCTGAGAAGGGCAGGGGATGTAAAGGAAGGGAAGAACCTTTGGGATGAGCCCAGGTTAAAGCCACAAGCTCAGTCTCCATCTGTTCCCACCATATCTAAACACATTCCTTGGTGGCACCTGGCTCAGACCTCGGTTCAAGGCACTTGGTCAGTGGGCACTGCTTCTGCCCTGCTCCAAAAATATGCCCCTTATCTGGGTGTGTTGGTGGGAGCTACATTGAGCTGGATGGGAAATGGTGTTTCCACTAGGAATTCACTTTATCTTTCAAATAATGTTCATTTAAAAACATAGTTTACTTTTGGTTTGCTTTTTGGAAACCTGTTGTAAAGCTCTGGCTGAATGAGCCTAATTCCTGGAAGGGCTGAAAAGGGAAGGGGGCCTGGAAGGCCTGGAAGAAGGAATTGAAAATACTCATTAGAAGTTAAGGCCTGGGTTTAAAAGCCTTGTTTTCATTAGAAATAAGGGGAGAAGAAGACAAGGTGCCTGGTTTTGGTTACTGAGCTAAAGTGGATGTGAGTGCTCAGCTGTGGCTCTCAAATCACCCTGTTTGGGTAGGTGAGAGCCGAGCAGATCTGCCACGTTCCCCTCCAAAAATGCTGCCCTGGGGGTTAATCCGTTGGGTAAGAGGAGGGAGTTTCCCAAGGGGATGAGAGAGGAGCCCCAGAGCAGAGCCAAGGGAGGTGAGGCTGGGATGGGGAGAGGTGATGAAACCTTCTTCAAGGCTTTCCTTGCTTTCTCCTTCTCTATCCTTGAAGTCCCACTTCTGTCAGCTGCAACTGTGCCCATGGTGCCCAGTGGGACTTGGAAATGACCTGGGAAAAGTGATCCAAGCTGGAAAACGCTGTTGGATCATGCCAGCATGGTCTGATGCTTTGGGATCAGTGCATACCCGGAGGGGAGGCCTCTGGCTTGCTGTGCCTGTCAGATCTGACTCTTGGCATGTGGTGTGAATAAAGACGTTTGTGCCCGTCTTATCTCCCGCAAGGAGTGCCTGAAACGTGCAGCTTGATAAGGGGTCTGGCTTCCCTCTCCATCCCCTCTCCGGGGTGGGGAATGGTGGCTGGGCTGGCTCCTCCTTCCCGGCCGCTGATCCTGGGCTGCGCTGGTGGCTTGACACTGCAGTGGAAGCTGTGATGGGTTTTTTTTCCTCCAGATCAGCAAAGGTTTCCAAAAAAGGAAATATTTCCAGTGCTGCTCCGAGCTGTGCTCCCGGGCAGACACGACAAGAGCAAGGGAGCCATCCTGCTGCCAGAGCCGGCCCCCGGAGAGCCGGGCTGTGCGCTCTGCTCAGCAACTCTGCCTCCAACATCTGGACCACATTGTCTTAATTTAGCAAATGAGGTTTTTTTCTGTGGGTTTGTTTAATTTCCCTGGGGTGGGGGAGGTCTCTGATACGGCACACCCACCCCCACCCCCATTTTTAAAGGGACAGTGCCCATATTTGTGCTCCTTCAGCTCCCACTACAGCCCTTTCCCACTGACGCTGCCTTCCCAAGGAGCCTGGGGTAATGAGTTATTCCTGCTCCATCCTGGTTTTGGATTGGAGAAGGATTTCATTGTGGTTTCTTGTGATCACTGACCCCCCCCCCCCGAGCACTGATGCAGAGGAGAGTTGAGTTTTATTTATTTTTCAGAAACCTTGACCACTCTTACCAACAAATAGATGTTCTCATCTGCTCTTTTGGAAAAAGCCAGCCAAGCTGTAACACTGAGATGTATCTCTAAAATCCCTTTGGAAATCACTGTGACAGATCTTCCAGGGTCTCACCCACCCAAAATGTCACCCACTCTGGGTCTCTTGGAGGCCAGACTGGACCAGATTTGGATTTTAGAGAAGCTGCTGGAAGGTTTTAGCTTAATTTGGGGAGGTATCTGTGCTCTGAGCACTCCCAGGAGCTCTCCTGCAGAGAAGCTGATGCTGCATGTGGTTGTCTCTGGGATGAAAACAGAGGTGCCCTAGGGAATACGCAAGTTGCCTCAGGCTCCCACCCTGGGAGCTCAGGGATGGAACTGGCTCTGCCAGAGCCCTGCCTGACCCTGCCCTCACTAATCAGCTCTGGAGGCAGCAATTGGGATAAAATCATCAGGTTTCCCATTCTGAAGGGAGCGTGAGCAGATGTCTACTCTGCAGTGGGACAGAGGGCAGGGAGAGCTGGCGAGCATCTCTGGGAAGGGCTGTGGGATGGCTGGGATAGAGAGGGGGCACACGTCTCCCCACACCTCCGTGTAGGGAGCTGATGCCATCAGGGCTGTGCTGACAGGGAATGGTTTTCTCATGGATGAAATCCCTGTGCTGTGAGTTTGTCACCAGCCAGCTTGGGCTGCCTCCGGGTCGCTCCTAACTAGGGCTGTGTCCCAGGTGTTGAGTCAGCAAAGTGGCAGAGCCTAGGGTCAGAAACAGACTAGGGGCTGCCAGGGCCTCATAGCCAAATGTCCCACTTTTGTGGTAGTTTTTGTTGTTGGGGATGCTCCTGTAAGTCTTTAGTCAGTCACTATATTTAGGGCTCCAGAGAAAGGGGAAGGATGCAGCCCTGGGGTTAAACAGCTTCTCCATGGAAATCTCACAGCAGGAATGATGCTGCTAATCCCATAAGGTGCCATCAGGTCTCTGAGATCCTGGGAGCTCCCTAGGATCTCCAGGTATCACCGAGCACCATGGTTAAAACCCACCTGCCCAGCTTGCTTTTCACCCACATATTTTTCCAGTGATTTCCCTGACTGGGACAGGAATATACATGATGATTGATGGGATCTGGAGTGAACCAGCCACCCCTTCCCGCAGCAGGGAGCCCCGTGGAGTGAGCTTGTGGGTGGTGGGTGTGAGGGAGCTAATTTGGAGGGATGACTCGTCGTCCTCTCTGTCAGCACACTGTCTGGGTGGGAGCAGGGTAGGAACGCACCTGCTGATGTATTTTTTGGCTATCTGTTTCCAGAGGGCCGTGGGCCAGTCAGGGCCTCCTGACACCATTTGTGTCTTTCTACTCGTTTGCATAAAACATACAAATTCATCCCTGGGTTCAACCAGCCTGAACCCAGGGCAGTTGATATCCTGCATGGGAACCTCTCCAGCAGTGGAAGGCTCAGCATTGGATTCCAGCATCCCAGGACCACGGAGGGCACTGGACCAGCCCCACCAGGACTTGTGCTACCTCCCTTTGCTGCAGGAAGAGGCTGTGCTGGTCCTCTGCTGAAGGACTCCAATGTAGAAAGATTTGGGCTGGGGGAGGGAGATGCAGAATCCCTTTAGAGGGGAGGGTGGGTGCTGCCTGAGCAGGAACATGTGGCAGCAGATCGAAGCTGTGTTGAGCTGGGAGAGAAATTCTTCCCATATTTGTCTTCATAAGCAACCAAAGGAATATGAACCCTCCTGAATGTTCTGTGATAAGAATGAGGAGCCAGGAGCTTTCTAGGAAAGGAGGCACAGGGCTGGAGCTCACCATGACTCCACACTTTGTGCTTCCTGCCCCAGACAGGCTCTTTGAGGCTTCTCCCACAGCCCCGCTGCCTTTGCACTCTTTCACTCCTTTTTTGGTGCTCCTTTCCCTGGTCAGCTCCATCCGTTAGGAAGCTGGAGAGCTGGAGATAGGTCTGATCCACTTCCTGACAGGAACTGAGCACTGCTCTGTGCAATGAGCTCACCCACAGTGGACATGCTCCTTGCTCACGGTGGGATTTCTAAGGGCCTGTGTTGGGAAAGTGGGAGGGAAAGGTGATTTGTTTTTCGTCAAAGTAATAAATAATTTTAAAAGTCCCACACTGCCTCTACCCAGCTTGCCATGTTCACATCCTGCCTCACCCTCCTCTAGCCATCCCAGAGTGACAGGATTTCCTTTTAGTTCTGCCAAAACCCAAACCTAAGGCTCCAGCTGCCAGGAGTCAGGAGGAGGTTGGCAGGGATGTGTTATCCATCGTTCCTTGGCAAGGGCTGATGGAGTCCTGGTCTGAACCCCAGCAGGACTTGCTGATCCCAAATCCCCTTTGTCTGCTGCCTTCCTCGGGGAGAGACCGTGTGCCCCAAGAAGCCTCTGATCCTGGTCTGGAGTTAGGTGTGATAAAGCAGGGGCTCTCCAGGGAAAAGGGAGAGGCCTTTCTCCTTCTCTCAGCATAGTCCTGGGAGGCTCCTGACCGTGTCCCTCCCCCACAGGTCTGGGCGCAGTCGACCCCTCGCTGTGACCTACATGCCAACCTCCTGCACAATGGCTGCGGGCAGGACCACATCGAGTCCCCTAGAAGCAGCGTCACCATCCTGGAGGACCGGCCCCTCAGCAACAAGGGCTCGGGGGGGTCAACCACCACCCAGATGAGCCCCCAGAGAATACAGCTGAACCTGCGGCCAGGTAGGAGCCCCCCGACTGCTGTAGGAAGGGAGGGATGCAGTGGGAATAACCCAAAGGGCTCAGGCGCTGAGTGAGCCATCACTCTGCCTTGCTGGCCAAGGTGGTCTCGTGTCCTTCGGGGGCAAGGCCAGGCTGGCGGCTGCACAGAATCCTCCAGAACATCTCTGGTGGGAAGCTGAGCTGTCTGATCACTGTGTTCATTCTCTTGCCTCAATCCTGAAGTATTTGAGGGGCAGGATGGGATGCGACTTCAACAACACATGGAGTATTTTATAAAGCTATTCAGACCTGAGGTACTGCTGCTGTGCTCAGAATGCCTGGGTGGAAGTCAGCTCAATCTAATGAGCCGCAGAGCAGCTGGCAGGGTTGGGCTGCCACCAGGTCCCTGTAATTTCCCAGGCTCTGCTCAGCCAGGCGGGCTGGAGCCAATTAACTGCTCTGGTCCTTTGCCAGCATCCAGGAGTTTCGAGGATGCCAGGCAGGAGGCAAAACTATCGGGCACATGGCCTCTGTGCACATCCCTGGGCATGGCCAGGAGGAGTCCTGCCCCATTGGAAGGACAGCAGGCAGAGGTGTCCTCACACAATGGGGACATGGAGCTACTAAGTGGCCCTTAGGTTCTCTTTAGGTCTAAAGGTAGTTGTCAGGAGGCAGGTGAGTGTGCTGCTCTGAGTGCTGTAAATCCCTGTTCTTTGGAGTAAAGAGGAGAGACACCCAGCTTGATACCATCTCTGCCAAACCAAGAAGGTTTGGCATAAGTCATCTGCCTTGACTCATGAACCAAGACCAAATCACGAAGGATACAAGCAGGACAGGTCACAGCTCATGTCCCACAAGCTCAGAATCCTCATGGTTTCAGCTCAATGAGGACAAACAGCTGTTCTCTAAGCACAAAGATGGGACCCCTGGCTCCATGGTGGGGTCCCAGCACAGCTGGAGAGGGGATGGAGCTTTTTTGGCTGTAATAAATTTTAAAACATTCTTCATCCTGAAAGAACATGGGGTGCAGATTTAGACGGAAATGTGAAAACAATGATAATTTAAGGCCTTTTTTCTCAACATTTGAGGTGTTCCGACAAGGCTGCAGCTGAGCCCTGGCTTATGTTTCAAAGAAACCATTTCAAAGATCAGAAAAAAGGACCCGTGTCTCTTAAAAAGGTGGAAAGAAAAGGTCAACTCAAAGTGTTTTCAGCTTTTTTTTTTTTTAAGTGCAAAAGTCATCAAAACTGGGCTGTTTCCCAGAAGGGTCTTTCTAAGAAGGTTTTTGTTTCAATGGAAAATGTTTCACCAAAATTTTCTCAGAAGGGGCTGGGAGAGCCAAGAAGAGAGGAAAGGACTGGGGATGGGGGAGGGCACAGAAAATGGTCAGAGTCCTTGGAAGCTCAGAAAAGTCCAAAGCAGCCTTGCAGCCCGCCTTGTGATCCCTGTAAGATCTGCTTGAGGGCTGAGGGTTTCTCTCACTCCATCCAGCTGTTCCTGTAGGATATCTTGGGAGGTCAGCCCTGGAGAAGGAAGCTCTGCTCATGTCCTGGCACTGAGAGGTTAGGAGAACAGGAGCCATAACCTCCACCTGCCATAGAATTCCAGAATGGTTTTTGGGTTGGAAGGGACCTTGAAGACAATGCTGTTCCACTCCCTGCCACAGGCAGGGACACTTTCCACTATCTCAGGTTGCTCCAAGTTCAATCCAACCTGGCCTTGGACACTTCCAAGGGGTGCACATCACATCTCCTATGCAAGCACTTGACTAAAGGGCTTTGCCCCTCTGTCTAAGGGTGATGTTCTCCTAGAAGCTTTAACCATCCCTTTGGGTTCCTGCTGACCTCTTCTCCCTAATCCTGTGGTGAGCCCCCCTGCCCCTTCCAGGAGAGGAGCTCTCTACTGCCCTGTCACTTTGCAGATGACTCCCAGGTCTTTCATGTCCAAGTGCGTCAAGTGGAAGATTACCCCGTGGACATCTACTACCTGATGGACCTGTCCAACTCAATGAAGGATGATCTGAGGAACATCCAGAACCTGGGCACAAAGCTGGCCAGCGAGATGCGTAAGCTCACCAGCAACCTACGCATCGGCTTTGGAGCCTTCGTGGACAAACCCATTTCCCCCTACATGTACATATCTCCTCCAGAAGCCATCAAGAACCCTTGCTATGAGTAAGTCCAGGTTGAGCGAGTCCTGTAAGGGCTAGAAGTTGATGGGACACCACCAGAATGTGGCTGGAAATCCACATCAGTTGGTGAAGAACTGCAGCCCATAGAAAGGACCTGTGTTTGAGAGCTTTTGGAAGGTTGTCTACCATGGGAAGGACAACAGGCTGGAGAAGGGAAAGAGTGTGAGGAGGAAGGAATGACAGAGGTGTTAGGAACTGAATACATCCCCCATTCCCTGTTCCCCTGTGCTACTAGGAGGGGGGTAGGCAGAGAATTCAGGAGTGAAGTTGAGCCTGGGAAGAAAGGAGGGAAGTGGAGAAAGTGGGTGCCTGATTCTGGACAGGGTTTAAACCTTGCTGCAATCTGTGTTCTGCTGGCGCAGGGAGGAGGAGCAGATCTAAACCAGAAATATCATTATCACTGGAAGGCTCTTGAGGGAAAAAATTTGCATCATTTTTTCAAAAGAAATTATGAGGCTGGAAGAAAATTACTCCTAAAAATCCCAGCAGGACTGAGGCTGGGAGCTGACTTGAGCCCAGCATCCCTAGAACATTGATTTTATTTAAAAGGTCCTGGACCAGACTCAGGTTCTTGGGGGGATTGGGTCCCTCCAGCACATCCTGGGCAGACCATGGGATGTGGGATAGCTGTAGGGCAGGGATGGGAGCTGGAAGAGCCCAGTAAGCCCTGTGCCCTGAGTGCTCTCCACCCACAGGATCGGGGAAACCTGCCTGCCCATGTTTGGATACAAACACGTCCTGTCGCTCACGGATGAGGTGACTCGCTTCAACGAGGAGGTGCAGAAGCAAAATGTCTCCCGGAATCGCGACGCACCTGAGGGCGGCTTCGATGCCATCATCCAGGCCACCGTGTGTGATGTAAGGGGCAGGAAGGCCAGGCTGGGGTCAGGACAGGGTCATCAGGCTGGGCCAGGTGGGTTGGCAGGGACCAACCAACCCCTCCAGGACATGATCACAAGCCTTGTTGAGTTGTTGTGTGACCCATTTCTGGAGAGGGTGAACGTTCAAGTGAGACATTTCTAGCCCAGTAGCCAAGAGAAGAGCAGGACTCTCATGGGATCATGGTAGGGGAGAAGAGTGGAGCAGGTGCTTGGGAACAATCCCATGTCAGCCCTGCAGTGACCAGTCCAGAAGGGACAACACCTCCTGTGCCTGCACCTTGTTTTTGCTGGAGGTGTTGTATCCCTGAGTCATTAGCCACCTTGATTAACACTCCAACCAATTAAAACTCATCTTTCACCTACAAGCAGCCCATGCCCACCTTCCAGACCCCACTCCCACAGCACTTCCCTGGGACAGCAATTGCCTTGGTTCCCTGTGCAGAGGTTGGTCTCTAAGGCCAAGCCGTGACCCTCAGCACAAAGGCAGCAGTGGGATGCTGGCACATAGGGCTGCCCTCAGCATGTGCTGACACATGACTGGGAGCTGCCTTTCACTGCAGGAAAAAATTGGCTGGAGGAATGATGCTTCCCACCTGCTCGTCTTTACCACGGATGCCAAGACCCACATCGCGCTGGACGGGCGGCTGGCTGGCATTGTGCAGCCCAATGATGCCCAGTGCCACATCGACAAGGATAATTTCTACTCTGCCACCACCACGCTGGTAAAGCCTGACCCAGGCATGGGGTTGTGGAGCTCAGAGCTCCTGTTGGGTTCCCATGGGATGGGAAGGGTGTTCTAGCCATGGTTGGAGAGCACGATGGGGACCAAGGTGGGGGGGTGTACATGTTCCTAGGCTATACCTCTCCTCTTCCCCAGGACTATCCCTCTCTGGGCCTGATGACTGAGAAACTTTCACAGAAGAACATCAACTTGATCTTTGCTGTGACAGATACAGTTGTTGGCCTCTACCAGGTACCAGCTGCTGTGCAGAGCCACCTTCCTGGGAGGCTGGTGGGCCATGGGTGGCTGGACATGGCTTAGTGGTCTCCTGTCCTATCAAAGCTCCCGTGTGCCTGGACAGGGTTTGGCCCAGCCATGGCACATTTACCCATCACAAACAGACCCTGTTTATGATATTTTTCCAGAACTACAGTGAGCTGATCCCAGGCACAACTGTGGGCACCTTGTCCAGAGACTCCAGCAATGTCCTGCAGCTCATAGTGGACTCCTATGGGGTGAGTGTGCAGTGTAATGGCCCCACAACAGCTCTCTCCCTCCCAAAACAGCCACTGCTTCCCACTGCCAACAACCCACACAGATTTGTCAGCTCCCCCAGCCCTGAGCATCCTCCCTGGACCAGCTGTGAGCATCTGCCTCCACCCATGTGTGCAGGCACCCCGGGGGTGGGAGATCACTGTGTTCACCGCCTGTCCCTTACCATCTTGAAGACTTTTCCCTGTAGAGAATGACACAGCTGAGTCTTGAGAAAGACTCGGGGCACTTGGCTCCTTTCCCATGTGTGTGGGAGCATCACTGTGGTGCTGGGGGCAGGGGAGGACCCTCCCAGGGCTGAGCCCTGCCCAGCCTGTGCTGTGTCTTCATCACTCCTCTCTCCTCCCCTAGAAAATCCGCTCCAAAGTGGAGCTGGAGGTGCGTGACCTCCCTGAAGAGCTGTCCCTGGCCTTCAATGCCACCTGCCTCAACAACGAGGTCATCCCTGGGCTCAAGTCTTGCATGGGGCTCAAGATCGGGGACACGGTGAGGATCCTGCTCGTGGGCTTTTCTTCCCTCTACGTAGCAGCACTGCCAGGTCATCTGTTGTTCTGCACCAGCACCATCTGCTTGTCCCACAACCTCCCAGGTGACACAGACCCTGGAATCTCAGCACTAGAGAGAGAGGTCCAGCGGGGTGGGTGCAAGGAGGAAAATGCTTTTTTGAATCTGCTGGATGCAAATTCTGCAATCTCTCTAGCTCAGCCTGGGCTGCTGCCCACAGGGCATGGGAACCTGGAATCACTTGGGTTGGAAAAGCCCTCTAAGACCATCAAGTCCAACTACTAACTGATCTCTGACAGGTGCACCACTAAACCATGTCCCTAAGCACCATATCTACAGGTTTTTTGAATACTTCCAGGGACAGTGATTCCACTTCTTCCCTGGGCAGCCTGTGCCAGTGCCTGACAAACCTTTCAGTGAAGAAATTTTTCCTAATATCGAATCTAAAATTTGCCTGGTTACTGTGGCAGGCACATTCTCTGGCCCACATTGTGCTGGGACAGCTTTGACAAGCTTTGATGAGCCCAAAGAGACGTGAGCTCCTTAAGCTGGGGCATGGACTGGAGCAGATACTGACATCCAGACACACACCTTTGCCCTTCAGGTGAGCTTCAGCATCGAGGCCAAAGTGCGGGGCTGCCCCCAGGAGCAGCAGAAATCCTTCACCATCAAACCCGTGGGCTTCAAGGACAGCCTGATGGTGCTGGTGAACTTCGACTGTGAGTGCTCGTGTGAGAGCCATGCCGAGGCCAACAGCCCGTCCTGCAGCCGTGGCAATGGCACGCTGGAGTGCGGCGTGTGCCGCTGTAACCCCGGGCGCCTGGGCTCGCACTGTGAGTGCTCGGAGGAGGAGTACAACCCCTCACAGCAGGACAACTGCAGCCCCCGGCCAGGCCAGCCCCTGTGCAGCCAGCGTGGCGAGTGCATCTGCGGGCAGTGCGTGTGCCACGGCAGCGACTTTGGGAAGGTGACGGGCAAGTACTGCGAGTGCGACGACTTTTCCTGCGTTCGCTTCAAGGGCCAGATGTGCTCGGGTGAGTGCTGGACTTGGCAGGGAGACAGCTTGGGACTGTTTAGGCTGCCTGAGATCATGGGCAAGGGAGACACCAGTCATTTTGGGGCTTTTCCCGTGAGTTGACCCCACCTCTGGTTTGTTCAGCCATGGATCTCCATGGACCAGCCCAGGTCTGAAGTGATGCCAGGGGAATTACTCCCTTTTTGGCCACTGATATCACCTCCTGTGCCTGAGAGCTGGGAAGGGGGATGAGCTAGAAAGTTAAAAAGGAGGCCTGGTGGGGCTGGTGGGGACCAAGCAAAGCAGCTCTAGGGTGCACAGGGCAGGGACCTCGCTCAAACCACAGCTCAAACACATCAGAAGTACTGCTCTGCAGGAGGAAACCCCAGGGTGGAGGAGGAGGGGTGGGGAGAGGTGGGTTTTATCCTCCACCCAGTTCCAGAAGACTTCCTGTTGGCAAAAGTGTTGGGGAAGTAAATCCTCCCTCCTCGCTGGCCATACAGCATCTCCCCTCCTGAATATTCATCTCTTCCACATGCTCCCAGACTCCCTCTCTCCAGTCCAGCTGCTCTCAGTACTGGGAAGAGAGGACCAGGTCCTTGGGTTCTCTGGTTCTCCTCGCAGGGAAGGAGCCCTCTTGCAGAACCCCCATCCCAACAGCAGTTCCAAATGTCCTGATATGCCAGGGCCTATTACCCACCAGGAGCCTTCATTTAAGGCTCCTTCCACCCAGATCTCCAGTAAACACTGAAGGTCTGAGTGAATTGCAGTGCTCTGCCCATCTCCTGTAGTTAAGGGATGTGAGAGAGGTGACATGAAACTGTGGCACATCCTCTCCAGGATCAGAGCACCCCAAAACTGATTCAAGGGGGGAATGGGAGAGGCGTAGCCACCCCCTTTCCTAACCCCAGCCTCCCTCTGTAAGCTCAGGATAGGCAGCTGCTAACAGAGTGCCAAAAAAGCCACCACTTTCCTGCTGAAATCCCAAAAATCCCCAGGAAAACATCAGAGGCCAAAGCTGATTCCACTCCGCTGGAGCCCAGCCTGAGCGAGGTGAAACCTGGGGCCAGATGACACTCGATTCTTGCTCCCTGATATCCCCAAATTGAGTTTTTGGGACCCCACCTACCCCTCAGGCCAACTTCATGGCTCACACTGCCTCTGTGCTGCTCAGATTGATCCTTTATCTTAACAGCCTGCTGATAATGGAGGTGGAAACGCTGGGTTTCCCCCACCCCAGTAGTCAGTGTCCTCAAGGAGCCTGTTCCTGTTTGAACAAGGGCTGCAGGTCCCCAGGATGGGTGAAGGGCAATGATGAAGAGCTGCTTCTGGCCAGGGTGGGCTGTTAATTAACCTGAACTCTCTGACACCGTTGGCATCGATCCCATCCCACTGAGCCTCTCCAGCCTACCCGTCTGTTTCCATGCCTTGTCACCCAGCGTGGCAGTATTTTCCTGTGACTCAGCCGTAGTTCCGCATTAATGGGGTTACACATTTATTTCACATGCTGGTGCCTCCAAGGCCATGGCTGGGACGGTGCCCAGCCGATCCCCCGCCGGGAGCAGCATTCCCAACGTGTTCTACTGTGCTCAGGGTTTAGGACGGGTCAGTGCGTGCAGCTCCACAGTGTTTCCACCACTTACTGTGTCTCGTCTTTGAGCTGGAATCAAACCACAATCCAAATAGCTCCAGGGTTTGGCAGGATTTGAGCATGCCTGTCTGTCTGTCTGATTAAACCAGTCGGTGAGCGTGCATTGGGCTTTTCCCAGCAGTCAGCTTTCCCTGCCTAGTCCAGGGCTGAGAAAGGAGTGAGACTTGGGGGCTTTGACCAGATGTCCTGACTCAATCTAAAATTCAAAGCCACAGCCAGAACTTGACTTGCTCAGAGACAGGTCTGATGGAGCATCTCCCATTGCTGCTGCTGGAGCTGGGGCAGCTCATCCTGAAATGTGGGAATTTGTTCTTGCTTAAGTGGGATAAGAGGAATGCTGGGGACATGGTGAAGGTCTGGGTTTGGTGGGAGCTGCTCTGTGTCCCACCCCAAGAACAGTGCAAAGGAGTTGTCCTGGGTGGCTGGTGTGCCTTGCCATGCCCACAGAGGGTGAGCTGCCACTCTGGGTCATGGGCATCCATAAGGGGAATTGCTAACGGGATCTGTGGAGACACTTAGATGCCTTTTGGTTGTCCCCAGGCCATGGGCAGTGCAGCTGTGGGGACTGTCTGTGCGACTCAGACTGGACAGGCGACTACTGCAACTGCACCACGCGCACTGACACCTGCATGTCCAGCAATGGGCTGGTGTGCAGTGGCCACGGCTCCTGCGTGTGCGGCCGCTGCGAGTGCACCCAGCCCGGCTCCTACGGAGACACCTGTGAGAAGTGCCCCACCTGCCCGGATGCCTGCACCATCAAAAAGTGAGAGAGAGCAGAGGGCTGGGACAGGTCATACCACAATGGGGGCTGGCAGAGAGCTTGGAAGGGCCATATCCCATCATGGAGCTGGCAGCACTGGTGGCATGAGCTCTCACTATCTGCAGCCTGGTAGGGTTGGGACTGTGGTGATTTCCACAACCTGAGACTGAAAGATGTGACAGTTCCCTGAGGAGAGCATGGAGAAGCTCATGGTACCTCCCTCCTCTTCCACAGGGATTGCGTGGAGTGCAAGAAATTTGAGCGGGGAAAGCTAGTGGAGCAGCAGTCCTGCAGCCGCGTGTGCCGTGATGAGATCGAGACAGTGCAGGAACTGAGTAAGAGGAGACCCAAGCCCTGTCCTAACACGTGGAAATCCAGGGGGTTGTGTATGCCACACGCTTTCCCTCTGTGTGTGCACCCCTCAGCATGGGGGCTCTGAGCCTCTCACTCCGGCAGGTGACAGAGGCAAGGATGCCGTGAACTGCACCTATAAGGACGAAAATGACTGTGTGATGAGGTTCCAGTACTATGAGGACTCCAGTGGCAAGTCCATTCTCTACATCATCGAGGAGCCTGGTAAGACCCAGCTGCCACACTCAGGCTGGGGGCTGCAGAATGTGCTGTGCTGGATTTCTGTGCAGAACAGGGGAATTTTGAGTGCTCTTTGCACCTCCCACTCCAGCCAGGCTCATGGGGCACCACGGCTGGGGACTGAGAGGGATTAAAGAACTTCTTTGTTCCCTGCTCAGTGCCACCGCGGCCATGATTTCCTGCCTCTCAGGTATCACGTTTCCAAAGTTATTTCACTCCTCACTGAGGCCAAGGATGGGGGTTCAACCTTCCCACCGCCCTGATCCTGTGTCTGACTTTGTGGGGGTGATTTTTCTTGGGAAGCAAATAAGAGGAGGCTCCCATCAGCAGCCCCGGGTTCTCCACTGACCTCAGCTGAGCCTGGGGCTGTGTGGCTGCAGATCCCTTGGAAGCAGGGCCGTGAAGGCAGTCACCAGCTCTCACTGCAGCTGTCTGCCATGGGCAGGGTACAGCCCACACTCCCCAGCCCCACAGCCAGAGGGGAGAGGAGAGGCAGGCAAGGGCTGGGGTGGCCACACGGCCCTGGGCAGTGTGCAGGGGGAGCAGGAGCTGCGGAGGCTCACAGCGGATCTTGCTGCCCCCATTTGCCAACTCAGTGTCGACACACGGCCAGAGAGCGAGGCCGGGGTAGGGTGTGAGTGGGCTGGTGGTTTGGGGTGAACTTCCACCAGCACAAGGATTTGGTCTCCGGTGTCATCCTCCACTGTGGGTGGGACCTGTGATGCCCCTGATCTGGCTCCAGGCTTGGATGCAGACCCCCACCATACAGACACGTGCTCAAGTATTTCGGCACAGGTGCCCCATGGATGGGATCCTCCTTCACAGAGCCTGCTGTGCTCAGGGTGGAGGCTCCTGCTTGCTGGCGGAGGAGGATGATGCCCTCCTGAGACCAAAGGAGCTCCATGTATCCATGGCCAGGTAGCCCCAGAGCTGCTGTTAGTCGCCCTGGGGGTGCTGAGCCCCCCCAACCCTGCCCTCCTCTCTGCTCCAGACTGTCCAAAGGGGCCAGACGTCCTGGTGGTCCTGCTCTCAGTGACAGGTGCCATCCTGCTCATCGGCCTCGCTGCTCTGCTCATCTGGAAGCTCCTCATCACCATCCACGACCGCCGCGAGTTCGCCCGTTTCGAGGAGGAGAAGGCCAGGGCCAAGTGGGACACGGTGAGGGGCAGTGGGTTGGGTGTGCTTGGCAGGAGCCCCAAAACCCCACAGCCCCTGGCTTGAGGGATCCAGATCCCAGTGTTCCCAGCATGAGAGCCCAGCTGCTGTCTGTGGTCCCATGACATGGTCCTTAAGGACCAGCTTGTCCCATTCCTCTCTAAAGCCTGGGACAGAGTCCCAGGCAGGACTCAAAGTGACACTGCCAGCCGGGACACCCCTTCCTCAAGCTCGCTGTGGTCCCCGGGGGCTGTGCACAGGTGATAGGAGATGTCCTAGATGATTTTCCCACCTCCAGCATATCCCAAGCACTTGTCAGCAGCATGACCTCCTTACTCACTGCTCACATCAGTGTTTCCATCCCGTGAGTGAGGCAGAAAGTCCCTCCTGCCACAGGATGCTGGAAGGCACTGAGGAACCCAAAGCACATGGGAGGGGGCCAGGACAGCACTAGTACCTCTCCCCCACCTCTCCTCTATCTCCCAAACCCCCACAAAGTGAAGGGATGGTGTGGGATGGTGTGGGGTGGGATGGTGTGGGATGGGATGGTGTGGGATGGGATGGGATGGGATGGGATGGGATGGGATGGGATGGGATGGGATGGGATGGGATGGGATGGGATGGGATGGGGGGCTCTTTCAAGAGGTCTCTCTCCTCCTGAGCTCCTGCTGCTTTTCCTTTCCTCCACAGCAGCTTTTCCCTATTCTCCCCCATGAAACCTTATGGGGAGCCAAAGCCTTGGGTGGAGACAGGGATCTACCACTCCATGCTGAGACGGTGCCTCAGTTACCCCAGATGCTAAGTAGAACAAATGCTGATGCCAAGCACAAAGTGATGATGCTCTTTTTCACCCTCCTTCTTCCTCCAGACCCACAACCCTTTATATAAAGAGGCCACATCTACCTTCACCAACATCACATACCGCGGGAACATGTAAGGATGCCGCATCCAGCACTGGCCGTGGGATCAGCTGAGGATCCGTGGGGTCTCCTGGAACCCAGTTTACAGAAGAGCTTGTTTGTGTCCGCCTGTGTGAATGACTGCATGTAATTTAACAAGTCCCTGACTGCCTCCAACCCCTGTTGTCTGTCACCCCATGTAACTGCAGGGACGTGCTTTCCATGGCAAACCTCGGTCCTTACCTCAGCTGGTTGCTCGCAGAGCCAGCGGCCCCTCCATACACTGAACACAGAGAAATGGGATGATCTCTGTCAGTCTGCGAACTCTTCGGTGCTCATCGGGTGAAGGGCAGTTCAGGAGCAGCTGCTTGAACCACATGCTGAGCTGTGCTCTCCTCCACAGCCTGTGCTAGTGAAGCTCTGCCCACTTGGAGTCCCCTTCTGCACTGGCCTCAGTCCCTCTGGGCACAGGGACCTTCTCCTTGGCGGCAGGGCAGCTGCCAGCAGGCAGGAGCCATCGCTGGCTTTGGGGGTTCAGGACACTGCTCGAGCAGCCCAGCAGCCCCTTTCTTCTTGCAGCCATATGTCACTGGTGCTGCTGTGACCCAGGGTGGTAAAAAGCTGTGCCCCACATGACGGTGCCCTCCCTCACTCCCTCCAGTGCATTCACTTTATACCACCTGCCAGCTCTGTGTAGCATCAGCTGTGCTGGTCCCAGCTGCAGCCTGGCTCAGCCCCTGGGATGGTGTTGAGCTCCTCCTGTCTGCCTCCACTGTCCCCATGCCACAGCGCACATGGTTGTGCAAGCAGCTGCTTCGGGAGGGCCATGACATCCGATACCCCTTGAGCCTGGCCACCCCTCTCCCCTTTCTCTGTTTTTTGGACTGTGTAACTGCACCACCCCTGGACTTCTGTGTAGCTTGGAGTTCCCAAAGAGCAGGCAGGGCTCAGGCTATGTCCTGCTGCCTGGGCTGTGTGTCACCCGTGGAGGAAAACAAAGAGCTGTCCCAGGGGCAGTGCTGGGCTGTAACAGTGCTGGTCCCTGCCCTGCCAGAGCACAATGGCTCAATTCCCCTCAATTGCCCCAAAAAGCAACAGTGACCTTGTTCCCAGCATGTGGTTGGCTCCAACGGCCCCAGCAGCTGTTGACTGAGCTGGTAGTGCACTGTTCCCTGGCTGGCCTGTCCCCACAGAGTGGGAGCAGGGGCAGGGGTTGGTGCTGGGTGGGATCTGGGGCTGAGGCCTGGAGGGGGGCTGGGGATGGATGGGCAGCACCAGAGCGTCAGTGATTCACATCACAAAAATAAAAATAACAATTAAAAAAACCCCTCAAGACTACTAACAGTGTCAGTGTCCACAGCCTGTGCCCAGACTTCTGCCCTGAGGGCAGCCCCTGACACCCCAGCACAACTAGGGAAGCTGGTTTGAGATGAGATGGGTTGAGGGATGGCAGAACCAGGGCAAGCAGGGCTGTTGGCCCCCCACGGGGGTCTCTGCTCTGTTACTGGTTCCCTCCTCAGGGTCAATAACAAGTTGGGGGGGCACAGGGTGGGCCAAAGCCCACTGCAGACTATGGTGCTGGCAGCACCTCACTCCTTTGCAAGTGGAGTGAACCCCAGCACCCCACATCCTGTTTTCTTGGGTCTCTGACACCCACCACATACCCTGAAGTACCAGATGTCCCCAGCCCACACTGTATTCAGGCACCTGGGGCAGTGTTCAGTCCCCAGCTGTGCCAGGCAGGGGCTCAGTGGGTGATTCCAGGACCCAGGCAGGATCTGGGCTTGGGCTGAGGCGGGCCCAGCTGGGTTTGGCCCCGGAGGAGCATTTTGTCTGCCGGTGGGCTGAGCGAAAGGGAAAGGCAAAGGCAGAGCCTGGCTGCAACATGAAGAAGCAGGATGAGATCCCCCAGGCTGCCTGGGGCTGCTTCCACTGGAGAAACCCCAACGACTCCACATATGCCTTTCAGGCAGTAGACTTCCATTTCCCAGGGAGCTGTGGGATGAGACAAGACCCCAGTTTATCCCAGTTCACTGCCCCTTGGTGCCAGGGGGCATGGCTATTTGCAGGATCAAGCCCATGACCACAAGGAGCAGCTGTTGGCAGTCTGGAGTGGTTTTTTCCCCCCAAAATCAAGGCAGTGTCACTGTGCCAGCCAGAGTAGAGGAGAGTGAGCAGCCGGAGGTCTCTCCTGGGCCAGGGCGTGGACTTCGTGGTTGCTCTCAGCTCCCTGGGAGAAGCCATTTGGGAGCGGTAGTAGCTCCAACCCTGCGGAACGTGCCAATTCCGGGCTGCATGGAGGCTGTTGGAGCGCGGCACCACTAGATGGTGGTGTCTATACGTGCTCGGCCCAAGCTTTCCACCTTCTGGGCTGCTTAGTGATCATCTCCCACATTGGACAGGGACATTTGCCCAACGGATGTTTCCAGGGAGTGGGGACACCCTGAAACCCATCCCACAGACACAGCTCCTACAGCAACACTTAAGTCCAGGATTCTTTTTACTGCTATTTTAATTCCTGGAAGCACTGAAGTGCTCTCTTTCCTTGGATGCCATCAACTCCTTTTGTAAACTGTTTTCTGTTAATAAACCCAAAAAATGAGCAAAGCACTTCTGATGCAGCCAGAAGATGATTTAAGGTGTGTTTCGTCTGATTCACAACCCAGAACTGGGCTTTCTAGGTCTCTAGGGAATTTTCTGAAATGAAGCACATCTCCCCATTCATTCTAGGGAAGCAGGTCAATGTTGGAGTGGTGAAGTCCCAACACTCTCAATGGAAATCCACTTTCCAGAACAGAATCTTCAGGAGGTACTGAAGGACATGGCTGTGGATGGTGAGTACATCAGCATTTCAGGATAGTTCAGGATCTGGAGCATCTGCTGGACAGAAAACTTAAGATTTGGAGAAGAAGAGAAGAAAGAGCTGGAATTAAAAACAAAAAGCCAAAATCACAGAATAATCCCTCAGCACAAAATCACAGAATAATTCAAGTTGCTGTATTTTGGGCTCCCCTTCCTCAAACGTATTTGCTGAGAGAATTGGGATTGTTCAGCCTGGGGAAAAGAAGCTTCAGAGTGACCTAATTGTGGCCTTGCAGTATCTGAAGGAGCTGACAGGAAAGGTGGAGAGAGATTCTTTTACAAGGGCGTGGAGTGACAGGACACAGGGAATGGCTTCCCACTGTCAGAGTGCAGGGTTAGATGGGATATTGGTAAGAAATTCTTCCCTGTGAGGGTGGGGAGGCCCTGGCACAGGGTGCTCAGAGAAGCTGGGGCTGTCCCACCCCTGGAAGGGTTCAAGGCCAGGTTGGGCGGGGCTTGGAGCAACCTGGGAGAGTGGAAGGTGTCCCTGCCCATGGCCAGGGGTGGAATGAGATGGTCTTTAAGGTCCCTTCCAACCCCAACCATTCCATGACTCTATGATATCTCCCCACTGACTAAATCCACCTTCCCCAATAGCCCTGGGGATATGGTTGACATCCACAATGTAGATTCCAGCTATCCCCTTAGCCAGCGAGGAGCTGCAGGAAGCCCAGGACACACCACAGGAGGGGACTGGCATTCCTCTCCTTGCTCTCTGCTCCTCCCTGGCCTCTCCTTCAGCAGCCCAGCAATAGGAGCACAGGGAGGCTGCTGGGTCTCTGCAACTCTCTTTGGGTCACTCTGGCATGGGACACGCCATGCACTCAGTACAGCTTAAATTCTCTCTATTTCCACACTCGCCTTAATCTTAGGTTGAATTTTTGCTTTGCATTACATGGCAGAGAGGCACAGTGTGAACTCGTTGTGTCTCAGCAGTGCCATCCCTCAGCGGGGAACAGGAGAAGGGGCTGTGTCTGTACACTTGGTGGAGCATTGAAGGAGATGATGGCTGATGAGTGGCCATGGAAAGGTAATTTAATCCTCCTTGGCCTCAGCATCCAACCCTGCTGGGGGGAGGGAGTTTCATTGCATTATTGTGGCTACATTTCTTCAGATCCTGAGATGGAAGGAGTGAGTGAAAGGCAAAGGAGTCACTATTATTTTTATTAATAACCTCTTTTTGGCAAGTCTCTTTGTGCTGACTGCCAGCAGGCAGGGGAGGTTTCCAACACTTTCTTGTTACAGAGGGCACAGCCATTGTGGATAATCTGGGCTCTGACCTGGTCACAGAGGAGACTCACTTGACCCCAGAGCCATGGAGTCTGGATTCTGTGGATGGAGTCTCTCCAGCTGCCCTTTTGCCTGAAATCTCCCTGAAGAGCTTGTCCCTGCTGCTGGCAACACTCCCTGCTCCATTCAAACATTGCCTGGGCCCTTCCCTAGGGCACAAAGGTGACACTCAGGACTTCACCTCCATCCTGGGCTCCACAGCTAGCAGGGTTCACCTGACCAGCAAGGAAGCCTTAGGACAGAGGAAGGTAAAGCTAGGTATCTAAGGTCTTTCTCCTTGGAGGAGGCCTAGAAATCTCTGGAAACCAACAGATTAGTTAAAAGCCTCCTGCATGCCTGTTGTTGCTTGTCAGATGACAAGGATGTTACGTTAACACAAGGCAACGGATTACCTTAAAATCCTGCAGTGATTCCAACCCACATGGGACAAACATGGAAGCAAGTCTCTGGTGGTGAGGGACTGATGGCTCCTCCAGCAGTAAAATCATCCTCCCCTGTCTCAGCAGGGTGTAGTACCTTATTTTTGTACCTCCAGAGGCATCATGCTATGATGGGGATTTGTGCCCATGAATTTATTCCAGATTCTCACTTTTTCCCTTTTTCCAATTTGTTCCAGATGTTCCTTGCTACAAGAGCAGAGGCCAAGCTCTTCTCTTACCAGATGGGACACAGGAGTCGACCTTACCTTTTCCGGCTAATGATAAACTGCAGAGAATTGTCCTCCCTGCCAGATACCTAACCAGCACTGCGAAA
Organism: Lycocorax pyrrhopterus obiensis; assembly: GCA_014706295.1. NCBI lineage: Eukaryota > Metazoa > Chordata > Aves > Passeriformes > Paradisaeidae > Lycocorax > Lycocorax pyrrhopterus. The sequence goes on from JACSVZ010000043.1 coordinate 787,924, forward strand.
AATGGGGATGGATCCCCATGGCATAACTTGTCCAGATCTTCTCAAGACTGCTGGGATCTCTGCTCTCTTTGAGCTCTGTGAAAGCAGGACAAGGCTCAGTCACAGCTCGGACCACTCTCCTCCTCTTCAGCCCTTAGGAAAGATTACTCAGGCAGCTTTGATTACCAGAGGAATCCTCCACCTCAAAGTATTTGGGAAATGGGTGCAGTTGGCAGCTCTGCCCCAGAGAATTGTTTCAGATTATCAGGAGAGTTGCCTCTGCGGGATAGAGAGGGAAGTGCCCCTCTCTACTGGGATATTTGTGCCTTATATGACAACATACACAAAACACAGGGGCCCCAAGATGAGATTTCCAGAAAAGCTTTATATCTTTGCACATCCAAAAGCATCTGCACAGCTGCCATCTGCTCTGCAAAGGCACTGCTGGCAGTGCCACTCCAGGCGTGTCACACCCCTGCGCAGTTAAAACCCCCCAGGTACCAGGTCCCTCCAAAGCTGTGAGTGCAGCAGCTGGTGCTGAGCAGGGCTGGGCTGTTTCACAAGCCAATGTCGCCCTCTTTTGTTCTCTGGTTGCCACCCGCAGGAGCTCAGGGACCGCACCAGCCAGTGTGGATGGATGGAGACTCCCTCAAGTGTGGCAGAAAGAAGCTCCACAAAATTTGGAAACAAATGGGTCACCCTGTGCACGCTGTGAACAAAATTACAGAATCCCAGAATGGTTTGTAGGGGACCTTAAAGACCATCCAGTCCCACCCCTGCCATGGGCAGGGACACGTTCACTAGACCAGGGTGCTTCAAGCCCCATCCAATCTGGCCTTGGACACTTCCAGAGATCCAGGGGCAGCCACAGCTTCTCTGGGCACCCTGTGCCAGGGCCTCACCACCCTCACAGGGAAGAATTTCTTACAATATCCCACCTAACCCTGCCCTCTGTCAGTGTGAAGCCATTCCCCCTTGTCCTGTCACTCCAGGCCCTTGTAAAAGAGTCTCTCTCCATCTTTCTTGTAGGCTTCCCTCAGGTACTGGAAAGGGCCACAATTAGGTCACCCCAGAGCTCCTCATCTCCAAGCTGAACAATCCCTATTCTCCCAGCTCGTACAAGAGGTGTTCTATCCTTCTGATCACCCTGGTGGCCTCCTCAACTTCCCTCCTTCCTCCTTCATCTTCCCTCCCTCTTCCCAGAAGGCCAAATAAATAAATATCTAACGGGGTGCCGAGAAGATGGAGCTGGACTCTGCTTGGTGGTGCTGAGCAATAGGACAAGAGGTGACAGGCACAAACTGATGCCCAGGAAGTTCCACCTGAACATGGGGAAGAACTTCTTCATTGTGCAGTGACCAAGCTCGGGAACAGATTGCCCAGAGAAGGTGTGGAGTTTTTATTGCTGGAGATACTCCAGAACTGTCTGGAGGCAGTCCTGGACAATCCGTTCAAATCCTTTGAATTTGAACCCATTATGCCTCGTTGTAAGAGGACAAGGGGGAATGGGTTCAATTTGAAACAGCAGGGTTAGACAGGACATTGGGGAAAAATTTCTCCCCGTGAGGATGGGGAGGCCCTGGCACGGGCTGCCCAGAGCCCTGGCACTGCCCAAGGCCAGGCTGGACATTGGGGCTTGGAGCAGCCTGGGACAGTGGGAGGTGTCCCTGCCATGGCAGGGGTGGCACTGGGTGGACTCTGAGGTCCCTTCCAACCCAAACCATCCTGGGATTCGATGCCATGTACTCTGGAATGACCCTACTGGAGCAGGAAGGCTGGACCAGACGAACCCCTATGGTCCCTTCCAGTCTGTCCCATGCCGGGACTCCCTGAAATGCGGGACAAACTCCAGAAAAGGCCTTTTCGAGACCTTTTCCCGACATTTTCCCGCGGCACCGCCCCAGCTGACCACCCGTCCCACGTGACCGCCGCGCGCAGTCCTCCTTCTGGTCGGACCGCGCGGCGCCGCTTCCGCTTCTGGTGCCGGCTGACCCGTCATGGCGGCGCCCAGCGAGGCGCGGGAGCGGCGGCCTTTCGGGAAGCGCTTCCTCACTGACCCCGCCCGGCTCTTCCAGCACAATGCCTGGTGCGTGAGGGCTGCCGCCGCTGCCCGCTTCCGACCCCCGGGAGCCTCCCAGGGAGCTGCTGCCCTGTGGTGCCGCCCCGCGGTGGGGTGGGGGTGGCCGGGGCGGGCTCGCCGTCGCCCCTCCGATTTGCGGTGTCTGTGGCCAAGCGCTGCGTAATGGGCCAGCCCCAACCTGCCCGCTCCGCCTCACGGGGCCGTGACCGCGGTGGCCGCCCTCCTTTGCGGGCTCGCCTGGAGAGACACCTCCAGGGCGCGGAGCGGGCTGAGGGAGCGGTGGGTGTAGGGCTGGCGGCCGGACAGGGACTGGAGGCAGGGCGGGGACCGGCATCCCCGAGCAGGGAACTGCCCTATGCGGCCGGTGCTCGGGCGTGCTGGTCCCCGGGGGTTTTGAGCGCTTGGGTCTGATCCCTGTAGGGTTCTGAGCCTTGGGGACGGATCCCCAGGGTGTCCTGAGCCTTCAGGACTGATCGACAGGGGATTCTGAGCCATTCTCATCCTCTCCCGAAGCAGTAGTATTCCTCAGGCTCCTCTGGCTGTAGCAATTGTTTTATTGCTGTGGTTTATAAAGGTAAATTACCCGCTGTCAGAAATCCATAACCTGTCATTCTTTCCATGAGGTTGTGCCAGGCTGTGTTCTTGGAACAGGAGCTCTTTATTTGGATACAGAAGTTGTTTTAAGTCAGTTAAACATCCAAATTCTCTAATTTGCTGGGAACTGAAGGTATTTTGCATTTTTGAGGTAAATAGATCCACTTTTGGCCTCTGGCTGCTATACCTTGTTAAGAATTGGATGTGTTTAACTTGTAATTAAGTAATATTTATATGTGTCAGCCTGTCATTCCTTCTGAGACTATTCTATATTAAAGGTATGTAACAAAAGCATATCCTCAGTTTTTCTGTGGAAAGTCTTAGTAATCTGTTTTTTCACAGACTTAACATTTAAGCCTTTGTTTTATGAGTTGAAATCAAACCATTAATTTCTTCTGAGACAAGAACTGCTTCTTGGGCCTTGTATTCTGCTTTTCATTCACTTGTTTTAATGAAAAAAGGCCAAGTGAATCACTTTAATGACTGAATAGCTGTGTATGTGCATTGAAGTTATTAATAATTCTTATTGCTTTAAAGCTTCCTGCATATTTTTCTCATAATTTGATTTAACACTTACCTTCCAAATAACCCAACTGTCTTTTTTTGTTTTAACTTGAGAAATACAGTGTAGTTTTGTCCTGAGTGCCCTCATGGTTTTAGCAAGGATCTATTCCCTCTAAATTTGACTGAGTATCCAAAATGGGACAGATTTAAGATTCCTTCTGTTTGCAATTCCGTTAGTTCCTTCAGGACTAGGACCTGCATGTGCTGACTAGGCTGTTGTGCTGGTGCTGGGCTGGAATTGGGGATCACACCTGCACCCCTGTCCATTTGGAGGGCTCTCCAGACCCTTTTCTTTCCATCTGTCTTTGTACCATGCTTAGCTCCAGTTCATCTTATTTTTCACAACAGGGACAATGTGGAATGGTCAGAAGAGCAGGAAGCCAGTGCCAGGACTAAAGTTCAAGAGAACAGCTCACAACTATTGCCACAAGATAAACAAGGTACTTTTGGAGAGTGTCCTCATGTGAGTCTTGGCTTGTGCCAGGAATGGAACAGTCTGGCCAGATCCACATCAGAAAATCATTAATTCCTCCCTTCCCCCTCTCCCAGTCACTCAGAAGGCATTAACACGTGTTTGATAATGGGAAATGGAGGAGGAGTAACCTTTCTGTTCTTAATTTACCTCTCTGTGACTCTTCCACCTTCTCCAGAGACTCCTCCTGGCTGGGAGGAGTCAGATCGGGTTGAGCTTTATCGTGTTGAATATGTTTAAGTACTTGTTAGTGTTTGTTGTCAACAAACCTCTTTGAGTGTAGTGTTGTTGCCTCTGCTTATTTTTGCTATTTAAAGCTTAACTGCTAGTAGCCAGTCTCTTTTTGCTGGCTTGCTGTGAAGTGAGCCCTGATCCAAGCTGATTTTCTCTTTAAAGAGTCTGATAAAGTAGTGTCCATATCTGTCTCTACAGAGTGAACAAATTGCACGAGAAGAATTTCATCAGAGAAAGAAAAATTATTTTATCTTGATTGTTTGTCCTCAGATAGACAGCAAAGGGATTCCGAAGTTTTTATTTTATTTGGCTTAAAGGATATTCATCAGTCCAAAATGCAGAGCTTACCTGTCTCTGAATCAAGTTCAAGGTGCTCAGCTCTGTGGTTAAGTCATGGTTGAAGCCGTTCTGAGATGGTTAATAATGCATTTCCTCCGCACCTGGTAAAGATCATCCAGTCCCTCAAATGGTGGTGGAATGGTTCTTTGGTGTGATAAGAAACTTGTCTCATGATGATATCTTGTTATACCCTGCCAAGCTCTAGGGTGGATCTGCTCTTTTTGTTCAAATTAAATTGAGTGTGTCACCCGTAAGATGATGCTGAGCACTGCTGGAACTATTGAGACACTTCCATATAGCTCCCGGTTGTGTTCACAATAGCAAATTAATTACACCAAAGAGTAACCCTCCTAATTTCTTGGACTCCTAGCAGTATCCAGCAGTTTTCCATTGTGATGCCCATTGTGTTGAGTTCATTTTAAAATCTGGTTAGCATTAAAGGTTGCTGTCTGTCACGCTTTGAGAACCTATATACAACCAGGAAATTGTGGAGCAATTTGCTGTTGGAGCAGTTTGTCAGGGCTCCATGATGTATTTCCCAGACTGAACAATGGAGGCCAGTCAAATGTTGATGGTTGCTATTCACTGGAAAGCGTGTGGAGACAATGGGATGGCTGAAAAGTAGGGAAGGCAGCCCAGGCAAATGTGCCTGAAGGGTCTGGTAGTTTGAGAATCAGAATGTCCAAGGATGAGAACAAAGGCAGAGTATTGGTCATTATAGCTGTATTATTCTGTGGACTTCTTGGGGATGTCAGGATTTGTTCTGAAGAAGGAGGGAGCTCTGTGGATATGTGGAAGATGTGTCTCCTGGCTGGGAAAAGAAAGAAGTCCAAGTTTCTTGGTTTCCTTTTGAGGCTCCATAATTAGCCTCCTTGCAAGTCAGGAGGTCTGAATTCTCTTCCCTGATTCTCTTCTGGTCTTTGTGAATAGTTACTTTTGTTTGTCCATCTTTTGCAGAGTGAAGGGGTGAGTATGGGCTTGGCTTTGGGGGTGTGCTTAGCAGAAGGTCAGGAGTCCTTATCAGGAAATTCTCTGGAGGAATCTGGCTTGCACACTGATGGCACTGTGAGCTAATACCCCAAAAAGGGGCTGAAACAAGTAGGATGTGAACTTTTCTGGCTGGAATTCTTACTGAAAAATCAACATGGTCATGTTTTCGCTTTAGATGTGTTTCTTGTATGATCTTTGTCAGCTGGTCCTTGATTTCTTGTATCTATATTGTTACTGATCCTTTATTCAGGGCTTTGAAAACACCAGGCTCCAAGGTAAATTAGCTTTAAATAAAGCTTCCCCGCATGTGGTTCAGAGTATAACAGCTCTTCAATAGCATCCAACATAATTTCACACTAATTTAACAAAGGAAGAGCACAATGTTTTGTTCACCAGTGTAATGTGGCAAAAATGTGGGCGATCCAAAATGGCTGGGCTGGAATTTTGTCCCAGCATCTCAGGTAAGCATTCCACTGCAGTCAGGCTGTCATGGGATTGTTGGAGATGAGGGGGAATCAGGATTTGGTATTTTGTTAGGTGAAAGAGCGTTTCAGCCCGAGAAGCCTTGCATATTCCTGCTAGTACATGGGAGAATGGCAGTTCAGGACAGAGCATGCCAGGGTTTGGATCAATAGCACTTCTTCCAGCATCAGCAGTCATTGAGTTCTTCCATGCAAATAGTGAGCTGACCAGGCCCTGGTCACTGTGACCTACAGTGAGATCATGGCACAAAGTTACTGCTCGTGTCTAATATCAGACATTAAAGTTTCCTTCAGCTTGGGGTTTAAGGACAAGGCTTCTTAAAAGGAGAAAATCCTTGTAGTTGAGGTAAAGAGATTATTTTTATATATAGCTCCTTGTGCTGCAGGTCCTACTAAAAACAGACATATGACTGATTAGTGATTCTTTGTTAAAGCCATTTTTGTCTATATTTGGCTGAGGCTACATATTTTTCCAGGTATTTTGGGTTCACTTTACTGTCTCACTTTGAAACAGTTTTATGTTCTTCAGGAAGACTAATGAATAAAAAGCAGTTCAGCTAATAATGACCTCAAATCGGTTTTATTCAGTAATGCACTTGTTGCCGTGCAAAGATGGTTGAGGAATTACTTGTTATTGGAATGCAATTGGGATTTCTGGTCATGGATGTTAATGTCTCTAGGTGATTCCAAGCATAGGATGCTATAATTAGGTGTTAATTCCCAGAACAGAGAACTCATCACATTGATGAAGTCATAGAAAGTCACTTAGATTTGTAGCTTCATGTGGAAGAAATAGTTCCCCTAGACTGTACTTGATCTGAAATCTGTGAAAGTGTGTGGAAATAAGTTTGCAGGTGGCTCAAATTTCACTTGATCGTGGCTTTGTAAGAGCTATTCCAGCTCCCTGTAATACTCATCTTGCTCCTGGAATGAGCCATTTGATGTGAAAGTGCTGCTGCTCATATTAATTCTGTTCATCTTTAGCCTGTCCGCCGTAGCTGTCCACTGGTACTTTAATGCAGAGGTCACTGTTGACTCCCCTCTTTTGTTTTAGTTCATAAATGTGTGATGCTCTGACACACACAGAACTACGGAAAGCAAAGTTGTCTGGACTGGACTGCAGCAAAGCGTGGAAAACGTGCTGTCCTGTAGTCTGGAGGATTGCATAAATTCTAATTGAGCTTCCTGCCAGGCATGGAGAGTTGACTAATTTTTCTGTTTCTGCACCTGAAAACAGGAGCAGTGTGTTGGACAGGAGCCTTCAGCTCCAGGCACCTCTCACAAAATTCCTTAGGAGTTGTGCTTGACACTTAATGTCACCAGGCTCCAAATTAATTGTTCAGTGAACTGAACAAGTTAGTGTTAGAGATGGAAGTAAAACCTGGATTTCTTCATTCCAGTCTCCTTCAAACAGACTTTTTCTGTTGCCAGCTTCCTTTAAATCCTACCAGGAGACGGAGTTTCCTCTTCTCTTTCTTTTCCCTTTTTTAGTCATAACAAAGTGACTGTGAGGACGTAGGCTGAGTGTTTATGTGGGATTGCAAATTTAAATAAAGGTGATTTTCAGTCAATAATCTCTCTTAGTAAAGCAGGTTGGTGCATAGATATCTGCAGTGATCTCTCGCTCTCTGAACTGGTTAAACCCTGAGACCTTCTGATTTGATGTCTGGTGATGTTTTTGCTTGTGTTCACAGAGGAATATGAGGTGAACGCTAAGAAATACTGGGATGACTTCTATAAAATCCACGAAAATGGCTTCTTCAAGGACAGGCACTGGCTGTTCACTGAATTTCCTGAGCTGGCACCTAACAGGAACTCAAGCCAAAATGGAGATTCTGTGCATGAATTTAGTAACACAGAAGAATCCAACAATGAAGGGCTGGGAAGCTGTGAAAATGGCCATTGCTCATTGGAAACCAGGACAGAGAGTCAGTTAAACCTGATAAAAAGCCCAGCTGGGGGCTGCACAGAGGAGTTGGCTGCACAGAAGGACAGTGAGCTGAGTCAGAGTGATGGGGATTACCCAGGATCAGCTGCATCTTACCGTATACTAGAGGTAAGAGCTGTAAATCGAAGTCACACATCAAAGTCTTCCTTGTGTCAGTGTGACTGGAACATAAAAATATGTATCGCTGCCAAACAGCAAGGGACCAGACGATTGCCTTCAGTCAGTAAAATGCAAAAATCAGAGGGCAGTTTAGAACTGAACTAAATCTGTTGGGATTCTTTTGGTTCAGACTCTGAATTGGCAGAGCACATGGACCATAAGAAGTTTACAAGTTTAAAAGCTAAACTATTGCTATCAGATGTTCAAACAAGCATTTAAACGTCATCTTTTGAAGAAGCTGATTCTTTTACTCTGTATAAAGCTTTTCCTTGTCATTTATCTTTTGCATATTTGTGCTGACTCCTGTTTGCCTTGAGAGGTGCAAAACAAAGTAATGAAGCCAGGAATGTAAAGGTGCTCTTGGGTTTGTTCCTTAGGGCCCTTGTGATAACAGGGAATCCCAGACTGATACAGGCTTTGTCTCAGAGAAGTCTGTGGCATTATAAATATTGGACTCCTGACAGCTGGTTGTGACCTTTTGCTCTGCCACCTCTAGTTGTTCACTGTAGATATTACTGGATTTGTTTAATACTTAGTATTTTATGAAAGTCCTGCCCTTCCAGGGAGAGTTAGTATGAACTGTCCTTCTGATTTTTGAATTTAATCTTTAATCACTTTTAAGATTTCCTCAGACTTTGGTGTTCTCAACGTGCCTTTCCTGTCCCACCTGAGCACTTTCAGTAACATCTGTCACTGCAAACCCTCTGTGGTGTTTTCTGCTCAGTCTCTTTCAATTTTACTGATTCCTTAAACATTCAGAGGCAAATTCCCCAAACTCAGTTGTGTGAGCCATCATCTCTTCAAATGGGAACAAGTAGAAGGGGTAATTAGAGTAAAGCAAACTTAACTTCTCTGTTGCTCTGATTTTCTATGGACGTGAATGTAACTCATCCATGGCCTTTGCCAGTGCTTCAGTGACTCATACTGGTTGTTATGCTTGGGATTCCAGCAAAAACAGCTTTCAAAAGAGTAGCAATATATAGCTCGTTATTAAGATTTCGATAAGAACTTGCTTAGTGGTTTCCCACGCATGTAATCCTGTTCTTCAGACCTTAACACGCTCAGATCTTGCAGGGACACTTAAGAATGGTCACTGCCATGCTCACCTTTAGTCGTGAGTTGCTCTTCGTTCCATGGCTGTAGAGAAATGATTGGAAATTATCTGCATGGACATGCTGAAGGAATTATTTTCACTATGTACATCTGCTCTGTTCATACAGGTTGGCTGTGGGGCTGGGAATACAGTTTTCCCAATTTTACAAACCAACAAGTAAGTAGTGACAAGACAAGAGGAAATGGCTTCCCACTGCCAGAGGGCAGGGTTAGATGGGATATTGGGAAGGAATTGTTCCCTGTGAGGGTGGGGAGGCCCTGGCACAGGGTGCCCAGGGAAGCTGTGGCTGCCCCTGGATCCCTGGAAGTGTCCAAGGCCAGGCTGGACAGGGCTTGGAGCAGCCTGAGATAGCTGAAGGTGTCCCTGCCCATGGCAGGGGTGGGACTGGATGATCTTTAATGTTCCTGCCAACCCAAACTATCCTGGGATTCTGTGAAGTAATTCTCAGTAGGTTTTTACCTGCATGAGATACTAGCCTCTGAAAAACAATTGGAAAAATGTTTCATGTGTTCCTAGTTTAGACAATCTCAGAGAAAGGCCAAATGCAAATGGTATCTTTTCCATCTGCAGCTTCAGGTTATTGTGTTTTGAGCTTGGAAGCCCTTGGTTTTAGATCCAGAAGCAAAAGGAAGCAGTCAGTTCCGTATGAGAATAATGGGCATAAAGGAGCAATGGAATCCACCAGATTCTGCACAGAAACTAAAGCCCAGGATTTCTGGGTTTTGTGCACTTGAAACACTCCTTAATTCCTCGATATAAGTGATGAGTTTCTTTGATTTATTGCAGTGACCCAGGCCTGTTTGTTTATTGCTGTGACTTTTCTACAACAGCTGTGGATCTTGTCCAGGTAATCTCAATGGTGACTTATGAAAATGTGGGAAGTATCTGGGGCCAATTGCCTATTAACACAGATCTATCCCAGTTGCCAGTGACTCTCTGGCTGTGCTGGCAGCTTTCTGGTTTTAGGCAGCCCTGGTGCTGACCCTTACACTGGGAAATCTGGAAAATGAGCCATCAAAGATTCTAGAAATGAGAGAAGTAAAAGTTCTCAAAATGTCACATGGGCAGCAAGCAAGTCAGCCAGATTTTCTTCCCCTGTGGTTGTCAGTACTTTTCTCAATACAGTGTTCTTTTAGCTGAGTGACTTGAAAACAAACTCGAACCTTGAAAACATTCAGGCTGTTTTTTAACAGGAACTGAAGCTGGCTTTGGCTCATGTGTGTGTTGCTGTCACCACAGTTCTGGGAACATGGTCTGATTTCTTCTGCACAGGCAGCTAAGGAGGGATCATGCTGTGGAGCAGGAGGCTGGGATTTAGTCAAAGGAGAAATACCACTAATAAATTTCAGGTCAAGGCAGAACTGAGAATATATGAAGTATCAAATGCAATCAGTCACTTCCTGAGATGAGAGGGGAGCACAGCACCAGAGTCAGCATCCATTTCCTCCTCTGGATGTGACACAAGCACTGTTTGTAGAGGCTTCTGCAATCTGTAGCAGCAGCTTTAGAAAAATATACAACTTCTAAAAGAAGTCTAAATCTGATTTTTAAGAGTAACTTTAGGCAACCAAGTTTGATGTTTGGGATATGGGGAATATCTGCTTGTAGGTGAAATGAATACTGTTTTCAATGATGCAGAGAGGTGCCCTGACACTCTCACTTACGTAAAGGTTTCCAATTTATCAGTATAAATCTCTCACTTACCGCCGTTACTGGAAACTCTGACCTTAAAATTGTGATAAACCCTGAATCCAGTTTGGGGGGTTTTTTTCAGTGCTGATTGTCAGATTGTAACAAGACCAAAGCAAGATTTGTAAATCTCCTGTGTGTAAATATTTTTTCACATTTCACACCTGTTCCTTGCCTGACCAAGGAACATACCTGACACAGAAGTCCAATGAGGCTGAAACAGATCTCTCGACACACCACTTGATTATGTGAAAGTTAAAATACTCCATATAGTACTAATAATCCACATAGTCCAGCTAATACTGAGATTAAGATCTGCTACTAATGTTCTTAATTTCTCTCTCTCAAACACAGAACAATGCAGAATATGATACTTCTCGCTGCTTTGCATTTGTCCATGACCTGTGCAATGACCAAAGTCCTTTCCCAATGCCAGAGGAGAGTCTTGACATTGTTATTCTTATCTTTGTCCTCTCAGCAATTCTCCCGGAGAAGTAAGTTTTAATAATTCCTTCTGATTGCAGAAGATAATTCTTCTACAACCAGAGTTCTTTAATAATCTCCTATCAAAGAAAATTAAAGTTTGTTGTGTTTGTGGTCCAGTTTTTCATGAAGCCTCAGAAAATGAAATTTGCAGGTATTTGCTGTTGCAGCTAATTCTGGCAGAGAACGGGGTGATTTTGAAGTGCTAAGTGGCTGCAGGTGATCATTGCTGGGCTCACTGTTCTGAGCCCCAGCCACACTGAGCACTCGCTTTGGAAAGTATTCTGCTGGATTTTCAGGCTCAGAGGGTAGATGAATTTCTCACATGGGAGGTGGGAAGAAGGGAGGGTTCAGGTTCAGAAAACAGGTAAGGAAAGTGCTGTGGTCTTAGTGGGATAATTGTTACAACCTACACTAGTCTCTTTTTTTTTGTATCCTTTAGTTTTACTTCACAACTCTTCTCTTCAAGTTCACTTATTACTTGTTTTACAGAAACCAGTGGAGATCCTTTTGTAATCAGTAAGAGAGAGCAGTTAATCCCTGCTGTGGCAGGATGTTATCCTTGTAGAAAAAAAGCAAAATCAGGGAATGTCAAAAAATAGAGGCCAAATAAAATCAACCCACCTGACTCTGGGAGAGCTCAGAATACTGCTGACTTTGGGTAGCTCTTTATACGAAGTTGAAACACGTAGAACTTTATTCCATCTTTTTGGAAGGAAACAAGCATGATTTTGCAGCCTGTTGAGCACTCCCGGTTTGTTCTTCTCTCAGGATGCAGCTCATTGTGACCAGACTGAGTCGCCTTCTGAAACCAGGGGGAATGATCTTGTTACGAGATTATGGCCGTTATGATCTCGCCCAGCTTCGGTTTAAGAAAGGTATTTCTCCTGAGAGCTCTTGCCCCATCACTACTAGATTCTGCTTCTCTGGAGCTGCGTCTGCCCTGTTTAGAGGCAGCTCATTAATTCCCCAAAGCACAGTGCATGCTGGAGAAGGGTCTGTTGTTGGATGGCAGTTGTTGATTTTTTAAATGATCACTGGTAACTGTTTATATCCGTCTTGCCTTTAGGTCAATGTCTGTCTGATAACTTCTATGTGAGAGGTGATGGCACCAGAGTCTACTTCTTCACACAAGGTAGGAGGACAGAAACATGCCTCTGACCATCCAAAAACATGCCTCTGACTCTCCTCACCGCTTCTTGTCCCTGCACCCTCCAGTTTGGCCGCTAGATCTTTCTAGCCTCTTTCTTGGAGCACTGTGAAATGTTAAGTGTTTCCCAATTAAACAGTGACCCAGGCTTGTCAGCTTCTTGTGCAAGCATGGCATGGTGAATTCCTTAGTGGAAAATCTTTTAAGAATAATACTGATGTGTTTGTTACCCTGGGAGGAGTGGGATTGGAGGAGCTCTCCTTGTATCTTGCCTGCAGATGATGCAGGAAGATGGACACCACTTAGCGGAACTTCCCTCAATTTTCCTGCTCTCCTATAAGGAAATCAGAATGGTGTGGTTCAATGTGGAGCTGAGGCAGCCCCTCCAGTTCTGCTACTGTTTGGTGTTAGCAGCAGTTGTTATTCTCCCAGTTTATCACCAGTTGCACCGCCAGTCCCTCCACTACAGGCCCCTGTGCACAGCCACTTGTAGAGCAGTGGCACAACTGAACTGTTCCACACTGCACGAGTCTTGTTTGGCACAACAAAATTAATGTTTAATGCATATTTGGCAAACACCTCACAATGGAAAGCATCTGATAAAGGAGCACAAGCTGGGACCTGTCAGGCTTTGCCTACAGAAACTCCAGACAAACCAGGTGCTCTGGGAGTAAGCGCTGCTGCTCAGCAGGACTGGGGCACTGTGAGACTTATTTGCTTGGTCAGGAATACCTGCCAATGGAAGTGTTGAAGCCTCGAGGGTTCTTAGTGCTTTAATTGGGCCTCAACAGGGTGTGGGTTTTAAAGATTTTTTTTTTTTTCCAAATTTAGCCTTAATGAATCCCATTCCCCCTCCAGCCTAGGCAGCACAGATCTTACTGCCACCATTTAAAAGCATAGGTCTAATCTTGTTCTTCGCTCTTGCGGACTCTGAAATTCCTCTGGGCGGGGGGGAAGGAATGGCTGTCCCAGCTCGCCAGAAGATGCTCCCTAATTGGTTACTAGAGGCAATACCCATATCTGAAACTGCTGCTGTTTTCTTTGTCAAATCTCTGTAGTTCTAGATGTACTCCAAATAATTCTTTCCTTCTTTGCTAGAAGGGAAACTTGAGAAACTGTGATGTTAAACTCGCCTAGTAAAGTAATTAAGTCTTGTTTGATCATTTCCCTGCCAGGGTGAGGCCATGGGTTTCCTCTGGCCCACCTTTCAGCTTAGCTTAGCCCTCAGTGTGAGAGGGTATCAGTTAAAGAAAAGCTATGGCCTCCTCAATCTCCTTCTCTCTGCTTCCAGATGAATTAGATCATCTGTTCACCACAGCTGGGCTGAAGAAAATCCAGAATCTGGTTGATCGGCGATTGCAAGTGAACCGTGGGAAACAGATGACGATGTATCGGGTGTGGATTCAGTGCAAGTACTGCAAACCCACCGCCCTTCAGTCATGAGGCGTGTGGGCTTTGGGCTGGAGCCTCTTCATCTCCTCCTGGTGACGTGCGTGATGGAGTTCTGCACACCCAGGACCTCAGTGCCTTGTACCATGCCTGGCATCACTTCAAGTGAGTTTTGCTAGGGACAAATGCCCTGAGAGTAGAGCAAGAAGTATTTAGATGTCATAGAATCACAGAATATACTGAGTTGGGAAGGGCCCATCAGGATCATCAAGTCCAACTCCTGGCCCTGCACAGGACACCCCAACAATCCCACCCCATGCCTAAGAGCATTGCCCAAACACTCCTTGAGTTCTGGAAGCCTCAGGGCCGTGACCATTCCCTGAGAAACCTGTTCAGTGCCCAACCATCCTTTGTGGGAAGAACCTTTTCCTGATATCCAGCCTAACCCTCCCCAGACACAGCTCCAGCCATTTCCTCTCCCTGGTCAGGAGAGTGAAGAGATTGGTTCCTGTCCCTCTGTTGTCCCTCAGGAAGATGTTGAAGATCCCAGTGAGGTCTGACCTCAGTCTCCTCTTCTCCAGCTGAACAGACCACGTGCCCTCAGCCACTCTTGATACAGCTTCCCCTCAAGGCCCTTCACCATTCTCGTGGCCCTTCTCTGGATGGTCTCTAGTGGCTTAATGTCTTTTTTATATTGTGGTGCCCAAAACTGCCCCCAGCACTTGAGGTGAGGCTGCCCCAGAGCAGAGCAGGACAATCCCCTCCCTGACCAGGGATGCTTTACCTAATGCCCTGAGGACATGGATGTCCCTCCTGGCTGCCAGGGCACTGCTGACTCATGTTCAACTTGCCATGGACCAGGACTCCCAAGTCCCTTCCTGCAGCTGCTCTCCAGCCTCATTCCCTAGTCCATCCACACATGCCGAGTTGCCTCGTCCCAGGTGCAGAATCCGGCGCTTTCCGTTGTTGAACTTCACACGACTGGTGATTGCCCATTTCTGTGATTTGTCAAGGTCTCTGCAGGCCCTCTCTGCTCCTGAGAGACTCGACAGCTCCTCCCAATTTAGTGCAGACAGCAAACTTAGTATTCGTTCAAGTCCTACATCCGGGTCATTAATGTGGATGTTGAAGAGCACAGGTTTAAGAACGGAGCCCTGTAAATGTCATGCAACTGGTCTGAGTTTTAAAAATTATTTATGGTTTTAACTTAAGAAATGGTTATGGTGTCTAACAGCAGCTGAGCAAGTTGAGTAGCAACTTGCTCATACTCTGGATTTCCACATGAAACAGGAGAGATCTGACCTTATGTCTGTCTTGTGTACTCTTGTCTTGGGAACAAACATACAAAGGATGAATCTGCTCTTCTCTTTGACTGCTCACTGATATGAATCTCTTGGCCAGCTTATCTCGTGCAGCTATTTCCTAGCCATTCAGGTGTGTGCCAATCCATGAGTTAAAATACCTTGATCTGAGGCCAGGAACTGAGACCATGTGAGTCTCTCTGTACCAGTGTTCCCTGGATGCCTCAAGGTGTGGAAATAACCTGTGGAGAAAGCAAATGATGCTGCTCTGCCCTCACTGTCCACAGGGATGTCCGCCCAGGGAACCAGCACGCAATAGCTCAGGTGCTATAAATTCCTCACAGGCAGGGTTCAGGTTTCGAAAGTTTGGTGCTGATGCTGGTTTTGGGGCACCTCCAGAGTGCAGCAGATGGGAAGCAGGTAACAGGACCAGGGTTTATAAATAATTACCGGCTTTTTCTACTGGCTGCAACTCCCAGGTCACAAACTGCCCTGTCTTGGTGATGTGCTAAACCCAAGCAGATGAGACACTTTCTTTGATCTGAAATCTGCAGGTTGTCTAATTTTTGCATTCTTGTTTAATTTCTTAGAGGAAGCCAACATTGTGGCTTTCAGAAGGTATTTCCCCACCTTTGACACCTTTTATCTCAGCTTGTTTTCTTCTGTTATTTTTAGGGTGTGGTACGACAGGTATTAGAATAAGTCTCATGCTTTTCAATGGTGGTTTGATTCATATAAATCAGGCTTGCAAGAACCTCATGTGCTTGTGTGAGCCTGGGCCACCATTAGGGAACTACAATTTTCTTCTCCTGTTACAAGTCTCACTAGTGCCTGCCCTTTAGTTGAAGAAGAGAAAGCTTTGGCTGGTACCTCTTGCCTTGTTTTAGTTCATGAAGCATCAAGATGTTGTGTTGTGTGTGTCCTGCTGGCTGAAGAGCAGTTCCCTGTATTTTGTTAGCCAGACACTCGTGTTTGGAGCTTGACATTGCCCAAGAGTAAGTGTCACCTCTAGAGCCACATAGGTTATGAAATAACTGCTATCTTGAACCAGTGGAGAGGGGGTGTGCTAGTTTGAAAACAAACCAATGGGAGATCCCAAGTCAGAACTACAATTTGATAGGAAAATTAAAATAAAGGCAGGAAACACTGGCTTAACCTGACAGAGTTAGGATATGACCTGACACCCTGTTGGTCAGGGTGGTGGCTGCAGTCCTCTTTGAAGTGATCGGTATGGTTCTGTTGAGGTGGTGATCCTGTAGAAGGGTCTGGTCTTCCTCTGAAGGTCCAGTGATGGTTATGTAGCTCTTGTCCTCTGGGAATCCAATAGGTAAGGGCTGACTGTGGTGTTCCAAACCTCAGATTATATCCAGGTAAGAACGCTTGGTTCCTTCCCCTGGGCGGAGCATCTCACAATAGGCTGATGTAATTTTATGAATCATGCAGTGAGGCCTTGATGGCCCGTTAACAGAAAGATATCCTTCCGGAGGGAGTTATCAGGGATGTGTCATGGAAGATATAAAGAACACTGTCCCAGCTGGTTTTAAAAGTTTATGAAGATAGTGATAGAATACATACCCCTGGTTACATGCTACATTGTAACCCAAGACGGGGTAAAAAGCTGAGGCTATGTCACTGCTGTTTTTGGAGAGCCTGCAGGAGCCCTGGAGAGATGGACCAGGAACACCCTAATTTGGGAAGTGTTGGAAGGGACTGAGCAGTACTTCCTGCTGGGCATGTGGCAGCATAATGAGTTCCTAACTTCCATGTCACTGTGTCATCCTGCAGGTGTTGCTTTGTCTACTACCTGAAGGCTTCTGGGTCAGGACATTTCAGCCCTCCCTGGGAAAGGTTACCCAGGGAATCCATTCACACCACGCAGGCTGCAGTGCTGGGACAATGGAAATGTACCATTGCTTTTTTGTATATCTGTCTCTTTTAAATAATGTTGAATGAAATCAAAAATTTTTTTTGGAGGGGAATGGGAGTCAAATAACTGGGAAGGGAATTCTTGTTCCGTTTGTTGTAGTGTATTTTCTAAAGGGCCAAGAAACATTCCAGCATCTGCAAATGAAACAGGAGGAGATAAAGCTTCTGTCTTCTGAAGCACATTTGGCTTCTGCTGATCACAAGCCTGACCCACCCCAGAAGCGCTGCAGTCGCTTCTGTGTTTTCATGCTAAACCTACAATGTCTGGTTCCCTGGCAAGGCTGAGGCCTCAGGCAAGGTCTAGGCAAAACACAGCTCAAGGCCTCTGGCAGCAGGTGAGCAAGCTGAAGTCTCCTCAGCTTATCCAGGCACAGAGTCAGGCTTAGCAAGAGCCCTGTGAGCGTTGGACCTGACATGACTCGTGTAACTGCCTCAGCGACAGACCTCCTGTGTGTTACCGGGGCCTCAGGCACTTCCGTGGGGTCCTTTCCCTCTTGGTCCCTGGAGGAAGACCTCTTCCCGGGATAGCTTTATCTCCCTGCAAGAAAAATTATTGACTGGGGTAAACAATCAGCATAATTAGTGTGAATTAAAGTAATTTGAAAAATGCCTTATTAATCATCCAAAGGCTTGAAAGCAGTGCAGGAAAATATGTTTTTAATTATAAACATGATTTATGTAAAGTTGATGGACTCCCCTTTAAATTCAAACTCCTGAACGGGAGAAAATGAAGGCTATTTATTTGTTTGTTTGTGCTTTCAAGGCTATATCCCAGTTGCCTGGTTTTAACTTGGGCTTCATGCAAAGACTTGCAGCCCTGTGAGCCTGGAGCCATTGAAGTGGCTCTTTGCCTTTCTTAATGCTCTTAGTTCTGCTGCAGTATTTAAGCAGTCACTCAGCAGGGCCCATGCTGGGCAGACGTGCTTTTGTTTCCAGTTCTCTTGGTGGTGTTCAGAAAGCAACAAGTTAATGGCCTTGAATTGAGCCAGGCCTCCTACAGACAGATACTGTTTGAGCTTCCTTCACTAATCCCTGCCAGCTCCTGTTCTCTCAGAAGCTGCTCCTCTCCTGCCACTCCAGGCCTTGCCTCCCACACAGCTCTGCTCAGGTACCTCGGTCCTGACTTGCAGCAACTCCTGCCATTCCCACCTTGGGCCTGCTGAGCAGGCTGGGTTGCTCAAGCTTTCCAGCATGTTCAAAGGAAATCTCCAAATTGACTTTTACCGTGCTGAAAAGCCAGGTTAAGTGCCATTAGTGTTTTGGGGTTTTTTTTCCTCTCTTCCTTCTTAGCAGAGTAACATTACCTTTAAAGCCTTTCTGAGCATTTCTGCTCTGATTTTGTTCCCAGCATTCCAAGTCTTGTGGTCTGTGGCTTACAGGCAATGCCAGCGTTGCCTGATGAACCTCCCAAGCAGAAGAGATGATTTCATAGCTCTTCACATGCATTGCCCTGGTGATCTTGGAGCCAGGCATTGTTACACTTCGGAAAATCTGGTCCTGGCTCTTGCCAGAAGGTGGTGGATTTCCTTGGAGATTCATAGATTGTTTTGGCTGGAAGGGAACTTTATCATCACCTATTGTGGCCCCTCACATAATCCTTTCATGTAGGGATAATGCCAGCAAGCCTGTGACTTGGATTTGGACTTGGAACTAGCCCTTCAGAAAGGATTTTGACCCAGCCATGGTGCTGAGGGCTCCAGTGAAGGACAAAGAAGCTTTTGCCCCCCCAGGTACATCATTCTTCTCGGAGCATCGTGGTTTCACAGACGGGCTGTGAATTGGGAGGCAGGAGGGAACAGGGGAGGTGATGTGAACAAGAGGCTGGGGTGATATTTCTGATGCTGTCGCTTCAAAAATAAGTAAATTGTAAATTCCACTGCAAATCGGAGCTTTCACAGGATCTTCCTGACAGCACAGCAAAGTGAGAACAGCAGTCCTCCATAGTGATTTGGATTGTTTCAACAGTGGTCATCAAATTCTTCTGACCAGAGGCGTGCGAGATCAGACACAATTGTCTTCTCTCCCAAATAACTCAGCTCTGCCTTCTCTGGGTGTGCCACCACGGTTTCTAATCTGCAGTGAGTTCTAAAGCTCCAGGATAAATGAGACCTGATTATTTTCAATAGAAGAGAGGTATGAGCAGAGGGAACCTCCTTGTGCACACACCAGCAGCTTTTGGCACTGCATTATAACGAAAGCTGGAAGAGCTTTCTGTCATTGGCATTGGGATGAACGCTGGCTTGTCCCCACTGGATTCTCTACAGGAATTGCAGACCCAAACTGAGCTTAACTGTTTTTCCTGAGCACTACTGAAAGATGCACAGATTTTACTGCCTAGAAGTGAGGATGGGGCTGCAGGGATCAAGTTATTACGGGATTTGGGGACCATCCTTCCATTCTGTAAACACAGATGGGGGAAAACTGAGTCATGTAGCCTTTGTTCTGATCAGTCAGCAGGATCTGATTTGTCGATCAGAGAAGTGCCACCATTTTTGGTTTGGTGCCATATTGGGGAAAATAAGTCCATGAGGGAGAATGCCACAATCAGGACAATTTTTGCTATTGTAACTATTCCTCTTCCTTGACAGGGGTGCCTGGCACACATCCTTGTGTATAGTGTCCCTAGACACTGACTTCAACAGAAATTCTGATTTTAACTGTATTTCAGAGCAAGACAGAAATTACCAGAAAAACAAGTATTAGGAGGAATTTTTTGGAGGACCCTCCTGCAAAGTGAGGTGCTCTGGAGGAAAAGGAGTTGTCAGCTCTGTGCTTAATCAGCAGAGCTCTGGAGTTTGTGCTTTTAGGTCTCGCTGAAGGTGGTAAGTTCCTGCGTGTAACTGCCTGGCTGAATGGGAGCTTATGTTGCTTGAAAGGTGGGACACATTGCAGGAAATTACCTTTGTAGGCAGCCCTGAATGCTAATCTGAACTAAATAGGATACAACATGAGCCAGGAGAGCACAAGCCAGGCCTGGACACTTGGCTGGAACACAGGCAGGGAAAGTCAAGGGAACCTGAGCCATGTGTGCTTCTGCTTTTCCCTCCTGCCCAGGGGTTGTATGGCATGGCAGTTGTCATGCCAGTGAAGGTTTTTATTCTTGGTTTTTGACCCGCAGTGGGATGAGCAGGAAATGGCAGCGGTTGGAAAGCAGTGATGGCAAAGCTCACTGGCAAGTCTTACATGTCAGCACCTGCCAGCAGGTCCCAGCCTGTTGGTCCATGGCTGTTTCCAGGAAAGAAGAAAATCCTGGTGAGGTTTGGACCCTGCTGTTCTAAATTCTGCTTTCTGGTGTTAACCCCAAAGAGCCCTCACTGCAAGCACCAACATAGCGTGGGAACAGCAGCTTGATTTGGGGGTGGAGTGTGACTGCTGTATTCAGGTTGTCTTTGCTGTCCAAAGGACCCTTGTAGCTCTTGCAATTTTATGTTATGTGGAAGTTAGGGAGTTCCGGGGGATTGCCACATCTTTGGAATATGAAATTTACTTTCAGCTCCTGTGAAGTGGGAAGCTGCTGTTGGCAGGGAAGCCCCTGGTCGCAGGGGCCAGGCTCACACCTCTGTGCTGTGTGTGGAACATGAAGGGATCTGCTCAGGTGTAAGGAGAGAGGTACCACACTTCCCCAGGGTCACTGGATGGGGCTTTCCTCATTTGGAGATTAAATTGCCTGATCTCCCCTCAGACTCCTTCTTCATCCCTAGGACCAGGCTCAAGGCATGCTGCATATCCCCCTCACCTGGGGAGCAGTACCTGGGCAGGGCCACCTCACTGCAGTCTGTAATTACACAGCCACATGGCTTTTTCCACATTCAGTGCCATTGGTGGATGTGAAGAGGTTGATGAAGGTTGCACAGAAAACTAACTGGCTTTTCCACAACTTGAAGTGACTTCTTCCCTCCCGAGATGAGCCTCGTTAGGAAGGTTGAAATGTATTTACAGACATTCACAAAGAGGCTGAATATACTTAGAGAAATGTGTGTGCAGTAACTCCGGCTTTACAATAGGATGTTGATTTAATTTTCCTCTTACAAAAAATCTCAGAGCAGTTTGTCTAATTAAGGCTTTCCAAAGCCCTGTAAAGTAGGGTGTTATTATGCCCATTTTATACAGGAGAAAGAGAAGCAGGGGGCAAACCCTGTTGAGAATAAAGTCCTCTTGTATTCTGGGAGGCCGAGAGTGAGTGAGGACAGGGAAGGACTTGCTGGCACATTCAGGAGAATCACATTGTTTCAGATGTTTGCAGAACCAGCAGATGTTTCCAGTACTGTGTGCTTTGGGATCGCAGAGATGTTCCTTTCCTACCTGCGAGGTCTGGTTCCCCTCAGCTGGGCCATGGCGGCTGCACAGTTCCAGGTGGCTGCACAATTCCAGGTGCCTGCGAGCAGCTGCCTTCCTCCTCCAGCATAGGACACACATTGCCTTGGATCAGGGCTCTGAGGCTCCACATGACTTGCCGCTTGTGTGGAAGCTGAGTGACGTGGATGCTTTCCTACTGGGTTTGGGTATCAAAGCCTCCCTAATGGGATACCTGAAGGTGTAGACAGAGGGAGGGGCAGGAACAACTTCAGAGATAAACTCCATTGTGTGGGAGGGTGGAGGCTCTCGGAATGGCCTCAGGAAGGAGTCAGGCAATGGCATGTTCTCTTTGAGGAGCTCAAATACCGGTTTTCTCCCTAAGGAAAATGAGGAGAGACACTTTTAATGTTCCTAGTGTGGCAGAAGCCGTACCCTTAATAGACAAGAATCCACACAATGGTGACATGTTTTGAATGCCCCAAGCCTAGAAAAATCTTCACTGGCAGCTCGTGCCTCGTTAGGTCTAACAGAATCTGCTGTGCAGACAAGGGTTGACCTCTTCAGGATGTGATGCCTGGAGGTGACATCATCCCCTGGTGCTAAAATCTTTAAAAGCCTGTTGAGTATTGTACTCTTGTGGGTTTTGGTTGGGGTTTTTTTTCCCCAGTGCTATAAAATGTTTGGATTTGAGATCACTGATGCCAGCTTTTACATTTTAAAGGTCCAGGCTGTTTGTTGTTTTTTTTCTAGTCCTCAGCTGCCCGTGTCCTGGTATCACTGAGGAATCTCAGCTCTTCTTTTGTGTACCTTATATCAGTAGATTTCCAGACCTTGTGGCAGTACAGAAATGCTTAGGAAAATGCAGTTAGAGTATTCCACAAGCCTGGAAAGCAGAGGCAAAGAAAGTCCCCAAAAACATGATTAAAAAGATCAGAATCTTGGCTTCTGTCATTTTATCTTTTCAAAATTCAAGGCAGAAGGAACTTGTTATGTGCTCTGTTAAAATCTCAATAAAATCTTACCCAATTTTGCTCTAATCTAACCCGGGTTAGCAGAGAGGCTGTGGTGGGAAGGCAGGGCTTGCTGCTGTTTTGCTGAGCATGCTGTGCCTGTGGAGGGGAGCTCCAAGCTCCGGTTGAATCCAGTGACAAAGAAAATGGCTGCAGCAGCTGAGTCGTTCTTCAAAACATGATACAAGTGCTGTGTACTAGGGATATGACTGACATCCAAGGAGGCTGAGACAAGAAGAGGAGAGCTACCACAGGAATGTAATCAGAGGCATTAACACTGGTTGATGGCAGACCTGGAGAGCGGGATGTGCACAGGAATGATCTGGCAGAGCTGATGGTGGAGGAGGGCTGGCCTGTCCCCATGGATGAGATAATATTTAGTCAGCCATGTACATACTGTGTTGCTCATAACCAGCTCCTCTGAAAGGACCAGAGCTCAGGGGCTCTTAAAAAGTTTATGAAAAAAGGGAAAACAGAAAAGTTTCATGTGCCACTCAGGTGTGGGCTGGAAGAAGGAGTTTTCCTGCATGCAACTTCTTGGAGGTCCAAATAGTCTCTTCTCTTGCTGGGCCAGAACATGAAACACACAGAAACTGCTCCCAGACTGTAATACGATGGGGAAAATCAAGTTGAGGTCAACAGAATCTTGATTTCTAACCTTACATTGGTTTAGTTTTGAGGCTTTATAAGATTTTAGAAGTAGTATCTTAAATTAGAATTTCTAATTGAATCAAAAAATTTCCTGTACGAAATGATGAACTATTTACGTATTCCAGCCACTTTGAAGCAGCAAACCTTTCCCTGTAAGAACAGAAACAAACTGACCTTTTCTGACCAGAAGCACATTCCAATAAGTTGCCTTTTCTTATTTAAAAAAAAAAAAAAACCACCAAAACCAAAACCAAACAACTAAAAAACAAACAGTCCACCAATTCTCTGCTGAGTCCAAACCTGGGGGATCAGCTCCCAGCAGAGAAGATGTCATAAAAAATATAGTCCAAGTGTGATGTGTCAACACTGATAATTATATTTTTACCTGAGAGACCTTTGCTGTTTCAGGGAGCTAAATCTCAGATGTGCTGGCACAGCACAGTTGGAAGCGTTGTACCAGGCTAGGCTGTGCGGTGCATCCCTGTCCAGAGCTATGTCCTGATGGAGTGTAAGAGGAAAAAGTTCTGTGATCACTGATCACTGGGAAATTTATCCAGTAACTTCCTTCCTACTGTTATCTGACAAATTTGTCTAAAATCCCTTATACCTACCTGTACCCTACTGACAGCAAGTGGAATCCTTAAAGGCTGCTCTGAAATTCTTGTTTACAGCCAGAAATACAGTTACAATTTGTTGATTCCTTCTTTCTTTGTGCCACAAAGGGACCAGCTGCCATGTCTGGTGTGAGGTGCAATTTTGGCATCTTGGAAAGGAAACTGCAGCTGGAAGTGTTGCTCTGAGTTGCTCTTTGGAGGATGAATGTGGAGAGGACCATAGTTGAGTGTACAGCGGAGGAGAGTAGGGAAGGATGTGACTACAGCTGAGGATGAGCAGCATCCAGGACATCCAGGAGCAGAGCTGAACTAGCAGAGCCCTTGGACTGCAAAGCACAAGGGCTGCCTTTCCAGAATGTACTGAAGGGGATGTGCCCCAGTCCTGAATTTGAAAGTGAGAAGAGAAACCCCAGTCATTTCAGAGGAAGGCAGAGCAGGAGAGGGGGAGTCACTGGAGGAGGATGGTGCAACCTCAGTTTATCTGTTCTTTATCAAACATCACCACCTCCTGTTCCAGCCTGACCCGGCAGAGCTGGATGTGGCCATGGGTCCTCTGTCAGGCCCGGAACTCAGCAGTGCATCAAGGGATGTCTTGGAAAATATTTCTGGCAGCAGTGGATTCTCCAGGAGGCTCTCCCTGGGAATTTGGTCCTGCCACAGGGAGGGAGAAGAGGGGCATTGGTCTTTGATTTCAGTGAAAATGACAGTGAGCAAACAACTATTGGGAAATGACAGAGGTTGTGGCTGCCCCATCCGTGGAAGTGTCCAAGGCCAGGTTGGATGGGGCTTAGAGCAACCCGGTCTAGTGGAAGATGTCCCTGCCCATGGCAGAGGGTGAGACAGGATGTGCTTTGGGGTCCCTTCCAACATGAACCATTCTGTGATTCTGTGACAGCAAAAGGTTCTTCTGGTGGCCTACATGGAAATACTGATGGCATTGTAATCCCTGGCAATGCAGTCCCTGGCAGTGCATGGAGAAGGAGGAGGAAGTGCCCCATAAAGCGCTGTCTAAAAAGCACAGGAAAAATTAGACCAAAGTGACCCCCCTCACCCCTAAAACACAAAGGTGGGGGACAGTGCCATAGACTGGGTGTTACTGGTGTCCAGTTCCTGCCTGGCACTCTGAGGGGGTGAACTGCTCCCTTTGGAGTTAGTTGGAAGGTTTTCTAAGGGCAGTGAAGGGGAATCCAGAAGAGCTGAGGGGTTCAGTAAGTCACTCCCTGCATTGGGTGTAACAGCTCCCCCAACCTTTCCTCTCTCCACCCAAAATCAAACTGAAATGCACAAATGAAATTTATACCTCCTTGAACAATGTTCACTGCAAGTGGTCCTGTTAACGTTCTCTAAATGGCTGTGATTAGCTACCAGCTGATGGATTCTTAAAAAAAAAAAAAACACAACCACAACCCGACACAGACACAAAACACTATTTATTTAATTATTTATTTTACAAATTCCTGCCACCGGTCATGCTGAAAATGTGACTTACGGAGCAGGAGCTGAAACTGGAGTGGCTCTCGTACTCATAAAAAAACCAAACAGATTAAAGCACAGGAAAAGCAACTTGTACGAGCAGGCAGCGCTCCCAGAGCCACTTGCTGCACCGAGTTAACAAAGTACGATAAATTAGCAATTTTAAAATAACACAGCTTCCCCGTCGCCTTGCAGGAGTGGTTTTTCCACGATGCTCTGCCGGCTCCTCTCCATATCCCTTTTGCCAAACTAGTCAGTTCCAGTTCGGTCATAAATCGCTCGATGTCACGCAGTGAAGCGGAGGTGACGGCGTTCCCAGCCCTGGCGAATCCTTTATCGAGCTCCAGGAACCTCCGCTCCCATTGCTAATCCGCGCCTGCCTCCCCTTGGACAGGCCTGGCAACTTCCTTTCCCAACAATCCTCTCTCCTGTTTGTTTGCTTTTCGGAAAGCTGATTCAGCCTTGGAGCGAGCGGGTGCAACACCCGCAGCGCTTTGGGTCCTGCCCTGCCGCCTGCAATGAGCCAAATGAACTGCAATGGAATCGCTCCATTCCAGCCAGGACAAGCCCTATCTTTAATATTTTGATTTTTGGGGCTGTTTTCCTGAGTGTGGCAGCAGCTTGGCCTTGGAAAAGCGAGAGTGGGCTGTGTGTCATGGGGGCTGCTGGGGCGCCTGGGTTGTGTCTCACACACACTATCCATGTTGGATCAGCCCCGAACCACGGGCCCGGCCCATTCCGGGTGGTGTTCCTAGGGGGCAGGGATGGAGTGGGGGTGAGTTGGGGGTGCTGAGGTAGGTGCCCTTGCACCCTCTCTCGGGGGAATGGGGGTGGTTTGGGGAGTGAGATTGCTCATGGGTGTGTAAGATGGAGACTGGAGAGGAGGGAAAGAACTGGGGGGTGCATGGATGTCATACCTGCACCCCCTCTCTGGGGCATCCTGGGGCAGGGGGTAGGTCAGCCTCTGCTCCCCTGGGGGTGACATGTCCCTAGGCCTGCCCTGCCCCCCCCAGCCCTGGCTGGATCTGACCCGTTCCTTGTGCCTGTCACTCTCCAGCACCCTTTGGCCCCCCTAGGACCCTGACCCTTGCTGCCCCTCCACCCGTGTGATTGCCCCCTGCCCCCCCCCATGCTGACCCTCAGCCCTGACCTCCCCCCAAGGCTGGATCTGACCCCCCCTTGTGCCTGCCCCCTCATCCCTCCGTGACCCCATAGTCCACTTTAAAATTCTGTTGCCGCCCAGCCCTGTGTGGCCACCCTCCATACCTCCTGCACCCCCCAGACCTGCCCTGACCCGCAGGCCCTTCTGACCCTGCCTTGTGCCTACCACCCCCAGCTTCCCTGACCCCACAGGACTCTGACCCTCTGCTGCTTCCCCACATGTGTGTGACCTTGCAATGCCCCCCAGACCTGTCCCCATCCCAAAGCTGGATCTGACCTGCCCTTGAGCCTGCTGCCCCCTCAGCCCCCCCGACCCCCATGACCCCATGGTCCATCCTGAGCCCTCGCTGCTGCCCCAGACCTGTGTGACACCCGCCATGCCCCCTGCCCCTCAGTCTTGCCCTGACCCCCAAGTCCTAATGACGGCCAAGGCCGCCCTCCCCCGATCCCCTAGGACTCTGACCCCCTGCTGCCCCTCCGCCCTGTGTGACCCCCCCCCCAATCCTCCTGCCCTCTCCGACCTGCCCTGACCCCCAAGCCCCACTGACCCCCCCCACCTGCCGCCCCCGCCCCTCCCTCCGCCCCCTTAGGCCCCGCCCCTCTTCAAGCCACGCCCCCTCTGACCCCCCCTCCCCGCCGTGCAAGTCTCGCGAGACGCGACGCGGTTTCCCCAGCGCGTGTGCCCCCATCGGCCGGGCCGGGCCCAGCGCCGCGGGGCGGGAGGGACGAGGGGCCGCACCTGCCCCGGCCCCGCCGCGCCCGCCAGCCCCGTGCACCCCCCGCCCCGCCCGCTCCACCTGGCCGCCGGGTCCTCCCGCGAGGCCTTTGTCCTGCCGCCGCCGGCCCGCGCGCGCTCCGGCCTGGCCAGGCCCCTCACGCGAGGCCGGGGATCCACGGCCTACCCTCAGCCCGGAGCCCTCCCTTCCTATCCCCCGCCACCCTTCCCCTCCGCCTTTCTCAGCCCCGGTGCCCGCAGCGGAGGCCGCGGAGCCGCCCCCGGCCTCCTCCTCCCGCCCGTGCCGCCGCCGCCGCCACCGCCGCAGCAGCAGGTTCCCTCCCTCCCTCCTCCTCCTCCTGCTGCTGCTGCTCGTGCCCCCGGCGGCGGCGGGATCCGCTCGGTGCCCGGGGAGCGCTGGGCCGGGCGGCGGCGGCAGGAGCGGCAGCACCAGGTGAGACCCCCAGGGGCGGCGGGGGCAGCGCGGGGACACCTCTCGCCTCGTCCCCGCCCGGCCCAAGAGTGGGTTGGGGGCGGCCACGGGGGAGGCGGTGGCGGGGGCTGGTACCGCGGGCCGGGCTGGGTCACGGCGAGAGGGCCGCGGCCTGAGCCCCAGGGCGGTGGCAGCGCGGCCTGGGCCCCTCGCCGGGCACGGAGCAGCGCAGGCCCCGCGGCCCGGCTCGGCCCGGCCCGGCCTGGGGGGGTGAGAGCCGGGGGCAGCGCCGGGGCGGCGGAGGGTGGGCACGGCCCGCGGAGCCGAGGGTTGAGGCGGTGCTGGAGGGGAGGAGGAGGAGGAAGAGGCCGAGGCGGTGCAGCAGCTGGCAGCGGGGCAAGGCTGCTCGCTCGGCGGCTGGTGCCTCTGCGTCCCGAGTGGGTAGGAGAGGGGTGCTGGAAATCCCCTCCCGGGAGAGCAGGATGGAATGCTATCCCTGCCTGGAGGGGTGCAGCGGGTCCCGGGGCAGCCCCTGGCGGGGGGAACTTGTGTCGGCCTCTTCTCCAGAGCAGCATCCCGGTG
The DNA here is from genome assembly GCA_014706295.1 of Lycocorax pyrrhopterus obiensis. Classification (NCBI taxonomy): domain Eukaryota; kingdom Metazoa; phylum Chordata; class Aves; order Passeriformes; family Paradisaeidae; genus Lycocorax; species Lycocorax pyrrhopterus. Next base: position 815,752 of record JACSVZ010000043.1, read on the forward strand.
TGGGGATGCGATTCCCCGTGGATGGTCGCCCCATGACGGGCGAGAGCCCTGGGAGCACTTGAACATCTTGGCGTTTGCGGCTTGTCTGTCATTTTCCTCGCTGCTCAGATTTCCTGTTTTGAAAACTGGGCTGAGAGCTTTGTTGGGCTTTTAGAGCCCGTGGCAGAAATACGGTTGTTTAATAACCACGTTTAGGATCCCATTAGTTTTTGAGGCTTGGGACTGATTTGGGAGAGCAGTTGAGAATGCCCCCGGATGGATTCACTTTGCCCCTGTGACTTGGAGCCGCAGCATTTGGAGGAAGCGGCAAGGGACAAAATGGACAGTTCATAAAAGGAACAATTGTGCACTGCCTCTTCTAGAGGGCACTTGCTGCCCTTCAAGAACTTTCCTCATCGCATATGCTCTTTATACAGCAAATCTTTATCTTCTGTTTCTGTTCTGTTTTTTTCCTACCTTAGTCCAGAAAATGAAACTGGAACAGACATTTCTGGAAATGAACTTGATTGGTGCAGTTGGAAAGATGTGATTCACAGTTATAATGAACAGTGAATTTTGTCCCATTTTTTCTCAGTTCAGGCTTTGAATTATGTATTCCCTGATTTTTAACCTGTTTACACAGTTATGCTAGGTAGGTTTTTAACCCTTCAAATAAGGCATCCATAGTGTTGGATTGCCAAGAGGTACCCCAGGTACATCCAGGATGTAGAAGCTGCTGTTATTTTAGAAGTATCTGATGCTTTACCTTGTAAATTAAAAGGTTTAATTGTGCATTATTTTCTTCTTATAATCCCACTCTGTACTTGGAAGAACCAAAGCTGTTGTCAGTGAAATCTGGAGTTCGTGGAGATCGAGTATTTCCAGGATTGGCCAAAAATAAATTATGGGGTAAAGAATGTTGCTTTTTTTTTTCTCCTAGTCATGCAGCACAGATGAAAAGCTCTGAAGCTTTTAGTCATAATGCTCTGGTCCCATGTTTTCCTTTTAATAAAGCATCCAGTGGGAGAATGTGACATAATTGGTTTCTTGGATTTAGAGATCTTGAAATGGCTGGTACAACAGAGGAGAGGAAACTCCAGCAGGGTTATGGTTTAAATACTATAATATGGTGGCAAAGTCATGTTGTTACTACATGGTAATCCTGCATTTCTCTTGCAAGAAAATGCTCTCTACGTTGTTGTGCTGCAGAATAGGCACTTTTAAGTCTCGTCAGTGGCACGGAATATTAAATGTCTCTCTCCTTTCCTTGCATTGCATAATCTGAGTGTTGTTCTCCCATAGCAGCAGAAATGATGGAAGAATTGCATAGCCTGGACCCACGCAGGCAGGAGCTCCTGGAGGCCAGGTTCACTGGGGTTGGGGTTGCCAAGGTGAGTGTGAATACCTATGGTGACAGGTATGACTGCTTAGCCATCCTGCCTTGCACTTTGGTTGGGTTTTTTAATCTCTACATGGATAATTTTGCTTTGCAAACAGATTCTGTATCACTTGTGTTTTGACCTCTAATTTGTGTGAAGTATGTTCAAGAGGAATGAAAATGGGATCTCTGTGAGCAGATGTTTTGCTAAACAGAAGATTTTGGGCTCTAAGTAAGTTCTTAGGAGTTGTTCAATCTTAAGGCAGCTTGTATGCCCAAAAAACTCCATGACAACTTTGTAGAAGTGGGAATCTCATCTGGCTCTTCCTTTCTCCGAGAATACCTTTGAGAGCTGAATTTGGCTGATGGTGAGATACAGTTTCAAGTGTTATGTGTTGGATACAACACGTAACCAGGCTGAAACATTGAGTTGTTCTCTTCTTCGGGGGTGCAGGAGCTAAAACTGTCTACCCCATCGCATGGAACACTCACAAAAAGTGTTTGCAGGGCTGCTCTCCTATGTCTAATCCAGAACCTGCCAATAAAATCCCATCTTTGTCCTCATGTACAGCTTCCACTTGGTCAGGAGCTGTCTAAAGCAGGCACCTGAGTAACAACATTGTGTGGTTGCTTGGTGTCCTGGCATTAATCTGTGAGTTCTCCAGGTGTTGGTACTGTTAATGTCAGTCTTTCTGAGCAATGAAATGGTGACAGAACTCATTTTAAACTAGGTCAGGGATAATGAGTTAATTTTTGAGGGAGATACTGAGTTTTGAAAAACATCAAGGTAGATGGTAAAGCAACACATCATTAGATGATTTTCTGAAGCCACTTAGAATTATTTTGAGAAGAAACATTGTAGATGTCGCATTTCTCAGAAAAACACAAAGTGATTCAAAACTTGAAAGAGTTTTGTTTGAGTTCTCGCTTTTCTTTCTGCTCTGCCTCTCAGACAAGGTTGAGTCTGGCAAGAGAGCATGAGGAAGCCAAATGCTCAGCTGTAAGAAAGTGTAGTAAGGAAGATTAGCGCTAGATGTTATGGGGTAACAATTTGGGTTGCTGAAGTAAGAGTGTGGGGATTTTTTTATCTCTTCCCCTACTCTTAAGACTTTTAACATATTAAGTTCTTTTTCTGGCATAAAAGTTGATGGCGTTTACTGTACTGTGATCTTGTTTCATACAACATTACAACTTTTCGTGTACTTTATCACCTGTTTCTTTCCTCTTTTCCCACATTTTGTCGCTTTAGAATCTTTAGCTGTACCAGTACAGATAAACCCAAACATCTTACTAGAATAGCTAAAAGCATAGACACTGTTATAGCTTTAAAGCAGTGCCAATGTACTCAGTGTTCACAAAGAATGTTAGGAACTCTTCCTTTTAAAGGAATAACCTTTAAGAGATACAGGAAAGCAAATCTTAATTATGTTTCCAATATGTTTGGAGCAGAAAGTACGTGCCCTTTTCTGTAGGGGTGAATATTAGAAACTCATTTCTAAAGCAATCCAAGTAAAAAAGCCTCATTCCTTGGAGGCCTCACTTCGAGCAAAGCTGTTTTGTTACTGAGTTTTATTTTTACCTGTTGTTATGCAGTTTTACCTTGTATTAGTCAGTAAACTGTTAAAGTGCATTACACTTATTGCAAACAGTATATTTATTTATTTACTTGCATTCTTGCTAATTTGCAGTAGATCAGCCAACCATTGATATAAGTTAGCATGACTCTACTATGTTGCAGCAAATCTTGGTTGCAGTATTAATTTCAGCTACTACATTCCCTCCCAGGTTGGTGCTTCAAATTCCCTCCCTATCCCCCCAAGCCTCCGTCCGTCATGCTCCGCACTGGCATTGGTAGGTCACTGTCTTAAAGGGAATATATTGGGAAAGCTGTGATACAATTTTGTGTGATTCAGCTAAGATTTTTAGCTAGCTCCAGTGAAATGTTTAAGGAAAGAATTATGGAGTAAGTGAGTGCCATCTAGTGGGACAGGGCCTGGCCCATCCTCCTGGGATGGAAGGTATCTGGTGCTGTTTATTGCATAAAAGGAAGAAATGTCATCTCAGATGCTCAGATGTGATTGGGTGAAGGCAGCAGGCAGTTGTACTGAGCTTCCTGCCTTCCTCCCACTGGGTGTATCTCGCTGTGTATGGCTTCTTTCTTTAATGTTTAAAAACACAGGGTATATTTTGGACCTGTATAAAATGAAAGCGTTAGTTTATACCTTAATACAACTTCAACTTCAAGCCCACAGTTCCTCTGTGTTATTAAAGAACAACTATAGGTGTTTTGAGATATGAAGAGAGCAAACTGATCTAGAATAAGTTTTCAGGCTGGAAACTAGAAAAAAAGCTTCTAGCCATCAGAGTCGTGGGATTCTGGAAGAGCTTTCCAGTAACAGTAGTAGAGGTCAGAAATACTAAACTGTTTTGGAAACAGCTGTGTGCTTGTCACCTCCTGCGGTAGCTGAAGGCACAACCCAATGACCGATGTCATTTGTAGCCCCAAAAGCCTCAAAATTCTGTTGCAAGCCTGTGATGAAGTTTCCTACTTAGTAGCTGAAGAATGTATTTCACTAGAAGCTTGGAGTTAATTCATTGAATCAAATTTATGAGAAAGAAATGTTTCTAGGCAACTGTTATACTCCTGTGCTTCATCCAGGTCGCTAGATAGCTTGAAAAAGCTGGTGATGCTTTAGATGTGTATTCTTGCCATATGGTGAAGTGCCATTCTTCCCGAAATTCCCAGAGCAAGTCCCTGAATTAACACATGACACTCTGACACTGACTGTTCCTGCTTATTTAGCTCCTGTTTATATTTACTTAGTGGGAAAACCTAACTGCATTCTCATGAGGCATTATCCTGACTAGACATCTTCCTTGGGTCAGGAGGCCCAGGAGTTGTTTCTCTAGATAATATTGTTTAATTTAGTCTGTTCTCATCTTCTGCCTCCCTTCCCCCTATTTGGGTGCTGCCTTTAAGATATCAGGTGGGTTAACTCCAAGGGATTTGTGTCATTTCCACAGACTTCCCCTGGATAAGAATTTGAATAAGTAATTTTGATGGGTGACTCTGTATTTGCACACAGCCTGTCTAGGGCTTAACCAGGGTGGGTCCTCACAGCAGCACATGTATCTTCTACAAGTTTGGTCTTCAAAAGATCTCCAAACCAAGCTCTGTGTGCCACTTTTATAGTTAAACTAAAAAGGCTGAAGTACTTATAGGGAGAGTAACGGGGCTGTAGGAATCTTGTAGATCCATCTGACTGTGCCGGAACTGAAAAAATGTTGGTCTTGGTGGTAGCTAGTGCTCCTTTTCCTCCTGCTTTGAGGTAATGCTGCAGAATATATGCCACCAAAAAATTGTTCATAAAGAACAGTATTGGCTTGTATTAGTTTGGTTTTTGTTCTTTCTCTGTAGCTTTTGAAGTCCTGATCACTTCAGCAACTCCAGTTCTGTGATATACTCAGCAACAAGTTTTAGCAGCAAAGTTACCACGTTGAGAATTCATGTTTGAGAATAATCACATCTTCCTTGGAGGGATGTGGTGCTGCACGGTGGTGATCCCTAACAGGTGTCATAGGCCATGAGAAGAACCAGTTAATGAGAGTTTTAAAACTTAGAATTGAATTTAGTAGCTGCCACAGAATGTGCCAGGACTTTATGCCAGATACTTGAAAATTGTTCGGATGCTTCTGTGTGCAACATTACTTCAAATGTGTTGTCTGGCTGCTGGAGCCGAGAAATAGTTATCAGATCTCAGTCCTATTTCTGCTTCTGAGCTGAGGGTTAGGATGAGTTGTGTGACCCTTCTGTCCAGTTTGCCATCAATAAAATAAAAATACCGTATTTCCAACCAGAGAGAACTCTTGAGGCATAATGGAATCCAAGCAAATCCTGCTGCAAATCTGCTTACCCATCTGATAGAGTGGGGGTTACCTGTGAACATCTGAGAGTAGATTAACTTCTCGTGGCAAAAAGACCTCAGTGATTCAGGGATTTCATTATCAGCAGTAATACTGAGCTTTTCTAAAAGTTCAATTAAGAAGCAGGTTGTAATTCTCATACTTACGTGGTGCTTGAAATAAGATAAGAATATGTTAATTAGACCTGACACAGTAGCACTGGACCAGAGTAACTATAAAACCATTTGACCATTTCACTTTGGTGTAAACCTGTGTGAACTCAGCACTAACCTTTAGTGCAACTAAGGATTGACTCTTTGCCTTTGAAATCTCTTGATTTGCTACAGAATTCAGAGGAACTTGGGTTATCCTGGCTTGAGGTAATGAAGCATGTCTATCTCCATGTCTCCTCCATTTAGACAGCAAGAGAATTTTGCAGTGCATGTTGCTGTAAGCCTATGTTGGAGACTCTAGCTAGGCAGCTGGGATTCCTAGAGCTCCCTTTCAGTATGAGGAATTGGAGAGCACAAAATGGAGACTGCCCAACTTGAGTTGTGGAGTGATGGATCATTTCTGGGAACTTGGAGAGGCTGTGGAAGTGCACAAGTAATGGGAGGCAGGAGATGGTAAGGGGAGCTGAGTCAGCTTGGTGTTGTTCTAGATGATCTGGTGGGAGCTATTAGCAGGATAAGTTGTTTCTTTTGAAGTCTCAGCCACTGAAGCCTTACTGTGGGCTTTCCAGGGGCTCTGGCAAAGGGAGAAATGACTAACCAGCTCCTGTGAGTGGCCAGATTTTAAATTCTTGCCTCTTGAGTAGGTGTCTTGAAAGTGCCTGCTGCTATTGCATCCAGTTCTCAACATGGAGGCTTTGTTGTGCATAGGTAGATCACAGACTTCGAAGCAGCAGTTGATAGGTGAATCACAAGGGAAAAGAGCATGCCGGCTTATCTTGGAAAGAAATTCCTTGTGGAGGAGGAAGTGTGTGCTGTTCTTGTGCTTGTCATTTGGGTAAACACTATAGGAACTATTAGCTTGTTTCAGATGACCCACGTATTTTGAATTTTTGCTGAGCGCCATCACCAATTGCCTTGACAGGGCACAGTGGATGAGTGGGCTGGAAGTGAGAGCAGAGAAGTGCAGTATTATCCCAAAGTGGTCTAGAAAAGCCAGATAACTTCTGGAACAAAATTCATAAGCTTTTCCTGTGTAAACTATTGCATGTTTATTATTCCCCACTGCTACTTCCCTGGCAGTATTCTCATGTTGATGTTCTTTGCCTTTGCTTACTTGGGGTTTTTTTCCAAAATTCAGGTTCATTCCTTTAATTCCCTTTGTGTCATGTCCACTTAAAAATGGTAGGCTAAATTAAGTACTGAACATTTATCCCAAGTCAGTTGCTGAGTTAAATATAAACGGTCAGGAATGATAAAATGCTAATTTGAAGCATTTTTTATATACACACTCACTGACTGTTAGCTGAGGGGAGATACTCGGATATACGGTTTCTCACATCTATGCCTAAGCTTGTTGCTATAAGCAGTTGATACCTAATTTCACACATAACCTCATGTTATCTGGATAATCAGGAAAACTTGCTTTTCCTTTCTCTTGACTCACTACATGAGAAGAGGTGCAGCTGAGCACTAGGTCACGTTCCTGAAAACGTCCTAGGTATTGTATCTTTGTTGCTTCGAGAACAGCACGTTCTAGTGAACAATTTGGGTTTCCATAGCCGGAACGCCTCAAAACAAGACTTTTTGCCAACTTTGCCAAGTTCAGCTCTTGTCTGTAAAGGTCTAATCTGTTAGAGTAAGAAAAGTGTCAATGGAAGGTCCTCTCAAAGGTGATCAGGGGAAAGGGAAGGTCATGCATTTGACCCACTGCATGGGTCAAAACATGTCTACAAGGAATTAATTATGCATTTGTTCACAAATTGGTACACGTGACAGTGAAATTGCTGGATGTCTGTAGACAGTGACAAGCTGTTCTGTTCCAGTTCCATAATGAAGAAGTTGGTTCCTTCTCACCCTTTCTACTACTGCACTGAGTTGAATTTTACCACATCATCAGCATAGGTTCTAGGGGAAGGTTTAAAATAAAGAAAAAAAAAAGGGTTTTTTTTTTCTGTTCAAGAATCTGATCAGCATCAAACTACTCTTTTAGTGATGCAAGAAATGGTTTTGATTCTGGCTGGTAGAGCTAAAAAATTCCCACGCAGGGTAGTCAGTACAGGTAGTTGTAGTACTGGAAGTAAGAAAAACATTGTGGATTTTTTATTAGGCATTTTTCCAGCTGCTTGCATCCCAGAACTTTACATTCAGGTGCAAACTGAGTGGATTTCTTGTATTGGATAAGATAAACTTGTATTTCTGGAATCTTAGTATCATTTCTAGGTATAAGTGGCCCCATCAGTTAATCTCCAGGTGATCCCAGAATACAGGGACCTTGTGGAAGAATTGTCTTGTGTAAGCCACTGACATTTCCCTTCAATCATAATGTTCGTGGAAAGTTCAAACGTGGCGTTTTTGGAACAGCTGCTCCTGTCATTTGCTATCCATCTGCAAAATGGAGGCAGCAAGATTTAAGCAAACATGGAAACAACTTTCGCTTTCATCTTCATCATGTCAGAACCCCAGTGTGAGACCAGCAAATGCTTGTTTGGAGAGATGCTCCTGTATCTTACAAAGTTCTCACCTGGCGCAGGAGGTTGGTTGGTGCCTCGGATGTGCTGTTGGGGTTGGAGTTCCTGAGAGAATGGAAAGATTTTGGAGGGCAGCATTTGTGCAGTTTATAAACAAGCTTTTTTCATGGGTGAAAGGATTCACTTTCTGTTGCCACTTGCCATAAGATCTTACAATTTTTTTAGCACTGAGACTTTCATGTGGAGGTAGCTAAGGTTAGTGTTGGCACTTCTTTTAAGTCCTGTTGGTCAAGGAGTAAATTCCTGGAATAACCAAGAGTTGTACCGGTAACATTTGTGAGCCATCACGTTGGGTGGTGGGGAGCTTGTTGCTTTGCTTAAAAGCAACTATTTCTGAAGAGATGAGGTGAAACGTTTTTCTGGTCCTGAGCTATTTGTGTGATCTCTTGAAGGGATAATGGTATGGCGTAAAGAATGTAAACCTGCAATTTTTCTCTAAGGGAATCCTAAATGTTTAGCTTCTTGAGCTATTCAGGTGTTGGGTTGTCTCTTTTTTTTTGGTCGGAGCAACTGAGCATGTCGTTTTAGAAGAAACAAATTTGATATTTAACACTCACAGTGAACACAGAAGGTAAACAGAACTTTTACTTTCAGCACATGCCTGCTTGGGAATTGGGGTTAGTAATAGCTAGGTTATGTCACAATTTGATGGTGGTGTTTGTCCCTTAAACAGGGGAGGGAGAACTGGTCTGTTCAAAAATTACCTACTGTGGGGTTTCTCTGTGGTGTTAAGGCTTCTCCTCCACTCTACCACTTGAATCTTCTGTTCAAGTGTGTAACGAGAAGTGGCTTTGCTTTGAGGAAAGATTGATTGGTGGGAAGTGGTTACTGCAAAGTTAAAAATGCTAAAATAGAATGCATCTTGGGGAAAAGATGCTCACAAGTTATTAATGGAGAGCTGGCTTTATCATGTCATTCTTCCTGTTAATGCATTTCATCAGTAATTGTGAATCTTGTTTTTACATCTTTGTCAAATTTGTCTTCATTTCTTAAGTTAGATCTGTAGGAGGATACTTTTGTGTCAGGATAAAACACAGTGACTTTGCATGATTCACTTTTTCCTTTTAAAACCAGTTTTGTTAGAGATCTTAAATAATTTTCAAACTGCTTGGATATGTAAAAATGCAGATGTGTATCCAGCAGAGCCCGCAAAGATGCAGCAGACTCCTGAGGTACCAGTTACTGTTTTGGTAAACCTATTCCAGCCTCTTGAGTTTCTGCTTTGGCCTGGTGGGAGCAGCTGCTCTGTGGGTAGGTCACACATGGGTCCATAAAATAGCCAAGTGGGAAAGGTTGTATTATGGGTACCAGTTGTACTGCTGTTAATGCAACTTTCACTTGTTCACTTTCCTGGTGTTAAAAAAAGCATAAAATTACACATTTAAATCAGTGGTACAGCCAGCATCTGATAACAGTAATAGCTGGCTTGCCAGATGGAAGATGCGTCTGAATGCTTAGCTCAGGGTCAAGCAGATGCTTTCCTGGAGAGCTGAGCTTGGAACTCCTGCTACTCAACAAATCAGGTTTTCTTCCTCAAACCTTAGGCTTCTATAAAAACCACCTTGGCTGTTTTGTGGATGTGGGTAAATAGACCAGCTATGATATGAACTGATGCAGAAATATTCCAAAGGCTGGGTCGTTATCCTGAGAAAAAATTGTTGAACAATCCAATTGTCCTGCTGCAAATGGCTTCTGAAGCTTCTTAGTGCCCCATCCTGTGTCTGGGAGTTTGACCTGTGGTGCTGCTGTAACTGTAGTTAGCCCAGAGACTGAGTCTTTGTTAGGATGGGTCTGCCTTGTAGGGAAGTTATTTCTAACAGTCTTTGCTTGCTTTTCACTAGGGTCCGTTAAATAGTGAGTCTTCCAACCAGAGCTTGTGCAGCGTGGGCTCTCTGAGCGATAAAGAATTGGAGGTAAGCAGGCACAGCTCCTCGGGGTAGTTGGGTTTAAGGTGAACATGATCAAACTCAAAACATGGAAGAAATTGTGTGAGAGTCAGTGACAGTTGTCTTAGTTTGGAGAGTGAAAGGGACCAGGGAAGTATTTAGCTTGACCCTGCAGGCTTTCAACCTCTCTGTGAAGCTCCTTCTCGAAGCTTGCCACCATTCCAGGCAGGTTTTACCCAATCCCAAACACAGTCTTCATAAAGCTCAGCTTAGGAAACTGTTTTCAGTTCATTGGGATTTGTTTGGATACACGTAAAAAGCCAGAGAGCATTAATGGATTGCTCTGTGGAAGTGTGAGGACGTGAAAATTGATGCTTTGTCCCTGGTTAATCTCACTTCTTTAGGATTAACTACTTCAAAATGCTCACTAAAGCAGCAAAATTAATTGTAGTTGGATTTTTACTCTAAAATTCCATGTTAATAAACCAAAATCTCAAATTTAAATGCATTTTCTTATGCGTTTCTTATGAACTTCCTCCGTAGTTACCAGGTAAGTTTTGGATCATATTTCCCTCTATTATATGGCAGTACTGGTATGAGGGGCTTTTGAGAATGCAGTATCTTAAACTCCATGAAGTAAGTGTAGTTAATAGTGAAAATTTGAGTATTCATTCTTTTAATTGTTTTTTTTAAATGAACTTCTGTGGAGAGATATAAATTGACCAAGCTGACGTACTCGAATCTCCCATTCCTTGCTTTTTCAGTCTGTAACAGATAATGTTGTGTGTCATTTTTGTTATGTAAGTACTTGAATGGAAAAACAACTTAAACTGAACCTCATTAATATGCTCACAGCTCCATGGAGGCTGTAATGGAGCCTGTGGTGTTACAGTCACGCCAACGCTGTTCAGGAGCTGCTCTTCACTACACAGTGAGGAGGCAATGTCACGGACTTTTACACATACAGGGGCTGGAACAGCAAGTCTAGGTAGTTTTAGAGTTTTCAGTCCCCTCATTCTAAAAAAGTACCTTGCAGACACAATAATCACCTTTGTCTTAACATCCCCTCCATCCTCTTACCAAAACAACACTGTGTCTGTGAGTGCCCAGCTGGTAACATGGGTCTGTAGATGTCCAGCACCCACTGGGGACACAGCCAGGTTTAGATTCAACTTTATCCTTTTTATCGTACTAAAGGAGGGAGATTGATTTCTGCGCTTAGCATGTGTAAGTCTTTTGGTAGAGATCTTTAAGGAGGGCACTCGAGAACTGGGTTTCCAAAAAGCATGAAACTTAGGTTTACCACAGACTCTCTGGCCATGGCTTTCCCTCCCCCAGACCTGTGTTTTGCACATAGTGTTTTTCTCCCTGCCCCCAGGCTATAGTTTAATGGTGGCTTCAGTGATTGGAGAACATACAGCTTGGGAATTATTTGGGATGATTTGGGATAAGAGATGTTTGTAAAATAACAGTGGTGATGGGAATGACAAGACATCTCTTTTCAGCAACCTCAGTGAGCTGCTTCCAGCAGTCTGCTTCCCAGTGTCTTCAGCAGGTTTGTCCACAAATGTGACCCTGGTGATGGGGGAAGCACCATGCCAGGGTCTCCTCCATTCTCACATGTTTAGTCTTGCTAGCCTTGTACAGACAGATAGGCATGACACTTCTGGAGCCCTCAGGCCTGTCAACTGTGCTCTATATTGTGCCTGTGCATAAATAAATTGATTATGCATAAATCCACTTGATCAGCTGCCCGTCAGGTCTCTGGGTGCTCACAGAAATGGCACATGCAACTGACCCTTGACTTTAATGAGAGCAGGTGAGGAGCAAACACAATCTGTAACAGCTTTGTCCTGGCTGCTGTCCTGGGGTAGTTCTTCTAGCCATCTGCAGTGGGCTTTGAGAAGAAGCATTACCTGCCGGCAAAGTGAATTGGCTTAAGAGACTGTGATTGGACTGCAGATTTGGTTGTCAGTACTTAAACCTCTCATCATTATTCCCCTTGTACCAGTACTATGATCACCTTGAAGTGGTTTACACAGGTTTTTATAAGTGTTTGAGCTTGCTCTGCTAACCCCGTGAGGTCACTGGACAGAAGAGGCTGGCTTGCAGTAGCTGAAGTAGAAAAAATAAATTTACCTCGTTAACCACATTTTCTCCCTCCTGCAGCACATCTATGAGAAGGTAGGAGCTCTTGGAGAGCAGTTGTTTCTTTAAGTACCAGCAATAGAAACAAATGCACCAGAGAAAAAAAACGGCCACTAGGGATATGGAACAGATCATTGTGTTTGGGCATTTTTTTAAATCTTGGAATAACTGCAGTAATGTTAATTTTGAAGTATTGTTTAACAGACTCCTGAGAAAAAGCAGAATGACCAGCGGAATAGGAAGAGGAAAGCAGAAGCCTATGAGACCAGTCAAGGTAATCCACACTCCGACCCTGCCACAGGATTGCTGCATGCTTGGTAACTCGGGCACGTTTTGCCCAGGCAGTGTCCTAGGAAACTAATGGTTCTTCTCAAGGGTGTGCCAGGCAGCTTGTTAAACTACTCCATGATGGTATATTCTCTTCTGGGAGCCTTGTTATCCTTATTGGCAGGAAAATACTTGGCTTATTTGCACAAACCCTTGCATTTTTATGGGACAGGCTGCCCAGAGGCTTCGTATGCTGCTCTGAAGTGTTGTTTTGGTCCTGTGTCGCTACATATACAGCAGCCAGACTTCAGAATACAGCCTGTAATCTCTTCCTTGCTTTCCAAGATGTGTGCCTGCCTTATTAGAGCAAGTTCTCGCCATGACAAATCAGGAACAAGCTGTGCCCAAGCAGGCAGTGCTGTCCTGAGTGCTGTGGAAAACCTGGCATGTTCAATCCAAGTTCAGATTTTCTAGCAAATGGGCTGAGGGGCAGATTTTTATTTCTTTCATTCTTCGGCAAGAAAGTAATGAGAATTGTGTTGACAGAACTGCTTTGATAATATGATAATAAAAGAAAAGGGCTAAGTTTTAATGAGCTGATGTTAAGCCACTGCTAATTATCTCTCAATCTCTTACAGGAATGCTTGTGAGAGATCTAATATGCAGTAATTTATCTGAAGGCAGAGGAGTAAAAGTACCCTTTGCTCTCTCCTTATCTTGAAGGAAATTTTGGAGAACCTATGCAACAGTCAAGACCTTTAGTGTTTTCTAAGTACTTCAGCAAGTGCAGATGCTGTTTTATTGGATCTGACATGTTTGGAATTGAGAGTTAGTTGAATTGTCAACTGTAAAGCCTCCCAAAAAGAGCATAAGGGCTGTAACCCTGGGGCGGGCTTTTGTTGTGCAGAAGCTTTGTTGTGATAGGTGTTGCACTGAACAGGAAAAGGAGTGTCAAAATGTAGGAGGAGGTTTTTAGAATGGCATGATAACTTCTGTTCTTAAAAGTACAACTCTTGTTTTAATCCTTTGCTTTCCTTTTTAGGGAAAGGCACTCCTAGAGGACATAAAATTAGTGATTATTTTGAGGTAAGAATCTTTTCATTGACAAATCTGCCTGAATTCACATTTTGCAAAATCTGTAGATAGAAGTTTGTGATGTGACATGTGTTACTGATCTGTCATTGGGATCATGGACTGATGATGTCAACCTGATATGCTCAGATCTGATTAGACAGAGGATATGAGGAAGTTGATTTTTAAATTAACATTTAGTTGAGCAGTTGATAAGGCATTTTTTTCATTTAAGTATAGGTTTGAGGTTGAGGTTCCATTGGAACCTCTGTCGCAGTTGAGGATATCTCTAGGTTTGCAAACAATTTTGTTAAGGGTCCAGTGTTGCAAAAGAGCCCACCTGCACAGTCCTGCTGATTGGAGTGGGAAGTTGTTCATAGGGTTCTCTCCTAAGAAAAACTTCCCATGGGAGGCTGGCACCATAGGGGGCATGGAAACCCCTCCCCGAAACAATGATGGACATTCTAAAAATCAGTATTCTTTTTGCACTGCATAATATCTGAAGTTTTTCTAGGTCTGCACAATCCAGAGCTGTAGCTTTTCTCGTAAGTTTGTTCTTTATTTTATGGAGTAACTTGGAGTCAGAAATTAAGTGCTTATTAGTGCTTACTTCTTTGCTGGGTAAATTTTTTTATGAGCAGTACACTGTAGGAGTTTCTGTACCAACTGGAGCAGTTCCCCAGCTCCTTACCTGTCCTGCCTCTTTAACAGTGACTGGCACAGGTGCTTCAGTGGAGATGAGCATTCCTTACCTCTCCTGGGGTGCACATCAGACATGTCTCCTCACAGGGAATGGGCTTCCTAATTCCATAGAGTAAATAACTGATCTATGGCCAAGTGTGCAGTTTTATATCTTTTTGTGTTACAAAGGAAAATGTACTTGGTGCAAATACAAGTGTTTGTCTGACATACTTCTGTTATTTTGAAAACTTCATGAACTGTTAAGGCTTTCCTCTTAAAATTTATGTTCAGTTCATTTAAATGATTCCCTGAAGCCTATAAGGCTTCATTTTTAAGATAAATGTGTTTCTTCTGTATGTGTTAAATTTGGTTAAACTTGGTATCTCTGTGGAATTCATGATGATCAAATCTGTTTGTGTGCCCAGTTTGCTGGGGGCAGTGGCCCAGGAACCAGTCCCGGCAGAAGTGTGCCACCCGTCGCCAGATCCTCTCCGCAGCATTCCCTGTCCAACCCCTTGCCGGTGAGTGTTCTTGGGGATACAGCTGGTGGCCCGGCATCAGTTAACGTGGTGGCCGTGCTTCAGACAGGTAATACAAGGTTCTGGATAGGGAAGTGTCTTTTGTTGAGTGATTTGGCTTGTTCTTCATTTTAAATCTGAAACTGGGTTCTGAGAGCAAAGCCATGTCTAGGACCCTGGGACAGTCGCTAGTCCAGCTGTAGCTGACATGAATATCTGAGCTTAAATTGTACAGGGTGAATGTTTCTAACATGCTGTGTGGGTACAGAGGGATTCCGGTCCTTAATAAAGGTGGAACTGACTGGTTAGTTACCCTGTATTCTATTGTAGCACATGAACTTCTCCATGGAGTTGGGAGTGTGTTGTGTGTTTGTGCAGCACTAGTCAGGGATATTCTGATCTTGACTGGACCCCTTGGATATCCTGAACAATGTTCACACCACAATTATTTTGGGAAGGCCTTTTACTTCTGTTCGTGTGCACATGACTTGCAAGAGGCATTAGCAAAAGTTTGCAGAGAAATGTGTGTACATGCACAGCTGGTGCTGTTTTTTGGCATGTAATTCCACTTTACTTGCAGCATTTCTGCGAGGTCTGGATGTGAAGAAATAACCAGTATTTTTAAACCATTTTAGGACAGAGCAGCTAAAAAAATTTGTTGCAACTAGCAAAGCAGTATTCAGAGGCTCTGTTGCCTGAGCTTTAGTTTTGACCTTTGGCTGGACCTCTCTTTAAAAATTTTCAGCATTTGTTGAGTGTCGCAGAAGTCTGGAGACATTGTGGGAAAGGTTGGTATTCCCAAAGTCAAATGCAAAGTCTTTAGTTTCTGCAGAGACCTTTGCGCAGTTCCTGAATATGCTGAACTAAACCTCAACACTGAACACTCTGCTCAGAATTCCATGTGTTGCTGGATTTCAGGAGCTTTGTACTGCTGCTTGAAGGGAGAACTTCACATATTCTTCTAGATACTTTTTAATGTTTCTAAAAATTAAAATACATCTTATTGATTGAATGGACTTTCATCCTATCATGTATTAATTCACTAATACATCTCTTTTAAGAGAAGTTAATGAAGAAATATCGTCTCTGAATGTTGCAGATGTGTGAGGCATTAGGGACAATTCTTTATTCCAGCAGATTAGATAACCCACAGTGGGACAAGTGGATTCTTCCTTTGGTTTTCTTCTTCTACACTTGTATGTGTTGAGTAGGTAAAAGTTGAACAGAGTATTTCTGGTGAATATTGATGTCACAGTTAGTTTCAGCCAGGCCAGTTTGTCTCTCTCCTTACACAGGTGCTTGTGTTTATCTTCTGTTCTTTACTCTTGCAGCTAAACCTGTGATATTTGCTTATTCATAACAAACTATTCTGGGCCCATGCAAGATCCCTCCTCTTCTTACAAACTGAATGTCAATGGTTTGATCTAATCCCCCAAAAAATGGGGGGATGAACGCTGAGTGTCTTACCCATTACAGGTGTCAGTGTGATCTTGGAAGGAAGCAGAGTGTTAAAATGTCTTTCACATGATACAAACCTCCTCCGGACCTGAATTAATCTGTACTGTACTGGAAAATTTCTGCAATCAGAACTTGCAGAGGAATTGTAATGGCTTCAGGATGTTACTACTTCTCTTCAGATCTCTTGGCTGATTTGAATTGCCTCACTCCTCATTTGATCAGAATGATCTGCAGGTCTTGAGACTCTTGTGAGGCCGCTCTCAGGCACAAGCATTCTTTTGGGGAAGGAAGCACACTCTTGAAATTGGTAATGTTAGCCAGAAAACAGGTTGCAATTTAGGTTTTTGAGAAAAACCGAAGCCTGACGTGACTGTTTGCTTTCTCAGAGGCATTTGCCTGGCCTAGAGTTAGAGCTTGGAAGGACTTGGTTGATTATTACCCAGACTGCCAAGTTTTAGCAGTGGTGATGTGGCTTTAGAAGCCAAGGCATTGAGATGCTGTGTGCTGTAATCAGCGTAGCTCAGATGATTCTTGTTGCTAAACCCGGTTCCTCCACCACAATTGGAAAACTAACCTACTGCAGGAGAAAGGAGCTGGCCCTTAAGAGATGTAATGGACCTTTAAAGGATTTTGAGAATGAATTAGTACTTTGCTTACCTTGTAGGAGATGGGCCCCAGCTGTAATGACAGAAGTGAGCTTACCCTGATGTCTGGGTCCTAGACATGGTTAGGTTGCTGCCATTTAGCAGTGCTGACTCAGTTTACTTCAGGATGGCAATGTATCATGGAATTGGCTGTTTGAGTCCTTAAGAAACATTAAAAAATATAATAGTGAATGCATTGACCAGAACCCCAATGTAGATTTTTAGACCTGCAATCTGTTTTGCTCCACTGACTCTGAAGCACATGTGTTTGCAAAGGAAGAGGATCTGTTAACTGACAAGGAATTCTGTCCTGGATGTTCATTTGTTAGGGTTTTTCTTAATTGTTAACTTCATTGCCTTGTTGCTGTCTGCCATTGGAATAATCACTGCAGGAGTCCTGTTTGAGTTATCAGATCCTCACCATGCTGCCTGCTCATTCCTGAGCTGCTGCTTCGCTGACAACAGTTTTGGCAGAGTCAGAGAATCACTTTTTTTTAATTAAAAAAAAAAAAAGTAGTTCATTGTCTGTTTTTTGACTGTGTTGCAGCGGCGAGTGGAGCAGCCGCTGTATGGGGTAGACGGCAGCGCAGCCAAGGAGCCGCAGGAGGAACACTCTGCTCTGCCAACGCTGATGTCGGTGATGCTGGCGAAGCAGCGGCTAGAGAATGAGCAGCTGGCACAGAGGGGAGGTGGCCTCTGTTTTACTTTTGTCTCGGTGAGCAGCTCCGAAAAGATTTGAATCCTAAGGCATGTGTCTAGTTAAGGGATGGGGAATTTGAAGGTTTTCTGCCCAAGTGCAGCCTCATTTTTGCTGACCTCAGTCTGTCACCTTCTGGTAAGTTCTTCTTCCTTGTGAAGAGTTCTAGGTCCCAGGCTTTGCTTGTTTAATAAAATGGTGTGAGTTTTAAGTTAACAGCTCAAAATCTTACGTAGATCAAAATTATGTCATCTGAGAGGATAATCTGATAGATACAGAAAAGATAGAAGTATAGTCTTGTTGTGAGAAGTGTTTGGTTTAGCCTTGCTTAATCTCAGCTGCCGTGAATTATATCAGGCTTTTAAAAGCTTTGTCTTCAGCAGGTTGGGCCAGGCTTCTTGGAAGAAACTGACTCTGGTTTTACTGAACTGAATCTCTAGAGCATCCTTAAACCTGGACATGAAAGTGTGGTGCAGGCCAGGCTGCAGCTCCAGTGTGGAGATGAATGTATCTGCACAGGCACTGGTGGTCGTGCTGGGGGACATGTAACAATACACAACTTTCTTTTACAGGCCCAGCAAGGCAGCCCATCTTCTACCGGATCAGGGAACACTGAGCATTCCTGCACCTCCCAAAAACAGATTTCCATCCAGCACAAGCAGTCACAGGTATACCTCACTAGACAATACAGCTCTTGGGTGTGAGGTTGAAGCTCAATGCAGCTTGTCCGCTGTGCTAGAGGGTGCCACTGGTAGTGGACATGATGTTTCCAGTGAGAAGAGCCAGTATTCCTAACTCCATCTGTAACTACTGAGTGAAGTGAAATGCTCTGAGCTTTGTTCCTCATCCTGTAAAGAATGTTTTCAATTGCTGCTGCTGGACTTTGTCCAATCTGCTACTGAGGCTTTTCTGTGTCAGTGCTGTGGACAGTTCATCAGCTCTGTGTGATTGTGCTTGGGAGAGGAACACCTCAGCTCTGTTTCTGCTCTGTTGTATCTTCAATGTTCTTCCTCTCTCTGGAAGTGAAGGTGTGAAGGAAACCTGAGTGATAGTTGTGAATCTGCTCTGTTCAAGCGCTGGGTCTGTTAAAGCACTGGGTCATGGTGCATCACATTGCTTACGGTACAAATAGCTACAGTCTGGCTGGCAGCTCTTTGACCTCTGTAGCGTCCACTTATGGAATAGTTTGTCCTGTCAAGGTGGAAAATGATGTGTTCCTGAAAGTGCTTCCCAGCAACTTCGCTGACCTGGAGTCAAGAAGAGGAGTACCTCTTCTGACTGTACTGCTATCTTTTTGGTACCTTTTAAATTATTGAGATTCTTTTAGCTGTGTCATCTTCTGTTGCTTACCAGGGTGCCCAGCTTTATCTGCAATGCACCTGGTTTATTTCTTCTCCAAGCCTGCTTTTAATCTTCTTTGGATTTTCATCTCAGATCTCTCTGTGTCTTCCCTTGAGCAATTTTTAAACAATCATTTCCTCACACCAGTCTGTGTCAGAGGTGATTTTGTTGCTGGGAAGGTCCATTCTCCATTAACCCTGCAGGTGGTACAAATTCTCTGTTCACCAAGGACAGCAATCCCCCCCCTCTGGGGGTACTCACTTGCTCAAGTCCGACCTCTGTTGTGTCACTAGGGTTGTGTTTGTTGTCTGTGTTGTTAAAATGCTGGTCTGGGAAGATCCCTGTTTCCTGACAGTGCACAGAGAGGTATGTGTGTGAGAATGATGCCACAACTCAAGAGCCTGCCAGAGATTATGTCAATCTTGGCTGTCCCAACACCCGTGCTTAAAACAGTGGTCCCGCCTGGAAGGA
This sequence comes from Lycocorax pyrrhopterus obiensis, assembly GCA_014706295.1. NCBI lineage: Eukaryota > Metazoa > Chordata > Aves > Passeriformes > Paradisaeidae > Lycocorax > Lycocorax pyrrhopterus. The sequence continues at coordinate 834,895 of JACSVZ010000043.1, forward strand.
ACAAGGTGATTTTATTTTCTTCTGTGCTTAACATGCCCACAAGGTCCGTGTTCTTAGCAAGAAGTTATCTGAGCAAGCTTTCTGCTAGTGTTCAGCTTCATGATATTCCGCAGAGGTCTAGGTGGAGCATACGTGTGCAGGAAAGAATCTAGGAATATGTTTGGTTGCATGATGAGGACATGTACACATTCTTGGTTTTTCCCTTCCAAGCCTGTTTGGAGTTGATAGAGTTAAAATATAGATAAACTTCAGTGATTCCCAGCTTGAATCACTTGTGGCGGTGCCAAAAGCAAGTCAGCATGATGTTATTTCCTCAGTGTTTTCAGTCAGTGCTAGGGCCTGAGTGCTCTGAGGTGACTTGGGGTGAAGTCACATATCAGAGCATGTATCCTGACTTCATCTGACACAGGGCAAGCATGTCTGTGCACTTGTCTAAGTGAAATAACATCACTTGGTAAAGAAACTTCCTGCTGTTTGGCCACCACCTGTACCAGGTTCTCCACAGACATCCTGCATGGTGCCTCCCATGGCAAAGCTTTTCCTGCAGGCAGGAAGCTTGAACCAAGTTGAGGCAGCGGTGAGGTGACCTGCCCAGGCCTCCTCTTTGTCTCTTGGGATTTAGGCCCATCTTGCTTGATGTGCCATGCTGGCAGGTGCTCTGTTTGAGCTTTTCCATACTGGGCATATGTCGGGAAGCAACAGTCAGCCAAGTTTGTCTCTTACTCCATGGTGTTGGCTTCCAGGCAAGCTTGAAATTTGGAGAACAGTTACATAACAACTCCACAGGTAAGTCTCCGCAATCTCTTCTCAGAAACGGAATAGGTGCCTGCTAGCCACAAGTGTGAAATCTGTGTGCAGTCCTGGAGTTTCCTCTGTGTTGACTTGGCTGTTTTAGATGCTGTGTTCGTGTACATACTGACTCCTTCCCCTTTTCTTCCCCACCCTTTAATGAGTGCTGAATCTGAAATGTTCAAAGAATATAGTGTGTGTCTTCTGTTCCTGGGTATAACTCTCATTTCACTGCTTCACTGAAGGTATTTGAGATGTGCTACACCCCATAAAACTTTCCAGATAGTTTTCACTCAAGAGCTATGAAGCTCCTGTCCCCAGTGGGTACTAATACATCAGTTTATCAGAAACAAAAGCTTGTGCCCAATATTCTTGCTGTCAATCTGTCATAATCTTTTAAAATGAAGACCTGTGTTATCTGTCACAGGACCACTTTAGAGCCCCACAGGTGTTGTCTTTGTCTGCAGGTGGTTGTCTGTGCTCATGGAAGATCATAAATTTGATATTCCAGCTGAGGGCTGGGATTTGGTGTGTTTTTTTGGTTTTCTTTTTTCTTAAGCCTTTTTTCTTTACAAGCTCTCCTACATAGAGACCACCAAAGAGTGTGCAAAACTCAACTATAAATGTAAAATTCGCAGGACACAGAGGATATTTTAGGCTGTTGAGAGTTAGGCTCTTCGGAGCTCTGTGCTGGCTGACTGCACCTCCTGTGCTGGAGGAGCCCACCATGCAACAACAAAATGAATAATGGAGAACATTCTTCCCCTGACTGCCAGGATGCAGGGGATCAGTTCTTCTGAGACCCAGCAGTTCAGATCAGAGGGGGTTACACTGGGACTTTAGTGCTGGTTATTTGAAACATTATCCACTTGTCTTAAATGTGGTTTATGGTGATTTTTTCCCTACAGTCTGACCTCACAATGGAAAAAATAACTGCACTAGAAAACAGTAAGAACTCTGACTTGGAGAAGAAGGAGGGAAGGATAGATGACTTATTAAGAGTAAGTATTTAAAGTGGGACAACTCTTCTAAAAGCTGCTCTTTAAAGGTCCTTAGAATGCTTTGCCAGCCAGGCTGCAGAGCAGGGGCTTGTATACCAGCTGTAGAACCAACACTTGCAAGGTAAAACAAATCCAGTGATCCCTTACCAGCAGGATGATTGTCTGGCCTGTGGGCCTGCTTGAATCTAAGCAGTGTCTGGGGATATACAGTGCAGAGTTGTTGTAGCTCAGTTGTTTGTGTCCTCAGCAGTGCTGGCCTCCCTTTGATCTGTTGCGTACTTGTGTATTTTGCTGGCTAACCTAACAGGTTTCCCTGCAGAATTCACGGAATTGTGGAATCATTGAGGTTGGAAAAGACCTTGAAGATCACCAAGTCCAACCATCAGTGTAGCACCATCACGGTGTTCTCACTAAACCACATCCTCAAGTGCCATATCCGCACGTTTTTTGAACACTTCCAGGGATGGTGGAAGTGCCCTTTTCCCTCCACCCAGTTACTCCCGTCTTCTAAGTTCGGAGGAGCTGACTCTGCCTTTTGTTTGGCAGCATGTCCAGTAGCCTCTCAGTAGCCTGGGAAGTAATGTTCTGAAATACTCATTCAGGAGAGTCAGAGATGTGTATAGAGATGAGAACATCCTTTGGCCAAACCAAAAGAATAAAGCTCTTAACCCATTAGTATTCTTCAATAAAAGATAAATACCTTCAAATCAAGGATCTTGTCTTAATGGAGGAGTTCTAATTGACTTAGCTTTCATTAGCTGGAGAGGCAGCTCTTGTGAAGTGTTGAAAAGCATTAGAAAGGACATTAAAGGGAGTAGAGGGAAGGCTTTGTGTGTGTCTGGTCTCAGCACCTGAAAGAGCTCGGTCAAGCTTATGGAGACATGGGGCACATGTGAGTTTGTGGGAAACAATCCATGAAGCAGGAAATAGATTTTTTTTATTATTATTATTTTTGTTTTTACCAGACTACTAGTTGTAAGGGAAATGGTTAAATTTAACTCCGTTAATGAAAGTGGTTGCACATACAGTCTTGCTGCGTGCTGTGGTGGTGTGAAGCAGCAGCTGCCACTGGAAGCAGTCTGTGTAGAGGGGCTGATGGAAAGTGACTCGAACAAGAATTTAACTGAAAGTACAAAAGGAGTTCCCCCATCCTTTTCCTCTGCCAGTATTGTGGCTGAAGATGGAGGATAGTCCGGCAATGACTAAGCTATTTTGAGGCTTGGTAGCTGTGGCAAGGTCTTAAATGTTTAACAAAAAAAAAAAAAAATACTTTTGCTTGTCTTTAGGCTCTTTGTACCTTAGTTCCTTACATGTAAACCAGGATGACAGAACTTCCCTGTTCTAGAGGGGTGTTAAGATATGAGTTAAAAATTTAAGAGTTTGTCTTGGATGTTTTGCTAAACAAAACCTGTCCTTTTATCCTGCTGGTTTGCTGACTTTAATCTGATCCCCACAGCTAGCTGGAGAAACTTCTTCCTAAGTGATGCTTAGTTTGGCTCCAGAAGAGTGGTTTAAAGTCACAGGCTTTGTCCTCTGTTCACTTTTAGGCCAACTGTGATTTGAGACGGCAGATAGATGAGCAGCAAAAGATGCTGGAGAAGTACAAGGAGCGGTTGAATCGATGTGTAACAATGAGCAAGAAGCTTCTTATAGAAAAGGTGAGCAGGGGACATCTCTGCAGTTCATGTCCTTGAAAGCATCTCTATCTTAACAGTAAAAACCTGCTCCTGTTGCTTTAGTGATAAAAGATAACTGGAATTCTGTCTTGAATTATTTCTCTGCAAAAAGGAATGTAATCCATAGACTGAAGTGGTTCAGAATGTTCAGATTTGGTCACTTTGCACAATGGCAGAGTGATCTCTTGCCTAAGTGAAAGAGCTCTAAATGCAGCAGGCATTGCTTGATCTGGAAACCCATACACCTGAAAAGCAACTCCGTGCAGCTCTGGGGATGCAGGAGCAACGTCCCATTGTGCAGTGGAATTGCAGATATGCTCTGGGACATGAGCAGGTGATTTATACCTTTCCTTCTTTCAAACAGCAAAGTTGGAGACCGTTGCTTTGTGTAACACTGAAAACAACACACTGGGGACAGTGCCAGGCTGTTGTTCACCAGCATCCAGCCTGCTTCAGTATTGAAAGATTTCCAGCTTTCCTGGTGGTTAAGCAGCGTGGGGGTTTGATTGTTCTTTCACCTGTTGGCCAGTTACACCTATTGTTTGTGGGTACTGGATGGGCAAAACTGCCCAGGTGCTGGCTGGTAGTAGACATGCCGTCTGTTTGAGTTGATTTTGTCACAGAGCTGATCGTTCTTGGCTGAGCAGGGCTCCCCTCTCCAGAGTGGTGACCTAACTGAGATTGTGTCGCTTCTGGACATGGTACAAGGCTAGAACTGAGCTGGCTGATCACTGTATCTTAGACTTAATAGTGATCCAGGGTGCATTTTCTTTCTTCATCTCCTGAATAAGGGTCTGATCAGAGCCGGGCCTGCAGTCTAGCTAAGCTACTGATACAAAAGGATAGTTTTAATCCTACTGCCAGGCTTATTTCAACTGATCATAGGATGGGTGAGCTGCCTAGGCAGTCATCAGGAGGGAAGAGTGAGGCTGAAATGTCAGGATGGAGGTAAACAAATGCCTGTCAGACCAGTGCAAAGCACCAGCAATAACTTATTGTTGGGGTGCACTATGTGCTGGTAGAGAGATAGGCCCTGAGGGCTCGAGAGAGAGCTTCTTTCCTGAGCCCAGAGGTGACCCTGGGAGTGCATCCAGGTCACCGGGGATGGGCTGAGAGAGGATTGTGGGTTTGTGGAGAGTGTTGGACCTATGGGAAGTGATAATTGTAGTTTGTGACCTTATAGGGTATTGTTTACTTGTTACCATAATAGGTAATATCTGTGCAATACCCCAGGTGATTGGGGGACACTGAGGTGAACATCTTTCCTGTTTATATGATGTGATATCCTGTTAGGTGCTGGTATTTAAGAGAATTCTGAGTGTGCAATAAACGCTTTGCACTTCTCCATCTTGTGTGCGAAGTCCATGCCCTTGCGTGATTACTGCACTTATCAATGATATTCAGCTGGGTTTCAGATAAGCAGAACTGAAATAATAGAAAGTGGTAAGAATTGATGGTGATTTAAAATGCAGCACAGCCCTTAGCTAGTAACTTATGGCTTGTATTTTTATGTGGCTTTATTTTGCTTTCAGTCAAAGCAGGAGAAGATGGCATGCCGAGATAAGAGCATGCAGGATCGATTGAGGCTGGGGCACTTCACCACAGTGCGGCACGGCGCATCCTTCACCGAGCAGTGGACAGATGGCTATGCCTTCCAGAACCTCATCAAGTGAGGACAAACAGGATTGTCTTTAACTTCAGAGGAAGAAATGGAAAAAAACCCCAACAGTTGTGTGTGATGTCTTGCACGTCGGAATGTGAGAATGGTGTGACTGATGCATGGAAGGATCAGATAGGAACTCCTGACTATGGGGAACTTTTTCACACTGAAGTGAGAAATCCGTTTCCACTGAAACTTCCAAAGACTTGAACTAGAATGAAATGGTCTGAGTTGGCCTTTGAGCCAACTGTTGTTACCTGTTGGGAATCCTCAGTGCACCCACCTGGCTGTGTAGTGCTTGGGGTGGAGGGGTGGACCAAAATCTCACATACATCCTGAGTCAATGAATTTGATTTGCATCCTTGCATATATTAGTCAAAGAAGGCTAATTAGCTTGCCTTTTTTTTTTTTTTTTAAAGTAGAAAGTGGAGAAGCTTGAAAGAGAAAATCCATGCTATATAACTTGTTTTGCCTTCTGGTAACAGTGATCAAAGGGGCTGCAGAAACCTGGAAATGAAGATCAGAGACCCTTTATGCAGGATGTTAATGGAAATACCCAGTCAATTCCCACCTGGCCTAGACCTTTAAGTAGGACTTGGCAAATTAATTGCACTAGAGAGCTATGTGTGATCCTTTAAAATCATATCACTTTTCTGTAGTCTGATAGGGAGGTGCAGCTCTTGTTAGGCATAGATTAAGGACTTTATAATTCGTCCTTAGTTTGTGCTGTAAGACATGGAAAAAATACTTCTGGAATACTTAGCTGCAGTCTCAGTCCCTTTTTAAGGGGGAATTAGGTATGCAAATACTTAGGTCATTTAGACTTGAAATTTCAAGAGTGCTTTTATCACTGTAAAATGCTTCAAGATAGTCTTTTTATCTTGGGAGAGAGACGGTTTCTTAGTGAAATCGGGAATGGTATTGGTTATATTCCAGAGAATTTAGGATAGCTTAACTGTACTTTTGAAGTGTAAGGATACTTTCTCAGACAGTGACAGACTTCAGGAATAGTTTTAACAAGAAAATCTAAGATTTAGAACAGAGGCTTCTAGGAAAAAGTGTGTGGAAAGTTAGTGACTTGCCATGGATCCTGGGTTTCCATGGGGTTAACAACTCCTTTGGATGTCCTCTTCATGAATTAAACCTTTCACTTACTGAAAGGTTTCTGTGAGCCAGGAAAAGAATCCCGTTTTATGTAAAAATACCTTTAAAATTCTGACTCATCATGTTTGGCACATCCCACTTTTCCGTACAAAAATATTTTGTTGCAAATCTTACAAGTACAACTGATTTGAAATTCATGGCTCCAATCTGGTAAGAACAGATGCTGAAGACAACCAAGTGCACACCCTTAGTTATCTGCATCGTGGTTTTTTTTTCCTCTCTGCTTTTCAGGCAACAGGAAAGGATAAATTCACAGCGGGAAGAAATAGAAAGACAACGAAAAATGTTAGCAAAGCGGAAGCCACCGGCGATGGGCCAGACCCCTCCAGCAAGCACCGAGCAGAAGCAGCGCAAGAACAAGACCAACGGAGCAGAAAATGAAACGTAGGTTCTGTGGCCTTCTTGGTGCATGGCAAAGCCACATGCTTTGATTAGAGCACAAAATATCTCCTGGGAAATGGAATCTTGCCCTTGCCTCCAGGCTTCACTCCATGCACAAATGAATGTTGTGGAATTAGCCTGGCATTCAGCAACATCTGGCTCCAGTTCTAAATAGTTTTCATTGAAGTAAAAGAAAGATCATTGCTGAGTCCAGACTTTGTATGAAATTAACTTTATTTTTTTATGAGTCCAGTAATTTTTTCAGTATTCCTGTTGTGTCAGGTTTGAAAAGTGGGGTCTGACTTTAGTGTTGCAAGTTCAGAATTTATATCAGTATCAGGGTATACGTGGTGCTTTTTTTTAAGGAAAACAAAATTGTACACGTTTTGAAGCCTTGATATCTGTGTGTTTACTGTGGAGAATTCTGAGTTAAGAGTTTTGAAACAATTCATTTGGGATGCTGAAGGAATAAGATGTTCTCTATATATAGAGACAGTGCATTGAGGAAATGGTGGAAGTGCTACTCTTCTCATGGATTTTTTTTTTCCCCTGCCTCTTTTGAAATTACTGATCTCTAAGAGACTTGATACTCTTCTAGAGTAAAGCTGGGTCTCAGAAGAAATTTAGAACATTATTTTTTCAGAAGTTTTTGTGAGTTGGAAATACATTTAGTTATAGACTTAGCCCTACCTTCTCCTGGTTCCCTTTACAGACTTCATTTTATTGCTGTAGGTTAATACCATAACTCTCATTGACACTTTTCATTTTTCATTATTAAATCTCCTGGGCTTGACTTGACCTCAGAGTTCTGGAAGCCCTTTGAATTCTTGAGCTTGCTCTTTAAAAGAGCATGTGAAGTAAAAGCTCCCACTGCCTTAGCAGTCTCAGCAAAGATGGCACAAGTCTGGGTGAATCCTGATATTCAGGGTGCCCTCAGCTCCAGGGCTGTGCCCCCAAATGGGTTACAGCTACCTGCAGATCAGGTGAGTTGTGTTGGAGAGCACTGGGTGCTTCCTGCAAATAACTAAGTTGGTTGGAGACATTTCCCCCTTGTTCTGGCCAAGGGAGCCTGAAAAGAACTAAATAAAACTTTGAAGTCATCCTTTTGTATTGCCAGGTTTGAGCTGGGAGAAGCAAATGGAATGTCTGTACATGGATATTTTGAAATGTTGCTATTTGTTGTGGTAACCTTTCACTTCCAAAAGGCAGGATGAGCTTTCCCCATTTTTGTGGAATTCTTCCTCTCCAGCAGTCTGATGCGGCTCTAGTGTGGCTTATTCTGGAGACATGGCAGCACAGGTCCTGATGTGCCCTGGGAATCCTTGTCATGTCTGTGATGTTTCTGCTTGTGCTATGAGCCTGCCTTGGCATAATCCAGCTTTAGCATGCTCTGCTAGGAAACCTCTTGGGCTCCCAGGTCTTTTTCTCTGTTTCTTGCTGGTTTATCATTCTTCACTGATATATTTTAAGGTGTTATCTTCGGGGTTTAGAAAAGCTTCTTGTCGTGTGCTTGATAAAAACTGCTTGCCAGGAGGTGGATATGGTTCATGTGGAGTGTTGTAGCTTATGTGAAAACACTAGGGTTTTTGCAAGTCAGCTGTAGCAACTGGACTGACTGACTACTTGCTTAATCATTAGTTATCCAGTAAGTGCATTTGTTGGACCATTGTGTGTCAGGAACAAAATTTTCTGACTTCTGGAGGGAGGCTTTTCATTGTGGAACTCTTACAGAGGTTGACTTTTAGGCAATTTAAATATAAATGTTTCTAAAAGTTGAATGAGAAGCAGACAGCCAAATTCCTTTTTGATTTTTGGTTCCTCTTATGTTCATGGTTGTTGCTGTGTCTTAAAAAGGAGAAGGTCCCGTGATGCAAATTTAAACACAAGCTCTCCCAAAATGAGTTTCTAGCCTGTGAATGAGAAAAGAATTTTCAATTAGGAAGATTAATCTGCTGGGGCTGGTTGAGATTCATTAGGGCAGCTTGGACAGCACGAGGGGTAGGTAGGGGGTTTCCAGCATGTTTCTGTGAAACAGGGTGGTGTTTGTCTCTGAGCCCCCTTGATTTTTGTGATGGTTGCTGTGACAGGCTGTTTTGGGCAGTGTTAGCCTGGTGGTGCTCATTACATCTCTGCCCTAATGAATAGACTGATGGTGTTTGTTATTTGTGCATGAGCATATGTGCAGACCTTGTTGTTGGTTTATTCAATTGTCTCTTAATTCCTTACACAGCAACAGCAACCAAAGAATCACAGAATCACAAAAACCTAAACTCTTGGGACGGTCTTTTAGATTATCTGAATCTAATTAAAATTCAGGCTGTGTGTGCGAATTAGAGTCATAGAATCACAGAATATCCTGAGTTGGAGGGGACTCCCAAGGGCCATCAAGTCCAGCTCAGGGCCCCCAGCAGTTTTATATGAAATGAGACAACACGTGACCATTTTTGGTACTGGCTTTGTTTTATATGTATCTTTAATTTGTAATAAGCAGTTCCTTCTGCTCAAGATTCTTTCAGAGGGAACTAGGCTTATGAGTTTTCCATTAAATTTATCGGGTGACAACTGCTTTAGGCCTTGTTTCAAGTACATGGACTCTGCATTATCAACAGAGGGAAGCTGGGGCATTTCAAGAGGAGCACTTGATGAGCTGAATGCTCTCTCATCTCAATGTACTGAGTAAGGTCTCCCTGCACGGACGTAGGACTCGGTTCCCCCTTGAAAGAAGTTGAGGTGTTGATGCTCTGGAGGCCTCCTACACTAACCCTGTGTGAAGTACTGTGTAGAGCATAACTGCTGTTACAGGAATCCTCCTGGGATATGCTCAATTTAGGTTTAAAAAAAGGTATTTGTATGCTGTCACATGCAGATCTTGTTTACAGAGTGAACAGATGCAGTTGATAAGGGCTTCATAGTTTTATGTTCACATGCGATGCTTTTACCAAACTCCTTGTTGGTAGTAATGAGACAATCAATATAGTGATTCATTTTTCTAATCCTGAAGATCTCGGCGTGTCGTATTTCACAAGTGATTGGCTCTGTCACTGTTTTAGCATAAGGCTGTGCTTTGCCTCTGTCCTACGTGGCACACTTGGCGTGGAAAAGACGTTGAAAATGTTATGAAACTTCTTTTGACCAACCACCTAGAGCAGAAACTTTGCACGTCATTTACTATCAATAAAATAGGGATTATTCCCCTTATCCCATTGCTTCTCCTAAGTACATGTGAGGTCAAAAATACGATAAAGTAAATTTCCCAAGGTTTCCCTGGAAGCCACTTGGCAGAACCTAAAACAGGAAGAAGTTCTGAATCCCAGGTCACTGCTCTGTTTGCAGTGGCTGTGTGGCCAAGTGTGCTTCTAGTCTCAGAGTGAATATATGGGTTGAAATTATCCAGCTTTTATTACAAAGAAAAATTTGAAAATGAGTCAGTAAAGCAAACTTTACATGGAAAAATAAGATGTGGAATATTTGGGCTTCACTTTTCTGTATCTAGATTGTGGTTTAGCTGTCTTCATTAAAAGTCAGTCAGTAGCCTAGATAGATGTTATTAGGGACTTGGATTTGAAATCAATGTATGTTGTTGAGGTTTAAGGTTTTGTTCTCCTTTAGACTGATTATTAAAAAATATAGATTGCAGAGTTTATCTAAAAAATTTCATGCTGACTGTTGATTTACTCTCTGGAGTTGTTACTTCCACTGGCAATGTGTATTCTGCAGATTGTTCACTTTATCACGTCTTGAAACCTAATATGTTGAGTCTTTCTTTTTTATGCAGGTTAACATTAGCAGAATACCATGAACAGGAGGAAATCTTCAAACTCCGACTAGGTCATCTTAAAAAGGTAAGAACTAGTTGCAGTAAAGGCTTTTTGTGCAGTATTCTGTGAACAAGAGCATTTCTCTGTAGAGGTCACTACTCATTTGATAATCAAGAGGGTTTTGTGCTTGAAAGGGATAGCCTGGATTTTGTAATAAATTTTTCAGGGTGGTGGTATTCACGAAAGATGTTCTTTGCTTCAATAAATAGATTTCTGTGTCCTTACAGTTAGGATTTCATGCAGAGTTCTGCTCTTTTGATACATCTTCTGTCACTGTGACCTGCCTTGTGCTGGACTCTGAATGTGTATAACATGGGGGAACAGTAAGGAATGGACAAAGGGAAGAAAATTATAAGAACACAACAAAAAAATGCAACAGTCATTGACTTTTGCAGTTCTTTGCAATATTGAGTAACCAACATTATTGGTCCAATAAAATCTCTTGGGCTGTTGCAAATCAGTCCTGTTCAGGCAGCTGCGATGCACGTTTGTTCTCAAATGCCTTGGCCTCAGTAGGAACTGTACCTGCAAGTGAGGTTATATTTAGATAAGCTGTTGGTTACCTTGAAAGTGACTGCAGTGACCTATAAATAAGTTTTCTGGGACACTTCAACGGATGAAATACTGGGAAAAAAAATAGGTGTCTTTTGCCATTTTCTGGTTAGCTGTGATCTCTGCTAAGGCCAAGGTATTTTCTTTTGGAAGTGAACCAAAGAGGAAGCAAGTGTCTTGCTGGAGTGCTGCTTCTTTTCTCAGGTGGTGCTCGAGCTCTACATTTAGTTTTTTTCCTGTAATCTTGACACACAAGCAGAATGCAAGGCCTCTTTAATGCCTGTGTACTCCTTGTTATTTTCAGTGGAAGAGAAAGTTACTGCACACCCAGAATCTGCTGGCAGTCTGCCCATTATGCTTTATTGATCTGTGAACAAAGAGAAGTGATATGGGCAGGGAAATGCTGCAGGCATGCTGACTGTACAGCTCTCACATTGCTCCAGGGGATTAACTGCAGGTCCATGTATGCTGGCATGTAACATTGCCACCCTGGAATGGAGGAATCCATTTGGAAAAGGACCTTAATGGAAAATGAAGTAATGTGTTGGGATCGTGGCATTGTCTGAAGCTGTGCTTATCCTTCTCCACTTTTGGAAACTGGCTCATTCTTTATGTCTAAAAATAGAACCAGTTGGAAAGGGAAGGAGCAGAGTCACAAGACAGATGGGTAATGGTGTCCCCTGAGTCACATACACAAATTGTACTGCTCAGGGAGCACGTTTGAATTGAGGTTTGCAGCCGTGGCCACAGTGGTATGAATTCTCATGTTGTTTTTGAGGGCACCAGAACTTCCAGCTAGACAAACACTATGTCAGAACTTCCACATGGCATTGAGGAACACTCTGACGTGTTTGAGCAGTTACCAGTAGTAGAACATAATGTCATTCTCTCACACTTCCCATCCTGTCCAGATGCTGCCCCATCTCTAGTGGCATCATGACATCCCTGCTCTTACTGCTGAGGGCTGTCTTCTTTGTCTTGTCCCACCAAAACTGAAATTCCTTCAAAAACAGCTGCATAGCACTTATTCAGGGAAAGAGCAAGACCACAGCAACAAGGCTTCTTAATTACAGAAAGCATTAGAAACAAGGAGGTGTAAAGATATGTCTCCTCCTGCTTGTGTAGGTGTGAACAGAATTGCCCAGTCAGTTTTCATTCATGTTACTTGCCACCTGACTGCTAATTGACTCTGACCATCTCTCTGATCTCCCAGACAAGTTTTATGCCAATAACCTCTTCAGAAGTGGATTTGCATTTGTGTTTCCATAAATCAGGTGGAAACACTACCTGCAGTACCTTACAGAGTGTTGTGTTTTCCTTTTGGTTTTTCCTTGTGCAGGAAGAAGCAGAGATCCAGGCAGAGCTGGAACGGCTAGAGAGGGTTAGAAATTTGCACATCAGGGAATTGAAAAGGATACACAATGAAGATAATTCACAGTAAGCACATGGGATTCAGGGATAAGAACTTAAAGTCATTTTTTATTTGTTCTCTTCATAATGAGAAACCATCTTTTCATAATGGGAAACACTTAATCCTTTTTACATTGATGTTGTAACTCAACAGTCAGTTGATTGTGGGGTGGTATAGTTATAGCTTGAAGTTCACGTAAGACAAAGGCTTCCAAATGCATCAAGGTACCATTAAATAGTCTTTCATTGGTGCAGAGTGATCAAATAGCATCAAATTTGTCAGTCATTAACAGGATTGTAATATTTCTCTGTCTGAAAGTGAAAGCGTTGTTTCTTAGCTGTGCAGTAGCTGTAATTTATTGTGCAGAGGATTTAATTATTTCTGTCTTCTTAAACTGTCTTTCTCACCAGATTTAAAGACCATCCAACGCTAAATGATAGATATTTGTTGCTACATCTTCTGGGTAGAGGTGGCTTCAGTGAAGTATATAAGGTAACTTGGAAGTGGCAATCTGGCATAATATGGATCTGCAGGAAGCAGAATTTTCACACTTGTTTTCTCAATGCTGTGTGGCTTATGGAGGGAAGAAGGGAGGACAAAGCTCATGGTGCATCTGTCTTGCATTAGACATGAGAGTTGAGATTTTCAGGTGCTGGCCTTGTCCTTAGAGGTCAAATTTCCTTCTAATACATGTCAAAAAATGTTCCACCAAGTCTTCAATTTTTGTTACGACAGAGAAGCAAACCACTTGTTTCTTCAAATGCTACATACAAATACCTGCAGTGGCTAAGCCTTACTGAGATGGCACAGCAAGTCTGAACATCTCTGTAAACAAGAGAAAATAGCTCCAATAATAAGAGCAAAGCCTGTACTTCCTGGGGGTGTAAGGCTTTGTTTCTTGTGTCTTCATTTTACCCTCTGAAATAGCAGACCAGGGGGGTAGTGTGTATGTGTAGTTTTGGGAATTCCTTAGAGCTGAGGATTCCTGGTGTGTCAGCACTCTTGACAGCCAAAACCTGGGATGCTTTGGTGCTTGCTGTTTGACTATTACACTTAGAGCCATTCCAGTTCTCAATATTCCCTGTCTGTACTCAGAAGTTTTGACATGTTGAATTTGGCTAGAATGGAAATAATTGTGCCAGTGCAAATATTGGAAACGTCATGGTGCTTTATTATTTTGATGCAGCACAACAATGGGTACCTAAACTAAGGGGACGAGACTGTTCGGGGGGGGAAAAAAGAGTGTGAGCCGTGTGCAAGTACTTTGAGCTGCTTTGCTGACTAAGCAGAAAGTTTTGGCTCCACAGATGAAAGCAAGAGGGTATGAATGTTTCCTACCTGCCTGCTCTTAAGAGTTGTAACTGTTATTAAAACAAAGAAATGCTTAGCCCTTCTTCTCCAGGGTCTTGGCCAATCTATTAAGCATTAAGTAGACAGCTTTTGAGATGAACGCACATTATGCCTGTTTGCTTACCACAGCATTTTGTCCTGTCCTGGAAATTATGAGCTATTGCTGCTCTTAAGCAAGGTAGAAGATTTCTGCATTGCTCCTTGAGTGCAGTTTCAGAGGTCTATTCTTCAAAGACTGTTTAAGTAATAAAAAAGTGGAGGGAAGAATAAAGCACAAGATCACACAGCTCTGCCATTGAATTCTCCAGCTTTTATATGTGCTGAAACATTATGCTCCAAGTTGGAAAGCTGAGCTACGTGTGAAACAAAGCATTGAAAAATCTTCTGCATTTTGGTGGTTGTTTTTTATTAACACAAGTGTAGAAAATTAATTTTGGACTTGGGGGAATAATGGCAGGGTCTTTCCCAGTATAAAAACTGTCTATATTTTGGTCATTTGGTCTTCCTGGTCCCTTTGTAGCTGTGGTAGTAAAATGTCAAAATTAATGCAGCGTGAGTTAGATTCCATGGGGAAGTCAGATCAAAGCACAGAATATTCAGTTGTTTCCAGAGTTGCTTAAATTGGTTAGTGAAACTTACTACATCAAAATGTGGGTTTGCTTTTCCTTCACTATGTTGTAATGCTGATTTCCTGGGTGGGGATATTGGTTTATTAGAGCTTGTCTGCTTTTGCAGTGTTAACTTGAGCCTATGATTCCTACTGATTTTCAGCTCTTCTCTCTGCAGGCGTTTGATTTAACAGAACAGAGATATGTAGCTGTGAAAATACACCAGTTAAATAAAAACTGGAGAGATGAGAAGAAAGAAAACTATCACAAGTAAGTGAGTTTGTAAAGCAGCCAGCCATGTTTCCCAGTTCCTCCTGCATTTGGTTATGCAGTGCCTGTGAACAGGCTGCCAATTTTTTCCTGTGTTTGCCACATTTCAAAAGCCACTTTCTGTCCCAGTAGCTACTTGCAAAAGTTTTGGTCAGATTAGAAATGTTTTAAATGTGTGCATACACACAGAGAGTTTCATATAAGCCATGTGGCTCTGCATTTTAAAGCACCAGTGCTCTGTGGGGAAAGTGCTGAAGTGGCTTCTCTCTGAAATGTTCAAGCAGTTTAGTGGGAAATGGTTTTTCCTGCCCATCTTTCAGGTACACACCTGCATTGTGCTCCCTGGAAGTCTCCCCCTTCCCTGTTTCCTAGAATAAGTGATCCTAATTGTGTCTTTCCAGTACCTGAAGGGAGCCTGCAAGAAAGCTGGAAAGAGACTATTTACAAGGGCCTGGAGTGACAGGACAAGGGGGAATGGCTTCAACCTGACAGAGAAGCAGGGCTAAATTAAATGTTAGGAAGAAATTCTTTACTGGAAGCATTTTGCTGTTGGTAACTCTTGCTCCCTAATGCCATGCGTTAGATAATTCTGCAGAGTGACAGCCGAGCCTTCTCTGTAGGACTTCCAAGATAAAGCTGTGTTCTTAATTCCCCAACAAGTTACTGGGACAAACCAAGCTGAATTTGAAGCCTGGAAATTAGGCTGCTAAGCATCATGGAATTCTTCTAGAACTTGCTGATTTTTGTATTCAGCTATCTTGGATCTCTTAAGGATTTATGAGAGTATTCTATTTTGGCAAGCAGTATTATTAATCAAGATGAGTTATTTTGTAGCATTGCCAGGGTTGGAGCTGCACTCTGGTTCTGTGGTTCGCAAGAGCTGTTCTGTGCAGTTCCTTCTTCACTTGCTTTTTCTGAAGCTGTCTGAGGAACGTGCATGGGTTTGATTGAAGCTGGATGCTGTGTGGTATGTCTGGATTCAGTATCTGGAGAAATTAGACTTAAGTCACTTGTATGACTAATGCTCAGACTTTGCTGTTTTCAGACATGCGTGTAGAGAATACAGAATTCACAAAGAACTGGATCACCCTCGAATAGTTAAACTATACGACTACTTCTCACTGGATACTGACTCGTAAGTTGCGTTGCTCTTGTCCTTTCGCATGGTTTGACCTATTCACTAAAGGCAAAGTACTTAAAACTTTCCAGGAGAGTCCAGAAAGTGTCCACACCAATGTTAGACTTTACTGCAGAGATAACCGAGGTGTACTTCCAGCATACACTGGTTTTCTAGAGACTCCAACTCACAAACCAATATGGTGTATTCTGTCAGATGTGGTGCTTTACTGGTAAATCCTGTTCTTGGCCCTGGGCAAACGCCACAGCTGATACAGCTTTCAGCCTCTGGGTCTTTAATGGGGGATCTCTGTACTGTTGAGCATTGAGGCCTGTGCTCCTGGTAGCTTACTTTTAGAAAGGGATTAATAGGCGGAGGGACTCTTAATTTAAATATTGGCCAAATAGGTGAGTTACAGACAAACAGTAATAAAGTGTTCTGGTTTCTATCAGGTGCCTTAATTGCAATAACTCCTGTTTTTCTTTCAGGTTTTGTACAGTGTTAGAATACTGTGAGGGGAATGATCTGGACTTCTACCTAAAACAGCACAAGCTAATGTCAGAGAAAGAGGCACGATCCATTATCATGCAGATTGTGAATGCTTTAAAATACTTAAATGAAATCAAACCTCCCATCATACACTATGACCTTAAACCAGGTATGCTGTGCTGACATGCTTAAGGATGCTAAGGAAATGTAATGGGTTACAAGTAATACGAGGAAGTTTCCTTTGGTCAGACAGCAAAAAGAAGACAGGGCTGTCTGGGAAAGCTAACTTGCAACAAGAAAAAAAACATAAAATGCATAGAACATTTGGAAAATGTGGAAAGGGTGTTGTCTCCTGGAATTGCAACATAAAACAAGGAGGTGTAACATTGTTAAGAATGAGCCCTTGAACGACCAAATGTCTGTGTTCGTTTTCTTAATGTCCTGCTTGTATTCTGCTGTTGCGAGCTTCTGTTATTGCTTCATAAAGGTTCCTCCAATTACTGGTGTGCTTCATGTTCCCATTCTTCTGGCTTATTCTTTCTGTAATCATCTGGCTGAAAATTTGATGGCAGAAGCTAATTTTGAAATGTTCTTTTTTTCATATTGTGTGACAGCTCCCAAAGCTGAGGACACACAGTCAGACTGCTCAGGTCTGCCTTTGAGTTAATTCAGTTACATCTGCTGTGGAGAAGATCCTCCCCAAATGGTGTTGTATATTTTCCTTCTACCGTTGGGGCAGAGCCACAAGGGGGAAAGTGGAAGTGCTCTGTTTTGGGATGATGCATATTGGCTACATAGCTTTTTTTTCTAGTCCAGTAAATTCATCCATCTCTTTGGGCAGTTATCCCTGGCTTGTCTCCCGGTACTGGTGGCACCTCATCAGCATTGTGTGACTGGTTTGTGATGTGGTTTGTTGCATCAGCACGAGGAATGTGTACGGGAGATGGTGCTGTTGCGCTGATTGTAGTGACCCCGTTTCCTCCCTGGCTGTTCCCAAGTTGTCTGAGCTCTGCCTGCAGCTGCCTAGAGCTGTGATTCATCCACTGCCATCACACACAGTTCTGCTACTTTACTGTAGGCTTGGAGAAAAACAGTGATGATCTGACTTCTTGATGGGTTTATGAAAGTCTCTTGCCTAAGCAGTAATTGTCCTTTTTGAGCTTAGAAAGTCACTGGGGAGCACTGCCGGTAAGGAGAGTTTCTGGCATGTTGAGAGGACAGGGCAAGTCAGAACTTCTGGGCAGAATGAGTCATAACTGTGTATGTGTACTTCTCTCTTTAATCCTCCTTTTTGACCTGCCCTTCCAACGGGACCTTTGGGAGGGGTCAAAACAGCCTGGGCTTGAAGCTCATTTGGCTAACAGGGCTCAGGATCTGGAGGCTCCAAGCAATATGAGGTCACTGGGTCATTCAAGATGGGCAGATCAGCTCTAGCACTTGGTGGTCCCCGAGTTGTCTCTGAAGTTCAGAGTTTTGAGAGTTAAAACATCTGGTGCAGCTTACTGTAGGTCCCTTGTCCTTGTGCAGTGCAGGGCTCAATGCAATTTTATTCTTGCTAAATGTGTATCCTAAGGGCTGTTTCCTTCCTTTGTCTAGGTAACATTCTTCTAGTCAATGGTACTGCATGTGGAGAGATAAAAATCACAGATTTTGGACTTTCCAAAATCATGGACGATGACAGCTACAACTCAGTTGATGGCATGGAGCTGACATCACAGGGGGCTGGTACTTACTGGTAAGCAGTGCCTGGGACACTTGCAAGTTAAGATCAAGAACAGTTTATAAACAGCTTTGGATGTGTGTTAGCTCTGTGTGTGCTGCCATTGTCTGTGACAGCGTGACACACTGGAGGTTTGAGACCCTGGAAACTGCTCTTGTTGTCACACAGCTCCTTTTGAGGCTGGCAGCTTTTCACTGTTCAGTAGGTCAGTGTTTGAAAACCAGCTCATATTCAAAGGGTTGGTGAAAAGCTGCATATGCTGCTGAGATAGTAAGCTCCAGAGTGAGGCTTGGCTGCTCTTTCACAGTCCAGAGTGGCTCTGTCTCACATCTTAAACAAGAACGAGGGGAATACTGTACCTATTTGGAAATTCAGGTGCATCAGAGAGATGAAAAGAGTGTTTCTCTGAAATGAGGAGGTGAAAATCCATAGTTAGCTCTCAAAAAAGATGTAAATCTCACAGTGTTGTCTATAGCCGGAGCTTCACTTGAGTGTCGTGTTTTCAGCAATTCTTTATCTTCTGTGCCAAGTGTCACTATTACCCTTGGCTGAGAGCAGACCCTTGGTGAGTGCCCCCGAGTGTGACTCAGATGTCACCTAAGTTGCAGACTGTCACCATGGGCAACAGAACATTTGTTGGGGCATTCTGTGTTGTACAGCTTTGTTCTGTTCCTAAAAATGAAACTAGCTGTACCCTGAGTGAAGCTGAGTGTCTTTAACTGGGACATGGCATCTGGGGTACTATTTCTAAAAATACATATTTTGGCTTTGTGCTTTCATTGTGGAATTGTTGGCCAAGCCCTTTCAACAGCAAATAGCAGTTCTGAAGATAAAAGAGAACGTGCTCTGGTGAAAATAAACTGACTGTGCTGACTAGCTCAGAACACGAGTGTCTGGAGAGTCCTTGGGATCACTGTTCCCAGAAGGAGTAGGCATTGGTGATCTTGGCCCAGAGATGCATGGGAGTGAAATGGGACCCTTGAGTCCCAGGCCAGTATCTGATCATAGAATCTTCTGTTCTAAAGGAAATAATGGAAAATACTTGAAACTGCTGTTCATAACTTCTTATCGCTTCCTTCTACTCAGGTATTTGCCACCAGAATGTTTTGTGGTTGGGAAAGAACCCCCAAAGATTTCAAATAAAGTTGATGTCTGGTCAGTGGGAGTCATCTTCTATCAGTGTCTCTATGGCCGAAAGGTAAGAAGGCGTTTAATTCCTTTTCTTAGTGGTGTTTCCCAAACCTTTTGGGAGGCAGCCCAGGCTTCTGCTTCCTTCTCCACAGACTTAGAATGTGCTCCCTTGTCTCCTTGCCATCAGTTCCAGGGCAGAGCCCATGCTAATGGGAGTGGGGAGCATAGACTAGGCTGTGTTGTGCATTACCTTTGGCATTTCCTTCAGAAAAGACATTCTGCAGAACATCTCTTTCCACTGGGCATGTTCCCACTGAGGCCATTTTGGGCAGGACAGGTGTGTCATTCATGGTCTGAGGTTTTTGGTCTGGTCTTGTCTGTGATACTTTCAATGCCCTGAGTCTTTGTTGTTCTTGATGGCTGCAAGTGTTTAGGGGGGGAAAAAGTAGGTACAAAAACCCACTTCAGAAGTTTTTAGGATGGCTTTTGGAAGGGAAGAGTGTGGATTAGGAAAAGGTGATTTGTAATGAGAAAAGGTAGTTTTTTCTATGACAACAGGAGAGAGAGGATGGAGAAGGGAAAGGATGCCATGGGCTCTTGTTTTCAGGAGTCCCTGGTACCCAAGTGTTGTGAAAGCTGGGGCTGACACACATGTGCTGCTCAGTGCTGTCAGTCAGACACATGGAACCAGCCCAGCAGAGACGAGTGGGTGAATCTCTGCCGGCTCAGATGGATGACAAATGCTGTAACAGACCCATGAGGTCTGGAAGCAGGTGGAGATCCCTGCTGGCCAAGCTAGACGTGTTCCATCTTGATCCCTTTTGTTCAGTTGAGTGTGAGAGCAATGCGTCCCGGTCCTCTGGTAGCCGCAGCACCTTCCCAGCAGTTTTGGGCTGGTTGCCTGGAAAAATGCTGACATCAGGTGATGATAAACAGTAGAGTTACGGGTTTTTTATGCCTGTCACCAACCTTTAACAACTTCTTTTTTTCTTTTGGTAGCCCTTTGGTCACAACCAGTCACAACAGGATATTTTGCAGGAGAACACAATCCTGAAAGCTACTGAGGTGCAGTTCCCTCCAAAGCCAGTAGTCACACCGGAAGCAAAGGTAAATCTGCTTGAGGCTCAGTCAGCACAGGCAGTTCCAGCCTCCTGATTTCCATAAAACCAGCAGGAATCCTGTGTTCAATGCTCACCTGTTGTGTCAGTGGCTTTGCATGTCCCATCCTTGGAGGTGTTCAGGGCCAGGCTGGATGGAGCTCTGAGCAGCCTGATCTAGGAAAGGTGTCCCTGCTCATGGCAGGAAGGTTGGAATGACATGAGCTTTAAGGTCCTTCCAACCCAAACCATTCTGTGATTCCATGATTACTGCAGCTGTCAAGCTGAGCACTGAACACCAGGTGCCTCTGCCCGTGCTTCTCCTGGTGCAAGAGCTGGGCTATGTCTAGGGAAGGAATTTCAGCACTGGGGTTGTCACGTTGGCCCCGCTCCCAAAGAGTCAAAAGCTCCTGTTTCTGTCATAAAAAACTAATTCTTGCTTTGGCTTTGGGGTACTGCAGGCATTCATCAGGCGGTGTTTGGCCTATCGAAAGGAGGACCGGATAGATGTCCAGCAGCTGGCCTGTGACCCCTACTTGCTGCCTCACATCCGCAAATCTGTATCCACAAGCAGCCCAGCTGGAGCTGCAATTGCATCAACCTCTGGATCATCCAATAACAGCTCTTCAAACTGAGACAGAGTAATAGGCCAAAAACTGCTTGAGAAACCGGCAAAAAGACTTTCAGAAACACCTTTGGAACAGAGGAATCCACAAGGGTCTCAAGAAACCTGTACCAGGTGCTTTTTTCTCTTGCTTTTTTCCATCCATAGAGCATGACAACATCAACTCTCATCAAGAAAACCCTCGGCATCTAGGCCAAGCCATGTGGATAGGAGATGGCTTGAGGTTTATCCAGTCAGTGACCACAAAAGGGTGGCTGCTCTGAGCAAGGAGGGGAAACTCAAGAAAAAATACAGAAAGACATGGTTCCATGTACTGTGAACTTCTGAACATGCAGCCTTGGGGAATCCAGGACGCCGTGTGTGCTTCATATGAAGAATGTGGACTTTGGAAAAAAGACTGGGCTAGTCCAGTGTTGATATTTAAACATTGTTCTTTTTCTTTTAATAAAGTTTAGGTAACATCTCCTGAAAAGCTCGAAGTACCAAGGTTCAGCTGGGGATGGTATATGACTCTTTGCCCTTTGGAGGGGAAAAAAGTTGATCCTGCCTGTTCATGGCACTAGAGTTAGTGTTTTACCCCTAATTAATTTCAATTTTTTAAAAATAACAATTTTTTGGAAGAAAACAGTTTTCTGGTCTCAGTGAAACCCGTATTAGCAGGTTTGTGGCAGTGTCCATTCTGCAGCTGGTGCAGCTTTCTGCTCCTTTGGGGTGACCTCTTAGGAATGATTCACCTTCTCAGGAGGGCGGTGAAGCCCTGGGAGAACAGGCCTGCATCACTCTGTGATCAGAGTGGGTCACAGCTCAGGCTGCCACAAGGTCTTAGCTGCTGCTTCATCACTCTCACAACAGTTGCACCTTTTTAATGTGTTTGAAGTGCTGTTGTTTTTGCAGACCCAGCCCAACATGCTCACACGGAGCTCTCCGCACTTGTGAGCCTGATCTTGGCTGGCAGGCAGAGAGCAGGCAGGGATTGGAGCACAGCTCAGGTGTCACAGGTGTCATCTGTGCCCACACAGCTCTCTACTGACCCCGGTTCATGTTAGAGCTTTCCGAAGCTGAAGGCTTGTCTGCTCCTCTCCATTTGGGTGACTTGGCAGCAAAGCTTCCTCTCTCCCTTAACACTTGTCAAACTTGCTGACTCATGAAACTAGCTGCCATCACTGCATCTGATTTCAGATGGGAAGAAACGAGATAGTGTTCCTGAAAGGAGCAAACACCCTAATTATTGTCTCCCTCCTATAATCTGCCTCGAGGACTCTTGTACCTTCAACTGGATCTGCCTGCTGTGAAATGGGAGCCTTCCACTCCTTTTTCTTCCCACATTGAAGGAAAACTGAAAAACACAAAAAATGCAGCAGTTGAACATGTGGCAGCCAGGTTGGAGTGCTCCTAACATGTGGCAGGAGTTCTTAGCCAGAAATATTTAAAGGTGCAGTGTTTAGGAGCAGGGTTTGTCCTGGGAGGGAGATGAGCGCTGCACTACTGCAATTCAGGGTGGTGGTTAAAAACCAAACCACCCTGTGCACACTTCCCAACCCAACCCCTGGACCACTGTGGGCTGGGGGATCCTTTGTGGGATAACTCCAGGATTGTACCCACAGCTGTGGCAGCCTGTGGGCTGTTTGAGTGGCTTTGTTACCCCAGTGGCATCTCCTGGCAAGTGCTGTTCTCCATCATGCACTCAGAACTGCCACTTGTCCGCCTTATTGTAAGCCATCATCTGCAAACACTGTGCTTAAACCTGATCAAGAACTTGTTAATTGAGAAATGGAGCAGTCTGTTGGAATTAAGCAACAGGCCAGGGAAGTGGACAACTCTGCTGCTTTGATTTTTGTAGTGACTCTTGGGCTTTTATTTGGATTTACTCCCTTTCAGCTGCATTAAGGTGGTGTCCAAACTGCAGTGTTTTAGACAAAGAATAGAAATACTGCATCTTTAAATCTTCAGCCATCCTCTCTTAGCCCTTTCCATGCCTGCTGCTCTAAGCCAGTAGTTAATTGTCCAGCAAGCAGCTTCAACATGTTTATTCAGCCTCTGTCAGGAGAAATCAGGGTTGGTGCTTCATCCGCTTTGCCGAAACTGGTGATTTGGTATCTGTCCACATCGGGGAGAATTCTAAAAGGGTTTTTTCTATCCTGGTCCCATTGTTTCTTGGCCATCCAGTGTGTGTATCTCTGTGGGTGTGATTAGTTTTGTGTCAGAAGCATTTATTCCTGCTGTGCGACACCCATCCAGGGCCAGGGGACAGTGACGGCCTTTCAGGGCTGATAGCAGGGAAGAACCCTGGTAGAATTCTGGCTGCAACACTTCCCTTGTTAAGATGGGTTTCACTTCCAGTAACAGACCCTATTGCCACACTGTTCATTTACTTAAAGTGTATGAAGAATTTGTAACTTAAACCAGGCCAGACTGTTTTGGCTCTACCCAACAGATGAGACATGGATATTAAAATAAGTTTTAAGAAACTGATTTGCTTGGCTTTTACTGTTTTTCTGCTCTTGGCATTGGCACGAGCTCTCTTGCAGTGGCTGCACAGAGATGGCACAGGACAGGATCAGGAAGGACGGAGGAAGGGTGCATTCCATAGCTCAGAGCAGTGAGCTCTCTGCATCAGAGGGGGAATCGCTGAAAATTACCAAGTCACTTAATTACTGGTGTTGATCTTGTCCTGGAACATAAATTAGAAAGCTGAGGTGGGTTTGTCCCTCATTTCCTGTAGAGTAGCAGCTGCCTTTAGAAGCCCTATATATTGAGGACATAAAAAAACCACCTTTTCTGTTGATGAAAAGCTGTGGGTCACAACCCCCCATCCACTCCCCAGCCCATGGACACCCAAGTCTCCCCTCTCAGTCACCCACAATAACCAACCACACTGAGCAGTGACAAAACGCAGCTTCCTTAATTTCTTGGCGCTGGGCCTTGTTAGCTTTACAAAAACACACAACAGAAAACAAAAAAGGACCTTGGCAGCTGAAGATGTTGAGTCTGTTTGTATCTGGATTGATCACTGGGGAGCGCTGGGGCCCTTGGTGCATCGAGCTCCTCTACAGGCATGCGGGCCGCTGTGCTGGGCATCCCCCAGGAGGCGGGGCCATACCTGCCCCCAGAGCTGCTTCCTCAGGTGAACAATCACCGGGCCCCAGGTTACTCTGCAAACCTGACCTGACCTTCACCGTGCCTGAAGTCAAACTCAGTGAGTGCGAGTGCTCCCTCCCTGCTGCTGCAGTTGATCATTTTTCAGCCCCCTGTTCCAGTTCAGATGATGTGACACAGATTTGGGCCAGGAGAGGCAGCAATGGTGCTTCAGTAGCATCAGCAGAGTCGTCATTGTCCTGCAGCAGGTGGGCAGGTGCCCACACATGCAGGGACGTGTGCAGGGGACACACCCGCAGGATCAAGAATTCACCAAGGGGCTGCCTCGCTGGATGCTTTGCCTCCTACATTCGCAGTTGGGAGTTACACTATAAATGAGCTTCCCTCTGCTAAATGGGCCAGTCCCATTTTATTTTGTGACCTGGCAAACCCTCAGTGTGAGCTTTGCAACTGCTGACAGTGTGCCTGGGGTCTGCTGCTGGAGGATGTTGTTTTCTGGGTGCTACACAAGCTTGGCTCAAGCAACTTCAACCGAAACCTTCCCTCTCCCAGCATGGAGGAGAAGAGGAGACTTTGGAGTGTGCGGGAGCAGAATCAGGCGCAGCCCTGGCTCCCACCCAGCCCGGACCTACCTTTGCTACCAAATGCTGATGCATCTTTGCACTGACACTCTGATTTTCCACGCTGCCCATGACTCTGCCTGTAGTCTCTGCTTCTCCCTGGCCCCAGCGCTGCCCTTGGGGGCAGCTGGGTGCCCCCCCCCCCCCGGCCATCACCCTGGGTGGGGGCAAAAGGCCAAACAAATGCAGAGCAGCTCGGCCTCCCCTCACTACATTCACACCCAGGAATAGGCTCTTGGCCACAAGGACACTATTGTCTGTTCTGGGAGCGGGCCTGAGACACACTCCCATTCCATGCTTTAGCTGCATGGGGGTGTGAAGGCTAGGAGAAGCTGCTGGCATGTGCTCCTCCTGGTGAGGAGCTGCCTGCTGCTGCCAGCTCTGTGGCTCTTCCCTGCTCCTCTGTGCTCCCAGCCTGCATCTCCTCCTGGGATGGGTTACTGCAGTCTTTCTTCTTCTCCTTGAATCCTTTGGCTGCACATTGGGTTTCACTGACTCTGTTGCTACTCATTTCCAAACACATCAGTGAAGGGGAGGCTCAAGTGCTTCGAGCTGATTCAGGAAAGCCTGAAAATAGAGGTTATCCACCATCTGCCCCACCAGTGTGGGATGACCCCCACCAGGCCCCAGGCAGCCCTGGCCAGGAGCTGCTTTCCCATCCTCTGTTGCTTGGGCTGCATGGATGGTGCAGAGGAGTGCCATGGTCCAAATGGCGGTAAAACACAGGGATGGAGATAAAAACACAGGAATTAAGTTAAAAATGCAGGGATGCTGTGGGCAGCAGGGTGAAGACAGGGAGATTCAGCCTCATGTTCAGGCCAGATCTCCCATCCCCACATGTGCTGCCCTGGGGAACACCAGCAGCAAAGTTATAAGGTGATTGGCTCTGCTTTGCATTCAGGGGAAGAAAAAATCCAGAGCTCTGCTCAGCCCTGTCCTCTCCTGACCGAAGGTGCCAGCTGCGTGGGAGCCACGAGCACGCGCTGCTGTGTCGGCAACCGCCTTGCTCCTGGCTCAGCTCCGCATCGGGATCAGGACTCCAAACTTGCTATGTTCAGCATTGGCTCATCCCAGCTCCTGTTAATCCTGAAAATCCACACACTCACACCCAAACCCAGGAGAGTGGCTGGGATTGATGCCAAAACCCCTCCAGGCTAAAGGAACTGGTGAGGGATGGAGGTGGAAGGGGACATGCCTGTGCCTATGAGGTAAGGCAGTGGCAGAGGTGGAAATGAAGCACCCGGGGCCAACTGGACCATGCTGCTCTTGCTGGAAAGGGCTCGGCAACAGGGTGAGATCTCTGCTCTGTGGTCCCATACCCGCTTCCGGCAGGAGGAAGATGCCGTTCATGATGTGCTCTCCTCCACTACTCTCCAGCTGCTTTCCCTCCCCGCTCTGCAGCCCAGTTCTGCCAATTTGCTCTTGAGTCATGCAGAAAAAGTGTTTTTCTAAAAGCCAAATTTCTTGTAAACGGCTGGAATTTCTCTCTGCCCCTTTCCAGGAGCCCTCCAGGGGAAGCCAGGCAGGAAGGAGAGGCAACAGGCTCAGAGGGCAGCACTTCTCCCTGGGCAGCCCCCAGCCTTGTCCCTCCCCCACAGCGGAAGGCCAGGATCTCGGCGCTGGCCCTCACAGGGCTGGAGCGCCCTGAAATTCCTCATGGCAGCTCCAAGCGAGCACATCTGGTTTTAATATACTTGCAGCTTGAACTTGCCTGACTTTTCAGGACTGCAGAAGAGAGAGCAGCAAAGAGCTCTGAAAGCTGCCGTGTGGGACGCCCACAAAGGGACCCCATTTGCAGTGCTGGGAGACAGCAAAGTTGGGAAGGAGGTCAGGGGCAATGGGGCTGACCAAGCACATTAAGGCAAAGCTCCATCTGCTCCTTGCAAGAGCTGAAGGGATGGTGGCGTTGGAGGCAGAGAAAGGGCCCTTCATTTTGGCGAGGATCCCTCTACCCGCAGCTGAGCGTGGAGCACAGCCTGGGCTGATCCTAAACATCATGTTTCAGCTCTTGGGGGAGGAGCACAGGAAGTAAACAGGAGGTGCCTCCCTGACACTCCCTGCTCGGTGGAGCCTCAGCCAGGAGCACCGAGATCCCTCTCACAGTGTTGAACCCTAATGAGAAAACCAAACCCTCAGGAGCACCAGCATGGGGCCCCAATGACAACCAACATCCCTGGGGCCGTGGAGGAGCTGAGCCCCCGTATGGTGTCCACAGGCTTGTCCCCAAAGGGAATGGTGCAAATGCAAAGCTTGGGGATGAGTCCCTTGCTGTACCCCCATGGGGTTCTCTACCAAACCCCATATCCCAGCGAGGAGATACCAATCACCCTCGCTGCCTGCAATGCAAAGCCTGGAGCTTGGAGAGAGAGCTGGTGTGGCTGTTCCTGCCCATCTCCAACAGAGAGAGCGACGTGGCCATTCCCTGCTGCTGCTGCTGCCGGCACGAGGGAGAAGGAGCCAGCAGACGCCAAGACGGCCTCTTCCCCAAGCAGTGACCTCAATGCACAGCGCCTGCCAGGTGGGTGTTGATCTTGGCCCAGCCAGTCCTATTTGGGGCTAGAATGAGGCCGAGGTGGCACTGAGCTCTTGGCAGAGCCTGGCAGGTGCTGCTGGTCCCCAGCAAAGCAAAGTCCCTGACACCAGGGTCCCCCAACAGCTGCTGCCCACAGGTAGGGCTTTGCTCTCCTGGAGCCCTCAGTCCCGCAGAGAGCCATGGGCTGGGGGGAGCACCCTTGGAAGAGCGCAAGAGAGCAGGACATGTTGCCTCCCTGGTCCTACAATAAATAGACCCTTAGAACCTGCCAGTCCTCAGAGGTGGCTGATGGGGTGGTCAGACCCTTCCTTCAGAAAATCTGAAGGCTACAGGTGCTGTTCTCATGGTCCACAGGTCCCCAAATCCTTTCCTCTAATGCCTCTGGCACAAGCAAACACCAAACATGCCCCATGACAGCCCCAAACTCGGTAAGTCATGGGGTGCCTCACTGCCACTGAGTGCCCCAGCTCCAAACCTGGGGTTTCTCCCCACCCCTACGGTTGAGTCCCACTGCATGTTGGCGACATATTTTGCAACCTGCTGAGCATCCTGGCTGACCTGTTTTCTCCCAAGTGCTCCTGACCAGGTCAGACCTCCAGCCAAAGGAGGGCAAGTGGCTTGGATCTATCTCTGGAAATGTTTTCCAAACCCTCCTGCAGGATGACTTTCACTGGAGCTGATGCTGTTTCACCCTATCCCACTGCAGCCCCTCCACTGTGACCACTCCCTACATGGGATGTTGCTTTGGCCAAAACCCAGAATTTATTTTTCCAGTTAAATGACAGATATAGGTGCTCTGACTGTGGGAATTGGCTACTGACACTGAATATCCCAAGTTCTGGGTAATCCTGGGATGAGCCCATTGCTCCCAATCAGTCTCCCCAGGCAAGGAGCTCTCCTGAGATTGTGGCCAGTGGCGCAGTTGGCTGTCCCTTGCACGCAGCCATGTCCCCTTGTCCTCGTCTGGCAGCAACCCATTAAGGCCAGAGGGGTCAGACGGCCTGGAAACGTCCCAAGGGAAAACACATTTCCTCCCGATCCACTCCGTAGGGCAGCGACTCAACTGGTACTAAACCAGATCAGGAGGACAGTAGGTAAGGAGCTGTTGGCCTGCATTGAAGAAATTAATTAAGAAGTGCTAATTATCTGCTAATCACACGCAGCTTAGGGGCCTTCAAGACACAGGACCTATGAGGCCAGGAAGTGGCGATGCTCCATGGGATCCAAAGCCTTTTGACTCTGCTGTGTCCCTTCCTTCGGATGGGTTCAACTTCCTTGAAAGGGGTGTCAGGTTTGGCCGGGATGGGTGGAGGGTCCCACTCATGGGACTTCACAGCCCCATCATGTCCAGCCCCTGGTGTCTCGGTAGGTGGCATCCCCCTGGAATGGTCTCCAAGTTTTTGGAATAGGAGCGAGGATCTGGATGATTTCTTCCCTCTCCTCTGGGCTGTCATGCTTGTTTCCTGTGGCAGCCATGGAGGCCAGTGAGGTCTTTCTCTCAGTGTTGCTGCAATTAAAAAATAATCCCTGCCTTAGAAAACCAGCAGCCCAGATGCTGATGTGCTTAATTAGCACCCCCCCAGAGGGTTTGCATCCCCAAAGCCCATCATGGCACCGGCCTGCAGGTCCTTCCTGCCCTGCTGGGAGACAACGGATTCCTTTATTTTCCAAAGAACAGCCAAACCGTGGCTGGCTCACACCCGTTCCTCACCCCCTCAGGGGTTTGTGCCATCTCAGGGCCAGATCCTGCTCCCTGCTCAAGGAAGCTCTGCCATCAGCTTGGTCTCATCAAAAGCATAATCTCCCCTGAATTTGTATGGCAGAGTCTGTGTGTCAAGGACTGACTGACCCTCCCTGCACTGCTCAAATCCCAGGAGAGCTCAAGGAGGTGAGGCTTCTACACCCTCAGGGATGCTCCCACAAGAATGGGCACCATGAGCATCACCCAAATGCACCAAATGGATGTAGAAAGCCAGGAATACGCCAACTTCCAGTGTTTTCCATGTATACTGCCTTCTTTGGGTGGCTTTTGGGGCCATGGGCAGCCCTGCTGGAGTGGAGGTGTGAAAAAAAAGTTAGAAGTTCTTTAAAAGTTTTTGAAGGCCTTTTATATTCAGCTCCTGGATGTGGGATATACCTACATTGGATATTGTGAATGTTCTTTGTCCCATGCCCTCAGCAGAGCACCAGAAGCTGGAGAGCTGCACCAGCACCCCACCAGCACCACGGCTGGAGGGACTGGGCTTGTGATGGAAGGTGCAGTGAGCTGTGTCCAACTTCAGCATCCGCAGTTGGGCTGGGAGCTGCCCAGCTCTGTGCCACAGGGATGGATGGAGGAGGATCCAGCTGGGCTGGCTGTGCTTGGGATGAGGTAACTCTGCCGGGCACCCAGAGGTGCAAGTAACGATGTGTGGTGCGAGCTGACGGCAGCCCTTGGCTGCTCTCCCCGGCGAGGTGGGGTCCCAAGCGGAGGACCAGCAGTGGGACACGACGCGGGGCTGGCGGCACCGTGGGCATCTCCCCTACACCCTCCGCCTCGTACCGGGGCATCGGGACCACCCGGGGTGCGGAGACGGCTGCAGGGGCACTCTGCTGGGGCAGCCAGCCATCCCAGGGCGTCTGCAGGGATGCCCTGGCCAGACTGGGCTTCGCTTCTACCACTCCCCCGCTTCACCCCCGGATCCCCCGCCCCAGCGATGCGCTGCAGCGGGCGGAGCCCCCCCGGGCTCGGGCCGCGCCCCGCTGTCTCTCCGCCGCTGGGCTGGGCCCCGGTCCGCTGACGCAGTGTCTGAGCCCGGCGCGCACGCTTCGGTTTTTTTCTTATTTTATTTTGTAACTTTTTTCCCCCCTTCTTTCCCTCCCTCTCCCTCTCGTGTCCCTCCTCCTCCTCCTCCTCCTCCTTCTCCTCCTCCTTCTCCCCACATCGCCCTCCCCGTCCCCGGCCCGGCAGGAGCGGCTGGAGCGGCCCGTGCGGAGCGGAGCGGAGCGGGCAGCGCCGGGGATGGGGCGCGGCTCGGCGGGACCGCGGCCCGTCTGCTCCCCCCTGGGCCCCCCCCTCCGCGGCCCCCTCTGCTGCCTCCTCGGGCTCCAGCTGGTGCTCGGCGCTGCGCACCCAGGTGGGACCGCGCTCTCCCTCCCTCCACTTTCCCGAGTTTTATTATCGGGGGAAAAGGGGGGGGGGGGGGGGGCGAGGAGCCAAACCACGTCGAGGAGCCCCCCGGCCGGGCTCCCCCGGGGAGGGGGCGGCGGGACCCGGGCGGCGGCGCGCAGGGCGGGGGAGCCGTCTCGCTCTAACGCTGATCACATCGCTGTGGCTTATTTCATCGCGGAATGTTTTATTTGCTTTTATTACGGTTTGTTTTACTCCATCCCTCTCCGGTCGCGGTGCATTCCGCCGCGTTTTGTTTTCTCCAGTTCTGTCGCGCCGTGTTTTCTTCCCGTTCCGCCGCGTTTTCACTCTCTTTTATCACTGTTGAGTTTAACTCCCCGCGCCGAGCGGCCACGCAGCGCCGGCCGAGGCCGGCGGAAACGCTTCCGCGGCCGCGGGGGGGGGGCCAGGGGGTTCCTGGGCCGGGGGACGGCCGCCGACCCTCTGTGCTCCGCAGCCCCGCTCCGGCCTTTTGTCTCTCCGGGGTGGGCAGTTCGTGGAGCCGGAGGTCGGGAAGGGGCCGAAGGGGTTTGTTGGAGCTTTCCTCCCTCTCCCATCCTGACCCCCCCGTCCCCTCTCTCGACGTGTTAATCTTATGAAGAAATGCCCCTCTGGATCGGGGCCCGAGTGGGTATTTGCAATTTTTTTTTTTTTTTGTAACTCCTTACGATAAAGTCAGCGGGTTGTATTTTATCTTTTTCTAACCATCTGAAGGCACCATAAGCCAGACAGTGGAGGCTCCTCTGGACGGCCCCTGAAATTGCCGTTTGAGACCCTTTTTATCCCAGAATAGTCTAGCCTAGAACTAAGGAGCTGCTTTTGGGGCTTCCTTGAATTACTTTGGCCCTATTGATAAGTCTTTAAAAATTTGAAGGAAAGCAAAATCGGCTACTTTTGCCTGAAAATAACAACCGTAAGCCCTTGGCCTATTTTATTCGAGCACATTTATCAAATCCAAAGCAGATTTGGAAGTGGCAGCATAGGAGCACACTGATCCCCTGCCCCCACCTCCCCTTATCCCCTGCTTTCCCCTCTCCCCCCAGTCTCGCAGTGCCTGGGGCTGAGCCGCCTTGCTCAAGTGGCAAACATGGGGTCATGGACATGATGAGAGTGGGCAGCAATTCCATGCCAAGGAAGGGATCAATTCTGGGACCAGAGGAGAAACTGCTTGGCTGGGAGATGGAGAAAGTAGGAAGCGATGGGAAAGGAGACCCCTGTAGCCCGGGGCATTTGGAAGAGCGGTCAGGGTTTGCTGCTGTTTGTAGACATCTCAGCTGGACTTTCCACGGCTGAATTCCTGTTAGACCTCCCTATAATTTACTTGAGGGCCGTGAATTCCTCCTTCTGTGGGTTTTAAGGGGGTTATTTCATTTCAGCAAGGTTTTGCTACCTTTACAGGCCAATTCTGGCTGTTTCATCCCAAAAAATGTCAGTGGGATCCAGGTCTGGCAGTCCTGAGGACAGAGGCACCTCTGTCCCGGCTGCGAGGCAGGAGTGCAGTGGAAGCTGACCCCATGCCGGGCCTGGGCGAGGAACAAGGCAGCTTTCAGCGGCCGCCAGCCCGCAGGGC
This sequence comes from Lycocorax pyrrhopterus obiensis, assembly GCA_014706295.1. NCBI lineage: Eukaryota > Metazoa > Chordata > Aves > Passeriformes > Paradisaeidae > Lycocorax > Lycocorax pyrrhopterus. Next base: position 866,721 of record JACSVZ010000043.1, read on the forward strand.
CGTGTCACTCGTGCCTCGCTGGTGCTGAGCCCCCTCAGCTCTTTCTCCTCCACATCCCCAGTTTCAGCTGCTCCTGCCCTACATCAGTCCTGGTTCAGACCTGGTGGATGAAGGGGGCAGAGGATGGTGCCAGTGGAGGTGCCACATCCAGGATCCCCCAGCACCAGGCTGGTTTGCAGCTCAGAAAGGATCCTCACTGGGAGTTTGGGATCAGGATGGCGTAGTCCCAAGAGTCCCTTCTTTGCAAGGACACTTTCAGTGAGGGCTGGCCCAGCAGACAGCATTTCTTCCCCTGGGGAGCTCTTGCTTCCTTGAGAGTTTTGTGCCAAACCCTCACCTCCGGGACAGTCAGAAAGGTGGAGCAGAGCTCTTGGCAGGAGGTTTGGGGCTCCTTGCTGGGATATCTCCTCCAGCTGACCCATCTGTGCAGCATCGTGTGGGCACCCACGTGCCTTGCCAGGGAAGCTGAGGCAGCAGCTCCCATCCTGCCATGGCTGCAGGCGGGACAAGGTCCTTGTGTCAGTGCCGGGACTTGGTGCTGGATCAACTTCCCATCTATCCAGTGCTCAGTGTAGGTCCTGCCATGTCAGCTGTGGGGCAAGAGAGAATGCAGAAGGGACCTGGAAAGAATTTACAGCCTGTAGAGCAAACAGAGCAGCCTTTGCATGAATTTCTCCCCCATTTTCCTCTTTCCAATGGAAATAGCTTGTTGCATGGCAAATGAAGCCCCAAGAAATTATATCTCAATCTTCTTCAGACTGTTTGGGAGCAGGAAAAGGAGTCAGAAGTGTTAGCTTTGCTGCTGGAGCTGGGCAGGGCACAAGGGACAGTGAAGACCTCACCTCCGCAGCGTCTGCAGCCACAGCAGCTGCTGGGACGTGGCAGCAGGGCTGGGGATGGTGCTTGCGCAAGAATGACAAGAGAGAAAAGAGATTTAATTTAACCTTCCATGCAAAGCTGTCCCCTTCCCCTAAAGCCACCCCGCTGGTGTGGGGACCCCAGGAGGTTTCCCATGGGGAGGTGCTCCTTGCCAGCATGTGCGAAGGCATTTTCAGGCATGAGGTCCTGGTCATGGTTAAAGCCACGTTGCAGATTTTTCTCTCTGGCTTTATTTTCTCTCTGGCTGGATTTTGCACCTTTCCCTGCAGGCAGAGGCACTCTCCTGAAGTATTACTTCTTTAAGTATTTTCCAAGGAAAAACATTTTGCCCCAAAATCAAAGCAAATGTGTGCTGAGGGTGTATGATCCCTCTGTACTAAATCATTTTTTCCAGATGATAAATCCATCACAAGAGCCTCTGGTCCCGTTGCCTCGGTGGGTGCTCAGAGCAGGGAAGGGAAGGCTTTAGTCCAGCTCTGCCAGAGGTCCCAGTGTTATTCACTGGATCATCATGCCCTGCTCAGCTCCATGAATGCAGCTGGATCTTGGGTAGGAGTGGGAGTGGTGGCCACCCTCCCACCCACTCCAGCCCATCCCAAGCCAGCATTTCCTGAAGGGTTGTTTAAGCAATTTGTAGAATTTGGTTCTTCACGTGCAGTGAGGAGCAGGATTTTAATTAATCTGAACTGTGCACAGCTCACAGAGCATCGACATTTTTCTCATTCCTAAGATTGCTTGGAGCCCAAAAGAGACCCACACAGATGCTCTTGTTCTTAAAGAACCCATCTTTAATTTCCTAAGGATTAGAAAGTGATTAGTGGATTGAGTTGCAAATTCCTGGGAGCACTCTTTAGTCTAGGAGCAAAGGTTTGGCTGTTTCAGGGGGCACAGGGTATTTTCCAATATCATTTCCATCCCTTTGCTCAGTCCTGCACTGCACCTCGTGCTGTCGCAATAGGGACATATGTGGGATTTTCCATGTGAAACAGCCTTGTTTGCAGGATGGTGCAGACGTGGAATGGACAGATTGAGCTTTTCCCATTCCTCCACCCGAATCCAGACACGGCAACTTGGGGCTCTGCAGTAATGGCCCCATTACCCCAGTAATGCCTGGCCTGGGAGGGCTGGGCGTGAGAAAGGCAAACGGCACCCAGTGGGAAGTTTCATGGTAAATATCATTTTAATTAAGAAAAAATACGTGGGACACCAGAGGCTGCCCCTGGTGGTACAAATGTGCTTGGTTTTGGTGAACAGGGGGGCGAGTGATACCAGTGCTCAGGCAAGTAACATTAGGAGTGGTGCTGGAGAAACAAAGGAGGAGAAATCTATGAATCTTTCATCATTTTGGGGGGAGTTTCTTTAGTAGTTTTGAAAAATTTGATAAGTCTTCAGCCAACTGTGCTAGAAGTACCGTGTCTGCAAGGATGTGTCAGGGCTGCCCTGCATATCACATCACACCACTGGCCAGTTTGCTGGCCAGAGGATCTGGGGTGCTGGTGGGTGAGGGAATGGGGACAGTCAGAGGAGCTGGGGCCAGAGCAGTGCTCAGGGGTGAGTGTTTGGCCACCGTCTGTCCTGGGAGGGAGCTTTCACCTCTCCCGCTGTGCTCTTGGTGGGTCCATTGCACTCCTCCATCCTGGCTGGAGCCCATTCAATGGATGGTGCTGCCTTCATCTCCCTGCATTCCTGGGGAGTCAGAACCTCTTGGGTGAATGCAGCTGCTGCAGGGCTGGAGCCTGGGCCAAGTCTAGGGGGAAACTGGGGAAAATTTCTATCCTTCTATCCGTTGCTGAGTACCAGAAGGCAGATTCTGGGGCTCTTATCTCCCTTGTGGTGAGTCCCTTGGGCTGCCCAGAGACAAGGATCCCTTCTGGAATGCATTCATTCATCTGTGTCCCAGGTAGGATGCTGGGAGAATGGGCTTCTTAATGTCTGCAGAGAGGCTGAAGTGAAGTATGTGGCCACTTTCCAAAACCTTTACGAGGCAGCAGGAGTGAGCAGGGTGGTAGGTAGCCGTCATCGTCGCAGCCAAGTAAGGAGCTCATCTCGTACAGCTCCCACCATATAAACAGCAGCTTCTCTCTGACTGCTGGGCCAGCCAAGAGAAGTTTCTCAGCTCCAAGTGCACATCCTGCTGCTCCATACCCCCAACCAGACCATCCAAAGCTTCACTTTCTTCTTTGTAGCAAGAGGTCCTTAACTCCCTGAGGTCTGTTTTTAAAAAACAAAACAACAACCACCCTCTTTTATTCTGGAGCTTGGCTTGGAGCATCCAGAGCTGCTTCTGGCAAGTCTGGCCCCAGCTGAGCCCCAGGATTGTGCTGGGCTGGGTGAGTGTTTGAGATGTTGGGCATCATTGCTCATTTGCTGCAAACCTCTAATTTAGGAGCATCAGGGGTGGGAGTTGTGTTTCCTCTCAGCTCTGGAGCAGACGGGACCGGTGCCCTTTCTGAGCCACATGTGTCCTGGGGCTGCCATTATGGCTGCATTTCCTTCCCTTTTATTTTTTTTTTAGTCTGAAGTTCCTCTCTGAGGAGTTGCATCGGAGTTACTGATGCCAAAAGCAGCTGGGGGGAAGGTAGAGCCGTGATGTCCTTCCCACAGGCTGGGAATGCTCTCATGTCCTGTGATCACTGGCAGCAGGGATGCTCTGACTCTGCTGTTGGGAGCTCCCATGGACATAGCTGATGCTTTTATCAGTGTTTCCCATTCCCAGCTCACAGAAGGATGTACAGGCTCCTTCTTTGGGCCAAAAACTGATGCTCTTCATGGCAATGATTTTGCTTTTTGCTCTTCTCCACACCAAGATCATAAGGATGGCAACAGCCATGCCTGGACTGACTGCTGGAGCTGAGCTTTGCTGGGAACTTCTCTCCAGGAAGGGGATTTTCCTCCAGAGGAATAATTTGTCCAGTAATATGAAATTCAAGATGGAGTTGGGGCTTTTCTGTGACCCTGTTGTATCCCTCAGCAGAGCTGGCTGGGCCTGGTCAGGGGTGCAGTCCTGGGGTCCTGCCCTCCCAAATGTCACTGGAAGGTGAATCGTCGGGCTGGTCTCCCCCCATTCCAGTAGTTCCCTCTCCTCCTCAGGGCTGTGCAAGCCGGGCCCAGCTGAGGCTCTGTCAGGTGAAACTCTCCTGTGTTCCATGAGCAACAATTTTTGGTTCTTTGTAGAGTCCCAAAATGGCTTGGGTTGGAAGGGACCTTAAAGACCCTGCCATGGGCAGGGACACCTTCCATTATCCCAGGTTGCTCCAAGCGCCATCCAGCCTGGCCTTGGACACTTCCAGGGATGGATAGTCACAGCTTCCCTGGGCAACCTGTGCCAGGGCCACCCCATCCTCACAGGGAAGAATTTCTTCCCAATATGCCATTTAACCCTGCTCCAGCTTAAAGCCACTGTCCTGTCACTCCAGTCCCTTGTCCAAAGTCCCTCTCCAGCTCTCTTGGAGCCCCTTTAGGCACTGGAAGGGGCTCTAAGGTCTCCCTGGAGCCTTCTCTTCTCCAGGCTGAATATCCCCAGCTCTCCCAGCCTGACTGCATCTTTTTTGTCATCTTTTTCTGGTTTTCTTTTTATTCCAGGGGAATTTTTCTTATCTGTTGCTGATTTTTCCCCCATACTTGGTGCATCCCCACCATGTTTATCATGAACGAGTTCCCACTTCCCACAGTTTTTCACCCATCGGTGCCATGTTTGTCACCCTTGGGCTGCAAAAATGGGCTGAAAAGATGGCAGTTTGGAGTAGGTGGCTTGGGGCTGCTGTGCCCTGTTTGCTGGTGGGTGAGACACATGACATGAGGAGGTTCAGGCTGAACAGGGGTTCCTTTCTGCACCATGTGAGTGAAGGGTGGGTTTCTTGCTGCAGGACATTACTGGTAAAATGGGGGGCTGCAGCCCCTGAGGGAGCTCATGAGTCTCAGAGCGCCGATGGAGCCCTGTTGCCTGGCATGTCTGGGGCACCTTCAAGGCTTTGCTGCCTTTACCAGGTGGTTTGGAGCAAACCATATCCACGGTGTGTCTGCAGCACAGGAACCTCCGAGAGGGATTGTCCCTGTGGCTCCGGGTGTGCTCAGCCTCCTGCACAAGCGACTTGGAGCTGTGTTTTTTGGGACATCCCACATAAAGGGGAACCTTGAGTGAGAACAAGGGCAGGGAGCACCTTTACCAGGGCAGCTGCAGGACAGGGCTGAGTTCCAGAGGTTCACGAGGGGCTCTGGCATCACATCGTGCCATGATCACCCTCCCAGAGAAGCCAAAGAGGTGGCAGGAGCTGGCAGGGATGTGGTAACAGAGCCTCACAGCGCTGACATGTTGGGGACATCATTTGCTTTCAGTTGTAATTGCAGCCAGAGCCCTGGAGCTGCTCCAGTCCAGGATAACTGGGACCAGGGTCCAGCTGTAGCTTCAGTCCTTTGTTGAATTTGCTCCCTGCCTTTTTTGCTGGTGATGGGAGGGTGACAAATGCAATGGAGCAGGGATGCTGTGGGTGTCCTGTTGTGGGTGGCTGAGCTGGGATGTGCTTGGAGCTGGGTGGTGCCAAGGATGCCCATCCATGTTGTGCTGCAGGGCTTTCTCTGTCTACTGTCCCTGTAGACTCTCATCCGGTGCTGCCCACAGTCCCCAAAATTGCTGGTTGTGAAGCTTTCCGTATTTGCTGGGGGGTGGTAAAGCTGTTGTGGGAAGGGTTGAGCTGAGTTCCTTCAGTTCAGGCTTCCTGCTGGCCAAGAACTTGCTTTTTTGATTAAGGAAAAGAACCTGGAGCCAGCACAGGGTGTAAAAGCTCCCTTGAGGGCTGCCCCAAAGGATGGCAGCTTCTCCATCCCTGCAGTGTTCAGCCACCAGTGCCAAGGCCAATTTCTCCCACTGTGCTGGGGCATGAGCATCCCCGTATTTCCCACATGGGAGAGGAGAGTGTTTCTGCAGGCAGAACCAGTGTCCTGCTTTCAGTCCCAGCTCCCCCCATCCCCACCATCACACTGCCTTGTAGCACCACCTGCTTTCCATGGTCCCACCAGTATGCTGAAGGCAGCATCCCAGTGGCTGCATGGCTGGGACAAGACACCATCCTTGATGGAAGTGTGTGGGATTTTGCTTTGCTTTCACAAGTCCTCCTCAGAGGAGGAGCAGAATGTGATGGATCAGAGCTGCTCCGAGCTGGCCCTGCTCAAAAGAGGGAGGATGCAGGAGGGAGAGACAGAGCATGCCAATCCCAACTTTGGTTTAATTTTGGTGATTCCAGGCAGAGCATCCAGCAGGATTGCATTTTCCAGTGCTCTTTGTCCTGTGCCAGAGGGCAGCTCCTCTTTAAGAAGGGTCTGCTGGTTTTGCCATGCATGGGTTTCCATAACTGGAGGGCAGTTAGAAAGCTCTGCCTGTGTGATATCAGGTCCACAGGTGGGTACCAAAACCTGAGGAACATCTCTAAAAGGAGTCAGCCATAGCTGTGCCATGGCTACTGAGGGCAGTGCAGGAGAGCGGGCCCTGGAAGGGATGGGGACATTCCCAGTCCCTTTGAGATACTCTTCCAGAGCCACCTCCTGCAAGGATTGGGTTTGCTCTGCAGAATACCAGCTTGGGAAAAGGGATTCATTGATCCAAACTTGCCTTCTCTCACCCAACTCCACATCTATCCTGGGGTCAGAAGTGCAGAATGCTCCTTTCAGTGCCCAGGAGCCTATCCAAGCACCACTATGTCACGGGCACCATGGACCCAGTCAACCCCAAATTCCATAGAAATAAGGGAAAGAAAGGTGTATTTTTGGTGAAGCACAGCTTTGCTGCCTTGTACTGAACTCATGTGGGTCATCCCTCCAGCTCCTCCCCAGCAGTGCACAGCAAGCGGTTTTGCACAGGGAGAAGCTGGAAGATCTGGGGGGGTGCCAGGGCTGAGCTGGTGCTGGAGCTTTCCCATTCCTCCGTGGCCCAGCAGACACTGGGGACACACACTGTGTGGCCTCTCCTGCCTTCTTTGAGCCAAGGGGCTGAGCTGCTTGCAGCATGCTGGGGCTGTCCAAATCCTGTAGCCTATAATTTCCTACCTCCGTCTCTTCTCTTTTTAGAGTAAAATGGTATCTTGTGCTTCTCTGGCCTCGGGCCTGCCCCCTCCAGTCTGGATGGCTTCCTTGAACATGGTGCCACTGCAGGGCCACTGGTGAGTGTGGCCCTTGCATGGTGCTGCCAGCCCCAACGTGGCACTGAGCACCCTGACACCTATTCCTGATCTGCTCCAGGGCCTTTCCAACCTGATACTAATTTTTTCTTGCAAGGCAGGGCTCACAGGTAACAGAGGAGGATGTCCTGTTGCTGATGCTCCCTGTGGTGATGCTCATGGTAGAGCAGCTTTTTCTGTTCTAAGGAGCAAAGCACTGGTATTTGGCTCCTTGCAGAGGAGCCACTGTGGCATCAGGCTGTGCCCCAGGGAGGCCTCATCCTGCTCCAGTGGGTCACAACACTGGTGCTGCATCATCCAAAACTGCTTAAAGACCCCCGTGTCCCTGGTGCTGGAGGGGCTGCACTGCCCTCACTGTAGGTGGGATGGGGAGAGCAATGGGCTGGGTGTGGCATGGGTGAGAAGGTGCTTGGTGGGGGATGAGCTGATCTCCCACTGTCCGGGTCAGGATCAGGCCAGTTCCAGCTGGAGAAACACCAGCACCAGCTTAAGGAATCTGAGCTTCAGTTAGCCAGAATCAGCCCTGTCTGGATTTTTGCTTATTTTCTCACTTGCCATGATTTTTAAAATATTTTCAGTGAAATTAAATGTTTCCCTTAAATTAAATAAAGCCCTGCAAACAAGCTTCACTGTTGTTTATTTGACATCATCACTGATGTCATATGGGCTGGGGAAGGGGCCTCTGACATAATCTTCCTCCATTTCTTTTTCCCTTCATACACAGGGCAGGGAAGTTCTGTGAGCCAAGATGTTTGTTGCTTGAATGTGCCAGAGCCGCCTGTAACAACAGGGCTGGGGCAGGTTGAGGTTGCGGGGAAATAGGAAATGAAAACCTATTCAGCCCAAAAAATTCATACAATGGCAAAAAACCAAAGCAAACCAAAGCTAAATATAGTGGGGCCCATAAGTTCGCTTGGACTTCTGGTGAATGTCTGTGGTAGAAGAAAATGGGATGTTTTATTTAAAAAAAAAGAACAACAAAAGTGGTGGTGTTGATGTGGTGCTTTGGGAAGCTTCTTGCTGGGGTGTTGGGGCAAGAAGAGGCAGTCAGAAGCCCTGAGGTGGCTTTTTACCTTAATTTGAAGAAATAAAGTGTCTTTTAAACATGACGCATCAGCTGGAGCAGCGTGACCCAGCATAATGTCTGGGATTTACTGGTTTATACAGGTTTTGGGATAGAGTCACATGGTGGGGTGGCCCCCAGTGATGCTGGGGGTCAGGGAATTTCCTTGGGGGTGCATGGTTGGCCCGTGGCAGCAGGCAGGACTGTGGGACGTGTGGAGTTGGAGTTGAGCTCAGCCTGTCTTCCCTCGTCAGCTGCACTTCTATCTGCTGGCAGCGATCCCCTCACTTGGCTTCCGCCTCCCAATGCCTGGGCTGGGATTCCAAAGGGTCCTGATGTGACATTTTGTATTTGCTGGGGCTGGGGCTGTGCAGGCATTTTCCTTCATACAAGGGGAGACCTTCCTCAGCAGTTCCTGTTTGCTCCACAGTTTTTAGCAGGTCCCCAAACACACACAGCAGTGACGGATGCACTATTTCCCTGCTCTGTTTTTCTCTGCCTGGAGCAGATGGCTGGTGCCGAAGCCATTGGCTGCTCCAGCACTGGCATCGTTGCAGTGCCTGGAAATGCTGCAATGAAGTGCTGCCTATGGGAGCTCAGTTTTGAATGGTTCTAGTGATGTGGTCAGAGCGGGCGAGCACTTTGCTCTGGCTCCAATGCCCAACAGCCACCCTTGGTGATGCCACGCTGGATACAGACACCCACCGGTGTCACTCTGCCCAGAGCCCATCACCGGGGATAGGCACTGGGGCAAACCCTGAGTCAATGCTGAAGGGAAGTGGTGGTCTCCAGCATCCCGGGTGCTGTGCCCAGGGATGCATCCCAAAACTTGCTTTGCACAGAGGCAGGATGTTCTGTCACGGCTCAGGGCCATGCATGGCACATACTGAATCCCCGGCAATGCTTTCACCCTTTCCTTTTGTTCTCTCCCCAGACTCCAAAGTCTTTCTCATCTACAACACGGGCGTGCAGGGCTGCCTGGAGACCAAAGACTCGCTGGTGCGACTGGCCAAGGGCTGCAACGCCAGTGCCCCAGCCCAGCAGTGGAAATGGGTCTCCCGAAATCGCCTCTTCAATGTGGGGGCCATGCAGTGCCTGGGGGTGTCATGGCATGGGGCCAATGCCACGGCGGGGCTGCACCTCTTGGCCACCTACGAGTGCGACCGCGAGTCGGTCAACATGCGCTGGAGCTGCCGTGGGCTCGGGGAGCAGCTGTCACAGCATCTAGGTGCCCGCCTGGGCAATTCCTCCCTGGACAGGGGGGACCAGGCGCATGGCTCACAGTGGAGGACGTATGGCACCGAGGAGGATCTGTGCTCCATGCCCTACTCTGGTAACACCTCCTTGGGCATTAGTGTTATCCTGTAACCCAGATCATCCCCAAAACGTGAGCTGAGGCTGTGGTGCTGCAGCAATCGGGTCCTGCCTGGGAAGCTCAGTCCCAGCTTGCTGGGGCTACAGAACCAGGCAGGATCAGGGCAATGGGGAGTGGGAAGCCTCCAGGCACCCCATAACCCCCCACACTGGGCCAACCCACACCCCTCGCCCCAGATCTCCCTCCAGCCCCCATAGACACATCCTCAAGCAAGGGCTCCTCTTTTCCCTCAGAGATTTACACCATCCAGGGCAACTCCCATGGGAAGCCCTGCACCATCCCCTTCAAGTACGACAACCAGTGGTTCCACGAGTGCACCAGCACGGGGCGGGAGGACGGGCACCTCTGGTGTGCCACCACCCAGGACTATGGCAAGGACGAGCGGTGGGGCTTCTGCCCCATAAAGAGTAAGTAGGGGGACACATCCCATGGGGAAAAGCAAAAACCCCATGCCAATCCCTCTTGGGGACTTTTGGGCTTCTCCTCTCCCATTGTGAGCAGTCTGCAGTGCCAGAGCAGCAAGTTATTGGGGTTTACTGGGTTATTGGGGTTTTATTTGTGTCTGTGTTGGGTGCTCACCCTGCTCATCCCCACAGGCAATGACTGTGAGACCTTTTGGGACAAGGACCACCTCACCAACAGCTGCTACCAGTTCAACTTCCAGTCAACGCTGTCGTGGCGGGAGGCCTGGAATAGCTGTGAGCAGCAAGGGGCCAACCTGCTGAGCATCACAGAGATCCATGAGCAGACCTACATCAATGGTGAGATTCTGGCAGCCTGGCTGTGCACTCCTCATCTGGGGCAGAGTTGGCTGCACCACGGGCATTGCCACTGCCAGTTTGCTCTGCCTGCCCCAGGTTTGAGGGGGTGACAAGCTGGGGACTGAGCTGGGCTTGGGGGGCTGGTTCTGCCACTCCAGGGCTGCTGACTGGGTACAGCTCCACGCTCTGGATTGGACTGAATGACCTGGACATCAATGGAGGCTGGCAGTGGTCGGACAACTCACCCCTCAAGTACCTCAACTGGGAGAGTGGTGAGACAGGGGAGGTTGTGGTGGTGATGGGGCCTGAGGAACACCCTGTGACCACCAGAGATGGCCCCATGGCAGGGGAGGTGGCCCAGGCTGCTGCAGGGTATCCCCTTGCTGCACGGGGACAGAGAACCGCAGGGGCCTGTGTCACAGCCTGGGACATCTGTGGAGCTGGAGCGGGGTCACAGGGTGCTGAGAGGGAATTGGCCCTCTGCAAACACTCATTGACCCTGTGGATAACCTGGGCTGACATTCCTTGTTTGGCGGATTGCTGCATCCCTGCTTAGTGCTGGAGTGTGGCTGAGAAGTGGTCCCCAGCTGCAGACCCTCATCCCTAACCCTGGGGTGCTCAGAGGGAAGAGGGCCCATTGGTCATGCCTGGTGCCATCACCCAAAGGCACTTGAGGGAGTACAGTGATACCCTTGGAGGAGGTTTGAGGACAGGTGGGAGCAGTTCAGGTCTGGTACTTTGACCCCCCGACTGCTATCAACATTTCCAGGTAAAACAGTGACCCTTTGGGTTCTTGTGCATTGAGGCTCTATAAATAATCCTGGGCATGTTGGGGTCACACCTTCATCGTGCAAAATAACAAAATAAAAAGGGTTTTACTGGTGTTGAAGCAGGGAGAGCTGCATTGGTGGCTCTGTCCTGACTCCTCAGTAGCCTGTCCCCTCCTCATCCCACTCTCCAGACCAGCCCGACAACCCCAGCGAGGAGAACTGCGGGGTGATCCGCACTGAGTCATCTGGGGGATGGCAGAACCGCGACTGCGGCATCGCCCTCCCCTACGTGTGCAAGAAGAAGCCCAATGCCACGGCTGACCCCTTCCTAACAGGTGAGCAGGGGATGACCAGCATCAGGAATGGGCAGCTCTGTGTCCCATCGGGGTGGGCTCCTACCCCAGCATGGTCAGGGGATGCTGCCCATATAGGTGCCCATGGTGTCCCCATCTTGCTGGTGTCCTAGCTGTGCGGAACAGGACTTGAGCTCCCTAGATTTGGGAAAAGTCATCCCCAAGGAACATTTCCAAGAAGTGCTTAGTGCTATTCCAGGTTGGGTGGTAAGGGAGAGATGGAGAGCAGCAGGTCCCTGTGGTCCCCAGGGGAGGGAATGCTCTCTGCTCTGCCCTGCCCTCACTCCTCTGCAGACATAAGGGATTTTGTTTTGTCCCTGGAGCTCCGAAGCTGCCATTCCCACACCTTACACCGCCTGTTATATTTTGGCCGTGTTTCCCACTGCGGCTTTGGCTCAGTCTGCTGAGCACCCACAGGACTGCAGTCCGTTCCCTGCCAAGGAGAGGGCTGGAGAGCTGGGCAGGAGCCCTCAGGCTGCCTTGTGTCCTGCCAGACTCGTGGTCGGAGGTGAAGGTGGACTGTGAGCCCAGCTGGCAGCCCTTCCAGTCCAACTGCTACCGGCTGGTAGGAGAGAAGAAGAGCTGGCAGGAGGCGAAGAAGACCTGCCTGCGGAGCGGGGGTGACCTGGTCAGCATCCACACCCTCTCTGAACTGGAATTTGTCACCAAGGAGATCAAGCAAGGTAAGGAGGACCTTGCTGTGACAGCAACCCCTTTCCTGTCTTATGGGGTCCATGGAAAAGTCCCTGGATGTGCTGGAGGCTGCAGAGTTGACTTTGTGGCTGTGCAGGGAGCAGAGGTCCCCGGCTGGGATGTGATGTGTTCCTTGGAGGAGCCCATAATCTGGGTGCATCCTACATCCAGCAAATGTAAAAGCTGTTCCCAGAGCCTGCAGTGCTGAGTGAAAACTACACAGCTGCAGCTGGGAATGGTGCTAGTCCCAGCTGGTTAATGTAGGAAAAGACTGGAAAACAATTCCTGCTGGACTTGCTGGAGGAGGCCAGCAAGGAGCCATAGGAGAGTGGAGGAAGGAGAGGAAATACTGCTGCACCCAGGCTGGGAACAGACTGGGATGTGCTGGAAGGGAATGGTTGAAAACCAGTAGCTCACTGGACCTGAGCATGCAGATCTGGACTTTTACTCCCATACTGCTAGCCCCTCTGTGAAAGCTGCAGGCAGATGTCCCTGTGTTTCCCACTCTGGGGGTCCATCCTTGCAGGCAGGAGCTGCCCAACCCTGCCCTGCCCTCTCCTGCCCACTGGCACCGGGGGGTCACAGCTGAGCCCTGAGTGGGTTTCAGCAGGTGCTGTGCAGAGACCAGTCCCATCATAGGGGCTGAGGTCACCAGGGGGTTCTGCACAGGGTCAGCCAGGAGGAGGGAATTTCACTCCCTCCCTTCCTGTCCTGGCAGATGTGGAGGAGCTCTGGATTGGCCTAAATGACCTCAAGCTGCAGATGAACTTTGAGTGGTCAGACGGAACGCCTGTGAGGTTCACATACTGGCACCCCTTTGAGCCCAACAACTTCCGTGACAGCCTGGAGGACTGTGTGACCATCTGGGGACCGGTGAGAACCTGGAGGGGATGGGGGGTTATCCTGCACCTCTGCAGGGAGCACCGCAGCATCCTCATTGCTGAGGAAGGCATTCCTCAGGGAGTGTCTCCAGCTGGGTTCAACTGAGCTCATCCGAGCCGTTGGGATGGGAGGAATCCATCTCATCATCCTTGGGGATTTGGTGTAAGGAACGAAAGTGAAGGGATATCCCCCAGGCTGTCAGACGGGCTCATTGCCACTCCTCTTTCTGCCCTGCAGGAAGGGAGGTGGAATGACAGCCCCTGCAACCAGACCCTGCCATCCATCTGCAAAAAGCCCGGTCGGGTGAGCCAGGAGAAGGAGGAGGATGACCACGGGTGCCGAAAGGTGAGGGGCACCTGGTGTGGCAGAGCCTCTGGCTGCTCTACGGCTCCACGTGGTGCTCAAGGCTTCAGGGGACCTTTCCCTAAAACCATTTTGGGGAGCCCCGATGAGCAGCGCCCAGAGCAGCTGGTCTGTGCCTGAGAGCTGCTGAGCTGGAGCACTCTGGGGCTGCTGAGCCCCTGGCTGCCATGGTGGAGGAGTCCATGGGAAGAAATCGAGACACAAAGCACATGCGTCTGTGCACAGTGTCCAAGACCCTCCCCATCAGGTGGCCTGGCAGCAGCAGGGATGTTCTTTTTTTTCCCCTTGCCTCTCTTTGTGCCACAACACAGGAGCACGTGGCAGGATGGAAGTGGCTGCCGGCCCTATGCCTTGACACAATGGCAGGTTGCCTCCTCCGGGCGGGGCATGGGCATTCTGGGGACACCAAACCAGCAGATTCTCACTCAGTCCATGCTCTGCCTCAGTTTCCCCAGCTGTCACATAGGGCTGAAGCCATGCCGTTCCCACGCTTGCTGGGAAGTGGTTTTTGTGGTTCTCTGCAAAGCCTCCAAGCACTGAGTCTGGCAGCGCTGTGGCTCTTGAACCTCTCCCAGCCTTTCAGAGCTGGCCAGTGCGCTTGCGCCCTGACTAGCAAGCAGCCGCTCCGGGCCAACTCCCAGAGGTGCTGCCAGGCTCTTCCCATGTCCTTGCCCCTTTTCCAGCAGCTGATTGGCTCTGCCAGAGCTCGGGGGAGCACAGCAGCCATGCAGGAGAGCCATGCAGGAGAGCTGCCATGCAGGGCCAGATTTGAGGGCTGCCAGGCAAAGCTGGAGGAGCCCCAGTGTCAACAGGTGCTGGGGATGAGACACTCGGTGGCAAAGTTCTGCTACCACGCATCTGTGTGTCCCCAAAGCAGTCCTGAGGACTCCCTGTGCTGATTTAACTCCCTCCTGGCTCTCCAGCCACAGTCTTATCCTGACCCTGGGTGCCCAGCAGAGATGCACTGGGAAACAAACTGTGAGGGACAAATGAACCAATGAACCAATGCAAGGGACAAAGGAACCATCCTTCCTCTACTTACTCATTCTCAATGAGGACTTTTGCCACCCAGAGGCAGAAGCTGGTGGAGAGGAGGCACATCTTGCTCAGGGGTTTGGTCCTATCCACTCCAGCCACTCCACTGGTTTTTCATGGTGGCTTTGCTGCTTTTTCCCCCCTTTAAAAATCTCCTTCATTTCAGGAACAGCCTTAAAGGAAGCAATTAAGGATAGAGGTTTGGGCAATGAGAAAGGCAGAGCAGGAGAGGGATGTGGGGGCACACTGGGATTGGGAGCTGGAAGCAACAGTTGGGGTTGGGGATCCTGTCCTGGCCCTCCTTCGGATCACAGGGACTTACTGTGGTGCTCAGTGTGGGAGTGCATCCTCGGGGTGTTAGGGGTGCTGAGGCCGGGACTGGCTGGGGACCCATCTGGGGACATTGCACTGTCCCAGGACAGGCCTCTTTCTTGGCTGCTCAGTTGCAACCATGCTGCTCCAGAGGGACCCAGCCGATGGGTCTGTACCTGGATTTGCCAGCTTCAGAGAAAGGCTGCATGAGCAGGAACTTGGGGGAAAAACTGGGATTTGCAGTTGTTTTCATTTCCTGAGGCTGCTCCTGCTTCCCTCCCCGCTGTGCTGATGACACTGCGTATGGCATGTGCCCCCACTGTCCTTCCAATATTCAGGGGACCCAGGAGTAGAACCGTAGTGATGCTTCCCCTTCCAGGGGGTCCTTGAGCCTGGGGCCACTTGGCTCCTTGGCTGAGCCACTTCACCCTTGTGAAGGGTGTGTGTCCTGTCTCGCGGATGAGCCCCCATGTCCCTCCCCAATCTACCACCACTGCTGCCAGCCCCAGGGCCACCCCGCTCCCTGCTCTGGTGGAAAACAGGCACTATTGTGTCTCCAACCCCTGAGAGACTCCAACATCAACAAGGCAGGGGATTAAAGCTGGCTGCAGTGGTACTCACTTTGGACTCAGCCCTGCGGCGTAAAGAGGAGGATTGTGTTCCCCTCCCTGCACCCCGGCCAGGGCCAGATGCTGGCAGGGAGAGCTGTTTCCCCAGCTTTGAAGCTGCCTGGGTGTTTGTTTTCCCTGTAGCCATGACCTCTGGGACCAGGGGTTTGTTAGAACTCAAAGCTGAGTGGGGTCAAGCTGGGGCAGCTGGGGGCAGGAGATCTCCCAGGAGAAGGGAGAGGCGGTGGTGGGGAACTTGGGATGTTGCTCTCGTGCCCTGGGGTTGCTCCCATCCTTCTGGGGAGGTCCAGGTCGGCGGTGGTGAATGTTCCCTGTCACCCGTCCCCAGGGCTGGAAGTGGCACAGCCCCTCCTGCTTCTGGCTGGGCGAGGACCGTGTCCCCTACAGTGACGCCCGCAAGACGTGCTCCGACTACAGCTCCACGCTGGTCACCATCACCAACAGGTCAGTGCCATGCCAGTGGTGGTGGGTTTACCCCAAAACCAGTCCTGCAAGGTGGGGAGTGACTTCCAAGGACTGGAGCATCATGGGTGGCTCGGTGTCTCGGCTCGCTGCATTGCCCGCTCTCACTGTCCCTTCAGGTTTGAGCAGGCATATGTGAGCAGCCTCATCTATGGCTGGGATGGGGAATATTTTTGGACAGCTCTGCAGGACATCAATGAGACAGGCGCATTCCGCTGGCTGAGCGGTGATGAGGTGATGTACACTCACTGGAACCGCAACCAGCCCGGTAAGGGATGGGGGTGGGATGGGGACTCCCCCTTCATGCAGGGGGGGCCTGGCACTGCCCCCCAGCACAATCCAACCCTAAGGCTGGCATCTTCCCTGCTCTCGTGAGCGCTCCAGGTTACAACAAGGGTGGCTGCGTGGCCCTGGCCACCGGCAGCTCCATGGGGCTGTGGGAGGTGAAGAACTGCAGCACCTTCAAGGCCAAGTACATCTGTCGGCAGAACCTGGGCACCCCAGTCAATCCTGAGCTGCCCGGTCCTTTCCCTACGCCTAGCCTCACTGCCACCTGCCCCCCAGGATGGAGCTCTGACCCCAAACTCCGTCACTGCTACAAGGTGAAGGGGGGTTGGACAGGTCGGTGTGGGGATGCACATGCCTCCCCAGTGCAGTGGGGTGAAGGGGCACATTTTGATGCTTGCAAGAGGCACCCCACAAGCCTGGCTGGGGCTGGATGGCAGCACTGTGCCCTGGGAAGTGGCTGTCTGTGGGTGGGAGCAGTGTTCTGCTCCTGTTCTGCTGCTGAGCACCCCCGTGCTGCGGGTTCTTCCTTTCCCAGGTGTTCAGCTTTGAAAAGCTGCAAGAGAAGAAGATGTGGATCTCTGCACAGGAATTCTGCCGGGAGCTGGGGGCCCAGCTGCTCAGCCTGGGCAGCTATGAGGAGGAGCACTTTGTTGCCAACACCCTCAACAAGATTTTTGGGTGAGAGGCTGGTGGCATCAGTGTGTGTCCCACTGCCGGAGTGTGCTTGCCATGAGCACACAGCCTTCTTGGTGCTCTGGCACATGTGAATGGATGGATGGATCTCTCTGAGCACAGACTGGTGTAGAGAAGGTGCATCAGTTAGTGTGGCTGATGTGGGAGATGCGCGGGAAGTTCAGTGTAATTTGGGGATGGAGCTTGGGTTTAAAGCAGCTCCAGCCCTGAGACGGCATGCCTGTTATCCCAGTTCCTGCCTTCAGGTGTATGGAGGTGGCAGACTTTGAAAACAAACAGAAAAAGCCCTTATTATAAATATATATTTGTATATGAGTATGAACCCCTCTGGTTTGAAGAGAGTTGTGTACTTACCTGTCCCCCTGGCTCCCCACAGGGAGTCGGAGCCAGAGCTCCATGAGCAGCACTGGTTCTGGATCGGCCTGAACCGGCGGGACCCCACTGGGGACCGGAGCTGGAAGTGGAGTGACGGGCTGGGGGTGAGTCCAGGGGGCATTTGGGTTTGTGGGAGGGACAAATCTGATGCTGGTGGAAATGCCCAACACTGCCCATCTCTCTCAACCCCCAGTTTTTCTACCACAACTTTGACCGCAGTAACTATGATGACGATGACATCCGGAGCTGCGTGGTGCTGGATCTGGCCTCCCTGCAGTGGATGCCAATGCAGTGCGAAGCCCAGCTGGACTGGATCTGCAAAGTGCCCAAAGGTACTGGGAAAGGGGTCCCTAAACCCATCAGCTGTGACTGACCCGGAGGAGCATGGGCTGTGGGGTGGTGGAATCCCTGGGAGGAGGGAGGGTGATTCCCAATTCAGGGACTGGGAGAGGTGCTGTCCCTTCTGGGGGAATTCAGGAGAGGCATCCTGCCATTGTAGCCCACGGACGGTTTGCGGAGAAGCATCCATGGGAGCATCCCAGCCTGCACCCCACTGACAGCTTCTCCTTGCCCTTTCTCCAGGTGCTGATGTGAAGGAGCCAGAGATCACAACCCAAGGTGTGTTGGCCACAGCCTTTTGTCACAGTCACAGAATATTCTGAGTTGGACAGGACCCACAAGGACCATTGAGTCCAGCTCCTGGCCCTGCACCCCAGCAATCCCACCCTGCACTTGAGAGTGTTGTCCAAATGCTCCTTGAGCTCTGGCAGCCTTGGACCTATAGTTACTGCCCTGGGGAGCCTGTTCAGTGCCTGATCACCCTCTGGGGGAAGAACGTTCTCCTGATATCCAACCTTAACCTCTCCTGACTCAACTTCAGGTCGTGCATAGACCACCTGATGTTCCTCAGTGGATGTCTGCCGCAGTGTTATCCAGAGGATGGATCCTGGGCAGGGTTGTGGGAGGGAGGGGAACCCAGGCATCCTGCTGCCGCTCTGCTGCAGGAGAGGGACAAAAGCAAAGCAGCCCAACAGGCAGGGACCAAGGGTCAGGGAGACCATGGCAGGAGTGTCACAGCCTCAGCGTGACACCAGTCCCTGCCTGCAGGCAGCAAAGAGTGGGTGAAGTACCAGGAGGCCGAGTACAAGTTCTTTGAGCACCACTCAACGTGGCTGCAGGCGCAGCGCATCTGCGGCTGGTTCCAGGCCGAGCTGACGTCGGTGCACAGCGAGGCTGAGCTGCGCTTCCTGGGCCAGAACCTGAAGAAGGTACCAAGGGGACAGGAACTTCCCAGGGCACCAGTGGGCTCCGCTGCCTCATGGGCTGCTCTTCCTTGTCTTCTTTCACCCTTTTCTGAAGGGACAATATTTGGGGGTGCTGGGCTTTGCTGGGGTCATGATGGGCTTGTGTGGTGGCTGGTCCTGATGCCTGGGGGTAGGTTTGGGGCTCAGCAAAGTGATGCTTTTTACCTTGCTTTTGCAAGCTGGGGAAGGGTGTCTGATCCCCATGGCAGCCTCAGTTGCCCGCAAAGACCCCCCAGTCCCTGAAGGGTACTGATATGTCCTCTCTGGGCATGCAGTTCTCCAGGGGCCAGGAGCAGCACTGGTGGATTGGGCTGCACACCTACGAGAACGACGGGAGGTTCAAGTAAGTCACAGACACCCACCATGTCCCTGGATGTCCCCACACTACCGTCCCCATCACATCCCCACACCACTGTGTCCCTGCATGTCCTTACACCAGCATCCCCACCTCTCAGAGTGCCTGTGACTCAGCAACTGCATCTCAGGGTTCTCATCCTGAGCTGCTGGGCTGGAGGTTTCTCACCCAAGAGGGCAATGGTGGGACACGCTCCCAGTTAGGGCATTCAAGTGGTCCCATTCACCAAGTCACTGCTCAGCCTCATGCTCCTCCCAATGCTGTTCCAGGTGGTCTGATGGGTCCCTC
This sequence comes from Lycocorax pyrrhopterus obiensis, assembly GCA_014706295.1. Lineage (NCBI taxonomy): Eukaryota > Metazoa > Chordata > Aves > Passeriformes > Paradisaeidae > Lycocorax > Lycocorax pyrrhopterus. Next base: position 885,771 of record JACSVZ010000043.1, read on the forward strand.
CTCAATTTTGTCTTTTGGGCACCGGGCAAGCCTCGGCCCATCAGCAAGGACAGGAAGTGTGTGTACATGACAGCCAGCCGAGGTGAGGGCAGGGCAGGGCAGGGCAGGGCTCCACATGAGGCTCTGAGGGGCTGGGGCACTGGTACCGGTGCAGAGGGGCATCATGCCCAGCCTGTCCCTCCCCACAGAGGACTGGGGGGACCAGAAGTGCATGACGGCGCTGCCTTACATCTGCAAGCGGAGCAACGGGACTGCTGTGAAGCCTTCCCTCCCTCCGGTACCTGCTGCCACGAGTGGGGGCTGTCCCCAAGGCTGGCTGCCCTTCCTCAGCAAGGTACCGCTGGAGGGAGAGGGGACAGCAGGATGGGAGAGGGGACAGCAAGATGGGAGAGGGGATGGCAGGATGGAGAGGCGATGGCTACTTCCTGGTCTTTCACCAGCCCTATGGAGGCACAGAGGGGGTGACTGCAAAGTGGCAGGATGGAGAGGGATGCCTGGACATGTTTTGTGGGGAACGCTGGGGGATGCATTTACAGGGATGCTGGGAGACGTGCCATGGGATGGGGAAGGTGACGTGTGTGCATAGGTTTGCCAGGAGAGATGTGGGAGGGCCAGAGGGGTTGGGGGGTGGCAGACGTGATAGTGTGAAGACGAGAAGGAGCATTGGGGCAGAATGGGGCTGCAGAGGGTAGCTGGGTGGGGAGGGTGCAGGGCTCAGGGTTGGGGGCAGCTGCACCTCCTGAACCATCCTGTGCCCCTGCCTGTGCAGTGTTTTAGCTTCAATGGCCACAACAAAGGCGAAATAGTGAAGTGGCCAGAGGCAAAGCAGGTGTGCGAGAGCCAGGGTGCCGTCCTGGCCACCATTGCCAGCCCCCTGGAGCAGGGTAGGTCTCCTCTGCCCCACCACCCCACCCGGGTTCTACTTGCCAGGGGTGGTCCTCAGTGCCTCACCTGTCACTTGCAGCCTTCATCACATCCATGCTACCCAACATCTCCTTTGACCTCTGGATTGGCCTGCACGATGCCCAGAGGGAGTTCCAGTGGGTGGAGGGGGAGCCACTGCGGCACGTGAGCTGGGCACCTGGAGAGCCCTCAGGCTGCAGCTCCTCCAGCCCCCGTGACAAGCCGGTGAGGGAGATTCCCCATAGCACCCCCATCCCCTGGGAAGGTCTCAGCCCCAGGCCCAGCCTTGGGAAAGGAAGGATTTAGTGGACTGGGGTGGTTCTCCAAGGGCAGTGCAGGATGCAGCCCTGCAGGGTGGGGGTTCCTGGCATGGGGACCTCTGTGGTGTAGGATGACAGTGCTAAGGGCAGTGCTGACCTTGTGGCTTGGCTGTGCAGACCAACTGTGTCGTGGTATGGCACGGCTCACCCCCTCTCTTCACGGGACGCTGGGATGACCGGAGCTGCCTGGAAGAGAAGCATGGCTATGTCTGCCAGCGGAGCATAGGTAGGAGGGGGATGAGGGGACAGTCCCAGCTCTTTTGGCTGGGTATCTGCCACTGCCACCCTGGTGCCCCATGCTGTGGTGGGGACTGGGGAGCTTGGGGCGATGAGTTTAGCTTGGGGAGAGCTGGGGAGATAGACTTAAATTGGGTGGGTGGGTCCCTGGTCCCAGCCATTTATGGGACAGCCCCAAACCTGTGCACACCAGCCTGGCTCAGTGTGTCCCGCAGGGACATGCATCCTGGTGGACAGCTCCCAGGTGGGGATGGTGGTAGGGTGTCACTGCTTGTCATCCCTGGGGATGTCCCTTTTCCCTCCCCAGTTGCACCAGGATGTCCCCAGGTGCAACCAGCACAACACTGCCAGGGACAGCCTGGCCTGGGTAGGGATGGACAAGGGGGTGACCCACCTGCAGGAGTAGATGCAGGAGTGTCCTCTGTGCCCTCTGACTGTGTCTCTTTGCTCCTCCAGACCCGTCCCTGAGCCCTGCGCAGACACCATTCCCCCCTTCTCCTACTGGCACCCTCTTTTACCACAACAGCACTTACCGCATCCTGCAGAAACCCCTCAGGTGGCACGAGGCGCTGCTGCTCTGCGAGACCCTGAATGCCACCCTGGCCACCATCCCCAACCCCTACAGCCAGGCCTTCCTCATGCAGGCTATCAGCAGCCTGCGGGCTCCGCTCTGGATTGGGTTGGCCAACCATGAGGTGAGGGAAGGGGGCAGGCACCTGGGGCATGGATTCCCGGGGGGATCACAGCAGCCCCCAAGCATCTCCTCCCTGTGGTCTTCCAGGGAGGCCGGAGCTACTCGTGGCTGACGGAGGAGAACCTCATCTACACCAACTGGCAGGATGGGGAGCCCCAGCAGATCACCGGCTGCTCCTACATGGACACAGACGGGAGCTGGCGCACAGCTGGCTGTGACACCAAGCTGCAGGGGGGCATCTGCCAGCTCCAAACAGGTGCTGGCCAGGAGGCCTGGGGTGGTCCGGGTAGGGTGTGACCAAGGGTTGGAGATGGCATCCCACTAGGGACCTTCTGGAGCATGTCCTTGTGGGTCTGGGTGCCCCAGTGTGCTGTGGGACCCCGACATCCTGTGCCCCACCACACCTTTAATGTACCGTGTGCTCCCCAGGTCACCCCCGCACGCACAAGTGGAGCTACAGTGGCAGCTGTCCCAAATCGCTGGAGGACTCCTCCTGGATCCCCTTCCGGGACCACTGCTACACCTTCCACATGGAGATCACCCTGGGGCAGAAGGACGCCATGAGGAGGTGCCAGAAAGGTATGAGGGGCCTGGGGTGGTAAAGGAGGGTGATGCATCCTTGGAAATGGAAGAGACTGGGATCCCCAGGATGTTTGTGGGTGCAGCAGAGCCCTTTGTCCCTGTGTCCATGTCCAGCCTTGGTCAGCCATCATCTCCTTGCTGTTCCGTGTTAGGGTTCCCCAATCATCATGTGGTTCACATGGTAGGTCCTCAACTTTGTCCTCTTGGGCACTGCTGCTCCCTAGCTCAGTCCTCTCAGTTCTGGGCTCCTCCATGACAGTCTTCCCTCTGCAGTTGGCGGCACAGTGTTGTCCATCCAGGATGAAATGGAGAACGTCTTTGTGTGGGAGCATCTTCAGGCATACGAGGGCCTTTCCAAGGGGGCCTGGCTGGGCATGACCTTCAACCCCAAAGGTACAAAGGAAGGAATGAGGTTTGAGATACACCCCCAGGCACCTCCATGAATTCCCACCAAGTCTGCAGTGAGCAGAGGAAACCCTTGGTGGTGGCACCAGTGAGGGGGGCTCATGCCATAGTGTGATCAGGCTCACCAGTGTCTCAGGCCATGTTGGACATGCCATGTGTGTCCTCCTCTGGCTTGGTGGGATACAAAACCCGAAGCCTTCTCCAAGACACTGGAGCCTGCAGATTCAGGAAGGTGTGCTGTAGCCCCTGGTCCTCCCCCATCACACCTCCCCATCATAGAATCACAGAATCGCAGAATCATTTGGGTTGGAAAAGACCTTAAAGCCCATCCAGTCCCACTCCCTGCCATGGGCAGGGACAGCTTCCACTAGACCAGGTTGCCCAGAGCCCCATCACACCTCCTTGTACTTTCTGAACTGGGACAAAGGTGGGGTGTCCCCTTCAGCCTCCTCAAGCCTAATTTTCCCATTTCCCAGGTGGCACCTTGGTTTGGCATGACAACACTGCTGTGAACTACTCCAACTGGGGCCAGCACGACACGGGGCCCAGCATGCTTAGCCAGAACAGCTGCTACTGGATCCAGAGCAGCAACGGCGTGTGGCGCCTAGGCTCCTGCACAAACGTAACCATGGGGGTCATTTGCAAGATCCCCCGAGGTAGGGCCCCCTCTGCTGCCCGAGGCTCCTGGGCTGATGTAGGGTGAGCTGGGGGTCTGGGCAGGGTGCTGCATGGCAGAGCTGTCACAGTGGCAGCACCAACCACATGTTTTGGGTAATTCCAGTGCCGGGGCTTGTATGGGTTAGTGTTGGGGTCTGCAGGTCCCCATTGGGCTCCGTGATGGCCTGTGCATGTCTCAGTGGCTGGGTCAGCTCCTTGGGGCAGGATGAGGCTGGTGGGACAGTGGTGGAGCAGAGCCAGAGGACCGCCCCAGCTGTGCATCACCCATTGCCCGTGTGGTGCGGCACTGCGAGCAGTGCAGGGTATGGGTCCAGTGGTGCTGGTGGTGGGAAGATGGGAGGGTGTTGTGGCCGTGCACTCACCTGTCTGTGTTACCTTTGCAGTGGAGGAGAGCAGCTTTTCCAGGGCAGGTGAGTGGTACCATCAGCCTGGGCACAGTACTGGGACTGGAAACCAGGACTGGGAGCCTGTGCCGTAGCCCATCTTGTGTAAATAACCAAAGGAGTGGGGTTTGCGGGTGGGGAATGCCATTCTCAAGTGACTTTGGCCTTGAGTTAGACCTCCTCAGGAGCAGGAGCCATCCTTCCATGGAGGTGTGTGTCTTCCCAGCCGCTTGCCAGACTCTCCTTCCTGTGCCCGCACTGCCTGGTCAGTCTGGGGGATGGCCACCATGTTTGCTGGTAGCATCCCAAAGATCCATCCCAGGCAGCTGCTAAATATTCATACACATCAGGAAAGACCCAGGGAGTCTGCCCAGTCTCAGGAGCTCTGCCAGGGGCAGGATGTGCCCAGAACACCAAAGCAGATTCACAGAGTCACAGAATATGCTGAGTTGGAAGGGACCTACAGGGATCATTGAGTCCAGCTCTTAAGTGAATGACCCGTATGGGAATCAAATCCACAACCTTGGTGTTACTAGCATCATGCTCAACCAGCTGAGCTAATCTTATTCCAGTCCTGTCCTGCTCTGACCCACCATGGGGGAAACAGCACAGAAACAGGCTCCCCAGGGCAGTGGTCACAGCCCCAAGACTGCCAGAGTTGGAGAAGTGTTTGGTCAGCACTCTCAGGCACAGGGTGGGATTCTTGGAGTGTCCTGTGCAGGTTCAGGAGTTGGACTTGGTGGTCTTTGTGGGTTCCTTCCAACTCAGAATATTCTCTGATTAAATTACCCTGCCCAAAAACCCAGGTCTGGCTGGAGCCCCACCAGCCCCAGCCTCTCCTGCAGGCTGAGGAAGGAACAGGAACCATCTGTCTGCCTCTCAGCAGCCCTTCCTCCCTGCAGCTCTGCCGGAGAACACAACAGCCATCACAGTGGTCGTGCTGTCAACAGTGGCGCTGTGCACCGTGCTGGGGGTCGTCATCTTCCTGTACAAGCGCCGACAGAGTGCGGAGCGTGGCGCCTTCGAGAGCGCTCGTTACAGTCGCACCACCTCCAACCCCAGTGAATCTGCCGAGAAGAACATCCTGGTGTCGGACATGGAGATGAATGAGCAGCAAGACTAACAGCAGAGGGGACGCTGGGGATGGGGACCTGGGGAGGGGGGAGGATGGAGAGCATCGCACACACTATCCCCACGGCACGTGGGGCAGGGGTGGCAGCACGACTGGTGTGGCAGGGCAGGGAGAGGGGCTGGGGTCAGGGTTGGGGTCCAACCAGGTGGGCAAGAGGAGGGAGCCGGATCCCTCCTGCCCCGCATGTTGCTGCCGTCACCTCTGGGCTTGTCCCCGGCTGCCGGGGGTTTGCCTGCAGCAGCCGTGGAGGCAGTTTCAGGGCTAAAAAGTTTTTGAGGGAAATTGCTGCACAAGTTTGAGAGCTTTCCAGCAGCATGAACAGGCTCCAAGACACCTTTGCCTTGGGAGAAGGCAAGCGCAGGCATTCAGGGCCCTGCAGCAGGCTCTTCCCCCCAGAAACGGAGCTGGTGTCCGAGAAGACATCCTCCCAGGCAAGAGGTCTCCAAAGCCAATCTACCTCCCCTCTGTGTGCAACAGCGAGGGCCTTGCCAGCTCCTAGCCCCACCACTGTGCAGCTCCTTCCCTCTCTTCCGCCTCATCCCCCGCCTCCAGCAGAAAGCAGCAGAGACACTGTCCAAGCATGGACCCTCCAGAATCAGCAACGGAATCCTCCTCTCCTCCCTGGCACATTCCTAGGGCTGTGTTGAGCCCCAGTGAGGCTGTGGTGGCTTCCCTGTTCTGGCAGCCAGAGCTTGTCCCATTTTCCTTGGTGTGTATGTTCCCCAGATAACTGCACAGGATAGCACCGGAGCAAACTGCTGGCCCAGCCCCTCTGGTGGGACCACCCTCAGCACCCCAGACCCCACAGGAGGAGTTGGGTGCCAAGGCAGGAGACGCTCCCAGAGAGCCAGGGCCACCCTCTATGCCTTGCCAGGCAGGGATGGTGTGGGGCTGGAGTCACTTGCCACTGGTGCCTTGTTGGGGCCAAAAGGCCAAGGATCAGTGCTGTACGGTGGGGAGGATTTAGAAGCTTTGGTGGTTGTTCTGAAGTTGGTGGTCTGTTGGTTTTTAAGGAAACGATGGTAGCTTTTGTTGCTATACTGTACTGAGTGCGTGCTGAATATATACGTTTTTTCACACAGCTGGCTGGGGTGTGTGTGGTTGCCTGTTTCCCGTGTAGGGTGTAGTGGAGGAGAAGGAGGAAGGCAGTGTGTGACTAATCCTCTGCCTGGCTTTTGAGCTGTGCAGGAAGGAGTGGGGGTGCCTGGGGCTGAGCCATCTTCCATCAGCTGCGCGCAGCAGCATCCCTAAGATGAAGGGTGCCTGGAGATAGTGAGGGTTGTTAGGTCCTTGACGGGGGTTCCCTGCTAGGAACAGGATCCAAAGAGCCCCTTGGACCTCTGAAGGGGGGTGACACAAGACATGTTGCCTTTAGCCCTCTGCTTCTGAGGCTCGAGTTGGGGTTGGTTTTGCTGCAAGAACAGAAACAAGCAAATTTTTGTAACTCGTTTTTGACACCTGTGTGGATTTTAAAATCTGTTGATTTCACTTAAGCTGGACATTTAAGTGTTTTAAGAAACTGTTGGGGGATGGGATGGGATGGGATGGGATGTTGGTGGATGGGATGGGATGGGATGGGATGTTGGTGGATGGGATGGGATGGGATGGGATGGGATGGGATGGGATGGGATGGGATGGGATGGGATGGGATGGGATGGGATGGGATGGGATGGGATGGGATGGGGGAACCAGACACCATTGGGTTTCTGTTTACTTTTTGGCAACCTCCAAAAGCTGCCATGACATTTCAGGGTGACGAAGAATCTGGAGCACATGGACCTGCCCCGGCTCCATTTCTCTCGCTCAGCTTTCCCTGCCTTTATTTCCTGAGATCCTTTCTGATTTGGAGCAGTTGGTTCTGTCCATTGGCCCGTGTCTTCCTGGTGTGGGAGCTAGATCCTGAAAAGCCAAGCATGAATCCCTTCTCATCCCCAGCAGCTGGAATTCCTGCTGCAGGATGCTTGGAATAGCAGCAGGCATGCTGAGCTGGAACCTGTGCTGCTGGTGGGGATGGAGGTCTGGGATTAACTCCTTCTGGATGGGCAGAGGTGTTAGGAAGTCCTAAAAAATAAAGATTGAGGTTAGGATTGATGGGCAGGTGTGAGGGAGGAGCAGTGCTGAGGATGCAGCTGGGCAGGGTTGGGGCTCCTTTGAAGTGATGAGACCCTGGACAGGGTGGGAGCAGGGTAACACGGGGTATATGGCTGGTATGGTGGGGAGCAATAGGTACTGGAGGAAATTCTGTGCCGTGGAGAGCCTGGGAAGGAGCTCCCACAGCCATGCAGGTGGTGTTAAACTTGGCTCTCACCCAGCCCAACCTGGAAGACCTTGCTTAAGAGAGTTTTTTTTCTTTCTTCTTGATTACTTCGGGTTTTTTCCTCCTCCTTTGCTTTTGAGAAAAGAAATTTGTACAGTCTAGGAGAAATGTTGTCTGAGAAGAGTTTTGTGAGCTGTCGGCAGTGATCAGGATTACGGGGAAACGTATATGATTACGTGGTATCGCCTATCACCATTAGATAATGTGAAGAATTGCTTAACAGGACCCTGTCAATTATATATATATATATATATATATATATGTATATATATATATTTGCTTTTTTTTTACTCTCTGTGTTTTGTACGATCTTTTTAGAAGCTTGGAAATAAAATTTCCTTTCCCACTTATTTTCTTCCTTTTATTTTTTTTTCCCTTCCTTTTAATTGCGAAAAGCAAAACTTGTCTTTCCTTATGTCCCCAACAAGTAATGAATATAAAGATGAAATGACACTTACCTGCCTGAAATGACGCTTACCTGCCTGTAGCAGAGGAGGTTCCAAGGTGCCCAGGTGAGGGGGATGTTGTGTTGATTCCTTGTGGGTTTTGGTTGTGTGTCCCATGGATATGATGTCTTTGCTCCACTGGTTGTTTGGAAGTGTTGGCTGGAGGGAGAAGATGAAGGAGGATGGGCAACATTCATTTACTTGTGGATGACTCCAGAGTTCAGTGAAGATGTCAGGTGGAGCAGAGTCCTTGGAAAAGCACTTCAGGAGATTTCCAATGACATGAACAGGCTCCAAGACCCCTTCCCTTTGGGAGAAGGCAAGCAGAGACATTCAGGGCATTCTGTTTCTGTTTCACAGAATCCCAGAATGGTTTGAGTTCGAAGGGACCTTAAAGCTCATCAAGTTCCATCCCACTGCCACGTACAGAGACACCTTCCACTTTCCCAGGGTGCTCCAAGCCCCATCCAGCCTGGCCTTGAACACTTCCAGGGATGGGGCAGACACAGCTTCTTTGAGCAACCTGTTCCAGGGCCTCACCACCCTCGTACGAAAGAATTTCCTCCTAAAGAAATTTCTCACCAAGAATTGGGAGATGGGGCTGCAATCCAGCTGCGCCTGCTTCATCCCATGGCTCATATCAGAGCAGTGAACACTGGACACAAGCACAGACACTGGGCAGGCTGCAGGGAAGCTGCAGGGCTGACCTGGACCAGCACTGCTGCACAAGAGCATCTCTGCCAGAGCAGTGAGCCTGGCAGCACTCCCACACATCAGGCTTCCCCTGCTTGCACTGGTCACTTGGTCACTCGTGCTATTTCCTCACCTCTCTCTTCTTTGGGATTTCCCCATCCCTTCAGTAGCCTGGGGCTGTCCACACCCACTGCTCCCTTCCCTGGGGTCCGAACCAGCGCTGTCCCCACTCTCCCACCGTGCTGGGGAGAGATGAGATTTCATAATCATAGAATCACATAATCACAGAATTGTTTAGGTTGGGAAAGTCATCTAAGCTCATCAAGTTCAACCATTCCCACAGCACTGTCAAGCCCACCACTAACCCATGTCCCCATTTGCCTCATCCACATGGCTTTTAAATTTCAATGCGGTTTCGCTTGGGTTTGTCTTTGATTGGGTGAAGGGCACAGGGCAGGCACCTGGAGCAGAAACTCTCAGGATGCTTTGAAGGAAGAAATTGTTTTTCTCTCCTTTTGTTTTTCACCCAAGAGGTGAGAGGATCTCAGGGAGGGCTGCTCCATTTAATTGCAAACAGCAGCAGAAATAACATGGAGCGACATTGCACTGCAGCAGGGAAAAGGAGACTGGAGTCCTCTTCCTTCTGGAGCTTAAACCCTCTCAGGGTGACCTGACCTGAATTCAGGTATGCGTTTTCTCTTCAAAGGAAGCCTATCAAACCTTGTACTACTGATGCGAAACAGTGAAGATCAGAATGTGCTTTATTTATTTATATTTTAATCTAAAAGAAATGTAGCCTTTGGGGAAAACACAGTTTGTAGTAACCAGAGGCCCTTTCTCCACGGGCATGAAGAATGTCTGCCTTTAATCAACTGTTCTAAACTTGAACTTAGCACGCTCATTTTAAGAGACTCATTAGAAAATTCCATGAGGTCTGGTTCAGAATGGGTTCATCTGGAGAAGGATACAAAACAGCCTCGTTATTTTAATCCCCTTTAATTTCCCTGCTGAATACCAAGGTATCAGACAGAGGGAAGGCAGCACTTCCAAGGCTGGCAACTAGGACATTCTAAAATTAGTCGCTGGCAGGTGAGCTGCCCGTCAGCCCACGGATCAGCCCTGGATCATGGGCTAGTGTAAGAGCGTGGAAGGGAAGTGTCCCTTTTATTTTCAGAAGCAGTTTATAGCACATGTAAGTGCAGCATACCACACCCAGACCCCAGGCTAGGCTTCATCTGATAAACCTGAGTCAGCCAGGGGTGTTGGTGCAGCCCAAAGCTCCCATTGTGTCAGCTCTGATGCACTCACTGGGCACTGGCAGATCTAAACTGGGTCGGGTTAACAGTGACCTAAAGTTCCCTGTCCTGAATAAAAACAGGAGACTGGGGCAGCTTGATGAGCTGCAGTGTCTACATCACACCTCATGGCAGGTGAGCAGAATCCTGCCCTCAGAGGCTAATTCCCTTGATTCGATAGGTAAAAACAGACCTAAGCTGCTTAGGACTTACTCATCATCTGCATTGAATACTTGTAGCCATGTACTGAGATGGCCCCAATATCCACAGTATGTGGGAAGCACTCTAATGTATTTGGGAGCCCTACAGCACAGTGCAGAATTCAGCGTGCCACGCTCAGCTCTACGAAAGGCATGTGGCGGGTTTGTCTACAAGCTGTAGCTAGCAGTGTGTAGAGAGGGTGAGGAGCCTGCTGGGCTGAGCTGCTCTTTGCCACTCGGATCCAACACAGTGGTGCTTGTTGAAGGTGACAATTCAGTGTTAAATGTTCAGGAACACGAATGTGCTGAGGGGCTGCAGCACAACAGAGGTCAGGGCTTCACAGAGCCACGGACGTGTCTGGGCTGTGACCAGTGGCCGCTGCCTTTTTGAATCAAATTGCACTTGGCAGCTGTTTTCATTTCACCCCATGGTAAAAACAACCAGTTTGTGCAAAACGAGTCACCACAAAATCTTTGTTTCCTCATTCCCAGAAGCCAGGCATAAGCCTGACCCAGAAGGTATTAATCTGTGTGGGATGAAGGAGGAATACCATGTTCTGTGAACGCAGTGTCTGCTCAGTAAGTAATTTTGTTCAGGAATAATCAAATATGCTGGGTGCTCCTCACCTGGCATGGTTATCAGTCAAATTATCATGTAGAGTTCATGCTTAATAGTTACCTTCTAATTCATGCAGTCAGTACAAAGTTTGTAAGGCCCAATGTGAACACCAGTGAGCACAGCCCCACATATGGATCAGGTTTCCAGTGATGGACAATAACCAGTACAGTGTTAACCAGCAGCATAGGGAATATTAAGTCCCTTAAAATTTACAAAATTATACCATCTTGTCGCAGAGTAAAAAGAATTATAATGTATTAAGCAATATGTTTCAAGTTCATGTAATTGAGAAGTTAGGAAATGCGTAAATCAGGCAAGAATTCAGAAAGTTCATGTACAAATCTGGGCCTTAAAAAGAAGCTTGAAAGAATTTACACAGCAAATTTGTATTGATCTTTTGCTGAGATGCAAATGTTCCAGGCTTCTTACTATGGATGCTGAAAAACTCTGGCAGAGAATTTCTTCAGCTCTCTGCAGCATTTTGTGAGAATTCTTTCTTTCCCATGCAAGCAAGACAAAACAGTGTTACCGTTTCGTAAACTTCTTGCAGGTGCGGATTGTTTTGGTAGAATTGTTATGGTTCTAACTGGAAAACATACTCAGAGCTGTGTGTCTTAGAACTTGACCAATCCCCTTAGGGGGTGGAGGGCGAAAGCCAATTATCTTATGCCACTTAATACTCTTTGCGAACTAACATATAAAAGTCTTCCGAAAATTCATTAAAATCTCTTCTTTCATTGATCCTTGCCTGGACTTCGTGTCATTTCTCTACTCGTCCGTGGGGAAAACAGCGACATCTTACTGTACAGTGCAGTGAAGCCTTCAGGCTCTTTCCTAGCTTCATTTCCAAACAACAGCAGTCTTTTCTAGTTGCTTTCCATGGGTTCATCTCTGTGTGTCAGCATTCAAGTCAAGATCTGAGCACTGTTTTCCTTCTGCCTATGTTCTCCCTTTTAAAACAAAGGAAAATCCCCACTTTGTTGAGACCATGGTAGTTGTTAGAGAATGTTAAATACAAGAACTTTCCTGAAAGTTCATCCCACTCCAGCTCAGGCAAAGCACTCTATGCGTTGTCCACAGATGTAAAAGTGTGCTCTGGTCCCCTTGGCTGGAAGCTATGGACAGGATCACGTCACTTTATAAGCTCAAACTCTAATCAGAAAAAAACTCAGAAGCAAAGAACGTCAGTGTTAAATGTGACTCCAGACGCACATCAGGAGACCACAAGCGTCTCCACAGCTTGTGATTTTAAAGGTTAAAGGAGGTTAGTTAAAAACCCAACTTACTAGCCAACTGTTTCCAATTAGGTGAGGCAGTTTTGGGACATAATCAACAGTTGACTTCACTGCTAGTTACCTTGACCTATGGTCTTTGAAAGTAATTAGCTATCAGTGTTTGGACTTTAAAAGACAACAGTTGAAGTTCAAAAAGGACTGTGTGACATAAACACACTTGTTTTGGCTTTAGTTAAAGTAGAGAAAAGTAGGAGTAGTAAAAAACAGTGAAAAGGGTACTTGATACAAAGGCTTCTTGGTGGAATTCCAAGATCATAAGAGTTTTAATTGTGTTTCTCAGAGTCAGGATCTGTAAATGAAGAACGAAGGGTGGTTCAGAATTCCTTTCTTGATCAACAAGAAAAAAAACAAAGTGGAGTCAACAAGATGAAAAGCCATTGCTTTCTCTTAAGCTTGGAGATAGAGAAAAATCACTGCATAATTATTTTGATTGACAATTATCTGCACTGTTATCCTGCTGTTCTGCTCTCCAAGGTACCTGCACAACCCCTTCTGAACTTGGTTCTGCTGTCCATCTGAGGGTACAGCAGCTTCCTCAGCATTTAAGGCTGTTTATTTATTGATGTAGCCTTCATTTATACAGTTTGAATTACTGTGGGAAAGCACAAGGTGTAAATATGGCTTTCTCATCACACATAAACTTCTAAGAACTCCGGTGCCTCAGTGTCTTTTTGCTTAAAATGAGAATTTTGTAATCCTTACAATACTGTTGGTAAATTTTAGTATGTGCAAAACCTTTACAAGTCACTGGTAGCAAATCATGCAAAACCTGCAGAGTCCTGCTTGCTTAGATTAATTATTATTTACAATCCAGCTGAAAAAGCAGTTTTCTTTTTGATGGGTTTGTCAAATCTATAGCACTGTTAACTCTTCAATATTAAATAAGAAGTAAATTTAGTCCATTCAGTAAGTACCAGACGTAGTTCTTTTGGCATAGTGGCTAGATGTGGGACAGTGTTAAAAAAAAGCAGGGAGGTCAATTTAGAAGAGACGTGATTATTAATTAATTAAAATTTAATTCAAAGCATGATTTTATATTCTAAGGAGTGTGTCAGCTTGAGCAAGTCACTTTTTGTCTCTCGGTGTTCAAGAACATTCTTCTCCGTGCTCTGATGGAAGGTGATATGCTGGAAGCGGAAAAGGCAAGTCCTGCTGTAGGAATTCCTCATTGCTGGAGCTAATGGGATAGAGCCTGTGAAAGTCTTGGCTGTAATTAGCCGGGCAGTTACTAGACGTCACTGCAGCCCCAGCCGACGGAACCGGAAGAGCTCTCCTTTGGCCAAAACCCATGGAAGGGGAAGCACATCCAACAAAGGAATGAGACTCGCTCCAGCTGAATGGGCTTTGCTGAGAACATGAGTTGTGTTATAGACACAGGAGCTGAAGCCTTGCTCCACTCGCTTGGCATTTCCCATTGTTCCCAGTCACTGCATGCCTTTTAAATCCTGCTTATATGTGGTGTTTTTCCTGTAACTGGCACGTTTGAAAGAGAAACCTTACTTCAGTAGCAGCATCACAATCTGCAACTTCATCATCAGCTCCTCGGTAAATGGATCTGCAAGATAACAAATACCTGTCAGTCACTGGGAAAATATCTATTTAAAATATGCATTCTCATTTTTCTCTTCATGACATGGACAACGGATTGTAATAGGACCTGGAAGGTGAAGGAAAAGCACCTGGTTTGGCCAAAGGCTCTGGAGAATATTATTATGCTGTGGTTAATAAATTATTTACTATAGAGAAAGTTTTCTTACCCTTGTATTTGCATTTTATTTCAACCTTTTAAAGAAATACAGCCCCTTCCATCAGTTGAGGGACAGGAGTCCCTGTTCTGTAACACAATTCAACAATGTTTACATCAGGAACAGGGAGTCAATCTCTTTTTAGCCGATAATCATTATCTAGAAAACTTAGTTAAATATGAAGTTTACTTTGCCTAAATAGCCATTAGAAATCAGAATTGGGACAAAGAAAAATACCACTGTAATGGAAAACAGATAAAATACCTGTGCAATGGATAGTTTAACTCCAAGATCACAGTGAAGGTTGTGGGTGAGAACTTTGGAGGTGGCAGATTTACAATTACAAGGCAAAGAGCAAACATAAACTGTCTTACGCTCAGACATGGGAAGTGAGTGATCCCTGACTTGCCAGGTGATAGAAGTATCAATAAAAAAATAAGTTCAAGCAAGTTTCATAACTACGTTTAAATTTTTTTCTTCTTTTCTCAGTAATTCAATTAAAAACTCCATTGTTCACAGAAGATGTTCCAGGGTAGGTATTGCTGAGGTTTAGATGTACTGCAGGATTGAAGATGGTTTTATTTTACCTGAGTAATGGTCACATTCAGGAAAAGCTGTAAGGCAAAACAGAGTTTGAAGGGAAAGGGGGCACAGACTGAAACAGTTTGTTGAACAACAAAGACTGTTACAGGCTGCTGAAAATGTGTTTTTTTAATCAGTAATACCAGCACCTCTTTAAAATTCCTGTTTGGAATGCAAGGTAAACAAAATTTAAATTGTGGATATGTTTTAGGAGGTTAATAGGAGTCTCAGCATCCTTCTGAACTCAGCAGGGGTGGCCACCTAAAAATCCAATGGCTTAATGTGGTTGTAGGTCTTGAACCCTGAGAGAAGAAACAACCAAGGAAGTTTCCTCAAAGGAAGAGGCTTCAGTTGGTCTTTGTTCAGACACTGAACCTGCTGTGGAAAACAGCTTGGGGCTCCTCCTCTGTTTGACGTAGCCCTGCTCTTTGACATCACAGCTGTAGGAGTAAATGCTCAATGCTCTAACCCCCAGAATCCAAAATCATCTCACAAGTAAAAGCAGAGCATTTTCTTACAGTTTGTCATTGCACCTTAAAAAGTAATCCAGCTCCTTGCCCTGGTTTGCATATGTCAACGCCTCAGTGTTAGCAGTGCTCTGGTAAAGAGGGTGGGTATGTAGAATTTCCTGATCAGTTCAAAGGAAAGAAAACACGGTGAATTTGTTATAATTAGATGAGAAAAAAAAAGCCTTATTAAATGAGAAAAGTCTTTAAGGAGATGCCGGCCTTCTTTCTAGATGTTCCAGAAAAAGCTCCTAAGTGCTGGTGCAGGCAATTTCACATCTTATTGCAACAAATAATCAGGGGATGGCCAGCACACGAAATGCATAACCAATTGAGTTTTACTGCAATAAACTTTTAAAGAATTAAAGGACTAAAGCTCAACAGCCAGAACTTGTATGCTGCGGCAGGTTTCTTTTTTCTTGTCATTGTTTATTGTTTTTGTGGAGAACTTCAATTAAGTATCTTTACTGCACACTTGATATCATGTAAATTTTCCTAATTTCTGAAACTTGCATTTCCTGAGTTTTTTTCCTCCTTCTTTTTGATGTCTAATGTGTTTCATTCATATCTAACATCCCTCTTGACAGTTCATAAGACTGTTCATATTTAATGAGAACAATTAAACAAGAATTTTGTAAAAATTTAAGGTCTTTTTGAGTTCTAAGCTCCAAAGATGACTTCCATTTTCCTCTGCTTTAGGCTGTCTTGAGCACTCAAAGGTAGCCAAGATTAATAAAGGTTTCCCATTTTGACACTGATTAGACATACAATTTAATACAGCTAGAAAAAGCGAAGAGAATGCTTTGTAAGAAAATAAAGTATGGGAATGCTTGAAAAACAGGACAAGTGCAGAAATACTTAAGATACAGTAAAGCTTTAGATTACTTTCAATATCAAAATTACTTGTAAACAGACATGAGAAGTTTGCCATTAAATTTTACCCATCTATTGCTTTATACTTAAAAGACTTGTTTCATTTAAGCAGCTGGTACTAAGACAGATCTAAGGTTGTACATTTTTATGATTTTTTCTCAAAGTTGTTGGCTTTTGGAATCAACTTTATACATGGGGAAAGACTACCAGACCCTCAGAGATTTTTACGGATTTAAAAATGATTTAATAATGTGCTAATAACACTCAAACTTTGTAGTACAACTGAACTTAAACTAGGAGTAAAGAATAGAATGGAACATGTTCTTCTGAGATTCATGTGGGAGAGAGTGTGGCATCTGCACTTGGTGTTTGTCATTTCCAAGTCCAGTTCGAACCGAGACTGAAAGAAGAGAGATGCATGAATGTGGCATTTGCTGATACAGCCTGTGTGGTTGTTTCAGCTCAAGGTCTTTTGCCTCTTCCTCACAGGATGGCACCTGGAGCATGAGGAAATCTCTGTCCTCCCTTTGGGCTTTGACTGATGGGAGGGGAGTGGACAGGGCTTTTTTCAAAACCCAAAGGTCTCATAACTGAAAGCTCCTGTTTTCACTCCCTGTTCCCCATCCAAGCTGTAGAAACATGGACCTGCATGGGTGAAAGGTGAAATGATGCAAACAGCTCAGCAGCAGAAGAGTACTGATGGTAAACTTTTAATAAAACGTGATCAAACCCTCATTAATTGTCCATCACAGGCGCAGCAGTTCCACCACTGTGCTACCTTTGAGACACTGCTCCTTTATTTTTCCTGCGATGATCTATTTACGTGGAGCAGACTGACTCAGGTAGCATAAAGCACATGTACTTCAAAACAGAATGTACATGATTCTGTATCAAAATATTTGAATGACTAACTGATAAAAGATTGTGAAAAGCCACCCTGAACCCCTGCCATGGCTCTGTGTTTTAATTCAGTATTATCTCTGAAGTGCTTGTTTGAAAGTGGTTTCTCTTTCATTCTGCCTGTTGCCGACAGCCTCCTCAGGAGAGTTTTCAGCCAGGCCGTCTGTAACCTCTGGCTGCAGCACTGCATCATTTGACACTAAAACTGTCACTTCAATTTCTGATTCTTCTAGGAAAATTATGGCAAATCAAAATGTTTAGCATTTTGTACTGTTTCTCCTGCTTACAATAAATGTACCACATGTATGAACTGGGCTTGTGTTACAGGAGAAGGGAGTTGGACTAATTTAGAGCACATTTGACCATGTAATGCTGGGTCATTAACTCATAATTGAGGTTGCTCAGAAACCAGACTCATTCTGGCTATAATTCTGTCCTGCTGCTGTACGAGTCCTACCCTCTGGAGCAGATTCTACACCTAGTCCTCTCATCTGTTATTTGGTATCTTGCACCTGAACCCAGCATTTCAGAAGGTATTTCTGGATTACCGGGTTATGCTGTTAAAAAGATGAGATTTCCACAGTGAGGCTCCTGTGACCAGTTTAAGGTATCTTTTGCAAGGTAAGATGAACCACATCCAGAATAGAATATTTCTATATCTTAGACTTGCCTTTTTCTCTACACAGACCTTAAAAAAACTGTGGCTAACTGATATTGGCTTTGTACTGGGGATATCACAAATTAATCTTCCTTCTTTTGCCCAATTTTTGGGAGTGTTAAATTCTTTGCTGAGTTCAGCTGGCACTGGCACTGCATTCAGATTTCTGAAAGGCAAATGGAAGGGTTTTAATGTTATTATAATAGACAGTCAAAATGAGATTTCAAGTGAGAATTTGTGGAACTGCCAAGTCCTAATTCACCACAGAGAGGAGGCTTATGTGCTTCATCTCAAAGTATTACTTTAGTTTTTATATGAACCAATGGTTTCGCAGGAGAAAACTGTGGGGTTGCTTGGTTCTTTGGGGTTTTTTTTGAGAGGTTTTTTCTTGTTTTTAATGATGTTCAGCCATAACTAAGCCAAAATACCCACTAATTTTAAGGGTACACCTATAACAACAATAACAATAGAAGAAAATAATTATTCTTATCACAGTGTTATTTTAAACTGCACATTTCAAAATGGCAAGATTAGAAAAGAATCACAAAAATCCAACATCTCACAGCCTGGGTTCTAATTAAAATCCCTCCCAACCTCAAGACAGTCAGGACAGGAAGTCACTATCCCTGTAGTCCCAGGATGACTGATTAAAGACTTCAGACAAACCACAAGCAGCCACTGGATCAGTTGATGTGACCTTTTTTTAGAGCAGCTCAACTACAGCCCTAATGCTCCTGTGAAAAGACATTCTATGAATTTAAAAACATCAAAAATGTCATTGCAGGGAGCTCTGCAAGGTTACAATACAGTTCCATGCAGAGTTTGACTGCCAATTAACTGGAAAGTTTCATCCACTGTTTTTCAGCTTGTAACAAGCTAAGAGAGGGGAAATGGGTTTTAATTTGACATGTCCGTAGTGTTGACACTCTGACTTGGTCACAAATGACAGCACCACAAATGGATCCTAACTCCTCCTGTGTGCAAGCCTGAAATGAGTGGAATCATGAAGGATCTCTCAAGACGGAAATTGTATTCACCAAGCCATGAAAAGCTTTCACATAGATTGGGATGCCTATCATAAGAACAAGTGCTGGAAAAAGACCTCATCAAAACCCTCATTTTCACCCTTAGTTAATTAAGATTCCTTAATTCATTGCTGCCAAAACTACTGAAGAGAGTTGGTGACTTGTTAGCATTGGCCGGAGAAGCTGAAAGGGATGTATCTCTACTCATGTAAATCAGCACTGTCAAAAAAACCCTTATAGACCTCATTCCTTAGTCATTCCTGGTGAAAAGAGAGCTCAACAATAAAAGAGAACTGGTAAAGTGCTATAACACCCAGAAGAAGACAGTGAGGATATAACCCTGTAACTCTTTAACTACAAGGTAACTGGAAATTCTGTATTTTTACTACTTTTCTTACCCTTTTTCTGATAATCAGCATGTAGCTCGGTCTCAGAATTCTCTAAGTCTTTAAAAATAAAGGTGACGCAGTCCAGGAGGGAGGCCTGAATCTGTAAGTTTGTGCTGTGCCTGTAGGTAGATCCCAAATCTGTGTTTTCCTTCTTGGTGACTGCTTTGTGCTGAACTACATGAGGATGGTAGAACTGACTACACTCAGGCCAAGCTGCAGTAATGATAACCTGTCTTGCAGCTGTTTAGTTATTTAACCCTGCATTTCATTGACCTCTCTTACATTAAATGACTAAAACACAGCAGAGAAATGGGTCTGGCCCAGTGAATATTAGTGAAGATCAGGAAGAAAGCAAATGTCAAATACTGATTAGACAAGAGCAGTGGCAACTGCCAAGCATCAATTAAAAGGAAAGTGATGGCGCAATTGAAACTACAGATGTAAAATCCAGAACTGGGAGGAGGTGTACGTGTATGGTTTTGGAAGGAGGTGGCTGCTTCCTTTTTAAATCTAATTCAGCTGTAATGTAGATAATAATCACTAATATGAAAAACAAGGAATGAATTTCCTGCATTCCTAGATGGAAGACCTCTAAGGAAAATCCTGGCACAGTGGGAAGCCAGGCGCAGAATCAGATGGTATTAAGCTTTCCTGAAACAGATCATGAAAGAGGCGTGAGCTGCCTCTAGAAGTGTCAGTTCTCAGGGTGGTACAGCAAGAGATCTTGACCACCAATTGGTACTGAAGATTTCATGGTACTTTTAACAGTCACAAAATAAAAGGCAGCACCCTGGAAATGTTCCATGAGGGGTAATTGATTCTGCCTCCCCAATTTTCCACTCTACAGTTCTAATTGCATACTTTTTCTTAAAATAGTGAATCTAATCAACCCTTGGGGCAAAACATTTATTTTGTCTCACTCTTGACAAACAAGTCTTTTGTTTGCATTTGCCTCTGTAATTAAAGTCCCATCTGCCAATAGTGAAATGATCTATAGAAATTAATAATTATTTCTCCTGAAAATACACTGTACAGTATTTCTGTCATGGAAGAGTAGCCCTTATTCCAAGACAGAGATGTCTCTGTTCCACTGATTAGGGACAAAAAACGCTGTGTACATTTGGTGGGGGGGCAGAGAGAGAACGGCTGACCGGAGGGATTTTTGTACACGTGCACTTACAGAATACACACGCTGGATGTTGAATGTAAATTCAAGCTTGATAACAGGCTATTTTAAGGCTACTAATGGTGTTTCTGAGAACTACCACACTCCTTTTGAAAATTGTAAGTAGGAAGGGGCAGGACCAGCCAGCCTGTGAATGGAAGCAGCATCACCTTTAATTGTGAATTTATCTGACACAGGAATTTGAGTAAAACACTTCTGATTTTTCTTAGGTGGTTTGGGGGTGCTGGTGTGTCCCTTTAATGGGTCAACTATTCTAGTACCCCTGGGAGAGGCTATAGCTGGGTTGGTGTATTCTTTGTGCTGTATTATTCTATGCTTTAGTGTGCTTACAAGTGTTCTTCAAATTGTTCTTTTAACTGTTGTCTCTTTCTCCACCCTTTCCCCCCAGATTTCTGTATTCTTTTCTTCTCAAGCAATGATGATGTTCTTCAGGCTATCAGTGAGTGTCAGCCAATCTCAGCCTAAGTAAAAGGCTTTCTGTTCACGTGTATTTTTCAACATAGTAGCAAATCAACCATCTAGAAAATAGTTTGCTGATGAATGCTTCTGTTGGGGATTCTGGGAAATAATTTTCTTTTATGAGTAAGGCTAGACGGCATCCAGATACAGAATATACACTGTTTACTGCAAAAAATTTGAGAAAGACACTTCTGCCAGATTGTGCATCTTCTCCAGTTGATAGGAAGGACTCTGGCACCTCGAATTATTTATTTAGATGAGTAGAAATGCTGAAAAGGGCACCTAACCATATATTTTAGCATCATTAGGAATGCATCACAAATAATACCCTAAAATTACAGCAGTATAATATGATATAAAACACCTCAAGAAAGAAAAACAATCTTAATTACTCTAAATAATCTAGCAATTATTCACACTTGGAATTCATCCTGTTTTTAAAGTGTTGGGGGGGAGGGAAGGAGGCTTGCAATTTCTTCCTTGTGTGGAATGTGTAAGCAGGATGCTGTGAGTTACAAAATGAGACTTGAATACGGGTATCAGTTCAAATTCAAAGCTTCAAAACCAAACTCTGTGCACGGGATTCACATGCAAACCTTGTTACTTGGCTGCCAGTACCAGAAAACTGTAACGTGTAGAAGTGGGGATTCAGAATCCTACCAGGCATTCAGAGGAAAGCCAAGACATTGGAAAGACTCTGGAGAAGGCAATTCCTATTTGCAGTTTGCTAAAAAGCCTAGTTTTAATAACTTACTTAGTTTAGCTTTCAGAGTGAAGTCCTGTCCGTGACTTGAACTCCCTTGAGTCAGGGAAACTTGAAAGTAACAACGAAAGAACAGAATTTGTGCATTAAAATCAAAGAATAGTGTTTTGCAATCTTACTGAGGAGTCCTTTTTCAGTTGTGGAGCTTCCTCCAGGAAGCAATCTTCCGATGTTCGCAGCTTTAGGAGATGGAACCCCACTTTCAGCCATGGGCACCACAGAAGCTGACAGGACTGACGGGTCTCACCGGCCTTGGCCTCTAAGGGGCCATATCTCAGCTGCCCCGAAGACACTTGGGCATCGGGCTTTCCTTGCTGGGGAAAAGAGCTGCACTGAATGGCCAGATGCCTGTGGCATCTGTTCGAGGGTTCTGCCTCCTCGAACTGCGAAAGAATGAGGATTTCTCCCAGATGAAAGCTGCCAGGAGCTATGGCTCTGGCTGACCTTGGACTCCTAGGGGCCACCTGAACTGCCCACAAGACACTGGGTTGCTGGGTTGGGTGTAGTTGTAGAGAGTAACGGTTAGGGTGGTGGCTAGGGTAGTGGTCAGGGGCAGTGGTTAGCATAGTGGTTAAGTGCAGTGGTTAGGGTAGTTCTAAGGTCAGTGGTTAAGTCAGTGGTTAGGGTAGTGGTTAGGGGTAATGATGAGCAGTAGTGGTTAGGGCAGTTTAAAATGGTAACTTTTCTTATCTTTTTATATTTAGAGAAAAAAAATAAAAACTGATTTCTAAATACAACCCCATATCTACTGCTTTATATGCAGGATGTTAGAGAATAAGAAATTCTAAATACATATATATAGGGTTTGAAAGTGCAAATATAACTTTTGTATATATAAATTAAATAACAAAGGGCTTGAAAATGGGAGAAAATATGATCTCTGTGAAGGCAATAGAAATAGCTCTGAGTATTCAAAGCTTTTTTGTGTCACTGAAACACCGAGATCTTGCCTGGTACTTAAATCGCTGCTGCCACCTGGTGATAAGCATGAGGTATTACGCATGCACACTATTTTTAATGACTCGGTAGTGTCACCTGCAGACTAAAAGCGGTACTGCAACTAAGAAATGTGTGGATGCGCAGTGACTTGACGCTGGCTACACATTTGCCATGGCTTTTTACACTTAGTGCTGCCACTCAGTAGGAAACATCCGGTACTGTGAGTCAGAGCGCTGCAGTGGCGCTTTCCGTGGCTGCTGCTGCCTCCCAATGGCCCTGGAGCATGTGCACTGCCCAAGAGCGGCTTGGGAGCACCAGGTGCAGGTCCCAGCTGCTGTGGTAGTTCTTTGAGGAGATCATCCATTTCACAGTGTCAGCAGGGCGATGTAAGCAGATACCTAAGTCAGAATAGAGAAGTCTGATATTGAAGTGACAAAATACACAAGTCTAAACAGTCTAAATACATGTTTTGTATGAGTGTTAATATAAGTTAAACAGATACATGCCACTTAAGTATAAACAGGTATTCTATATAGTAAGTGCACATAGATATCGTCTAAATAGATGAGTATATATAAATTGTATATGTATTTTTTTCTATTTTATATATAGTATATTTTAATTCATTTTATATATCTGGTTTATAGTACATTTATTTGCATGTTTATATTTATACAAAATAATTATATTACTATATGTAAGTGTTTTGGGGAAAGGTTTTGGTTTCTGGCTACATAAACCCAGGCAGATTTGTCCTTCCCAGAAGCCCCAAACTGAAGTTTCTTTCAGATACCACCTGGGATTTATGCAGCCAGAAACCAAAAGCCCCCACATTGTCATGGACAAAAACAAAAGCAAAAATCATTGGAACAGGGTTGTATAAAGGTTCAAACACACCGTTTTTCTCCCACAAAACTCAACTGAATTGACTGAGAAAATACACAGGTGATTCACTGGATTCTCTGGGTTGTTATTTAGTCTTGCCAGATGTTTTTGATTAGGTTAAATTGCAGTGAATCTGTACCAAAAACCTGAAGCCATGGAGCACAATAAGCTATGCTGCAAAGCCTGGTGGCCTTCGTGTGTTCCTGCCTGTACCTGTTCAGGTGTTCACCTGCTGTGGTGTCAGTGCTTCCTGTCAGAGCAGGGAGGTGGCAGATCCAAAGAGATGGAGTTGAACACCATGGAGGCATTTCAAAGCAGATGGACAGTACCAAGGCAGAGCTGCTTAGGGATGGCAGGTAGAAACTAAAGCACTCACAGCTAAAGATGTCTGACCACAACAATCTTATTTTTTGTTTCCTATGACAGCAGCTGTCCTCAATCAGTCCTGCTGTTTGCAGAGAGTAAAAAATCACCCTGGAGATTTGCTTCTGGGAACAGCAATCCCTAATGGGAGTCAATTGAGTGTCTGTGAGAAATGAGGATGCTGCAGATGGAGGGATGGGAATGGGGAGTCTGTAGTGAATATTGTCAAGTGAGTCTCCTGATGTGCCTGTTCTAACACTGTGCTGGCACTGAGTGACCTCATTCTGATGTGAACTGTCTTGAAATGTGTGCTGGAAATACAACATGGAGTATAAAATACGTGTGGGAAGCTTTGTGTTCTTCTTTTCATGTAGGTTTTTATGGACTTGGAAACAGATTTTGGGATCTAGCAGTGAATTCAGTGAATTGTCCCAGCCAGAGACCTTTTTCCTGACTTAAAAGTAACTTTTAAACCCCTTTATTTGGAGCTCACACGGGGTTTGTTGTATTTTACAACAGTAGAGTGAGACCCAATGCATTACCCCGTTCAGCGACACAGCTGCCACAAGGGCTGGGTCAGCTAGGACAGCCCTTGCTGTCATGTGTTTTCTTCTCTCAAAGGAGGCTTTACCATGCAGAGTACACTGAGGGTGTGAATTGCAATCCAGAGCATCTTCAGACTCCCGGTGCTTGGGGCTGTGGTGTTTGGTGTGCAGAACACACTCCAATCTGTCTAACATGGGTTTGGATGTACATTTCCAGAGTTACTCAGATTGGAAAGAGGCCAAGGGGATGGTGGGAAGGGCTTACTCCCAGGCCTGGCCACCCTCAAGGCAAGGGATGATTTTTAAATACTTCTTGTCTTTTGTTTCCCAGCCCACGGCTAACTTGGTGTTCCCTGAATTGAATGTGTACTTAGGGTGTCCGAAGGATCATTGCAAGCATAGCACCGGAAAAGTCAGGAACAATCGAAAGATGAGAGCAGCAAGTGGGAGGAAGCAGGAAAGACCATTTTTAGATTTGACCCTCGGTTTCAGTTCCTCATGGTGGGTCTGTGGTGCCCAAAGTACAAAACGAATAAATCCTGGAGTACCTGTTTGTTCACATCTTGAGCTAGGAAGGGACACTGGACATGAAATTCCAGGAAAGCTGCGCTTGCAGTAGTGGCTGGAGCAAGAAGCAGTGGAAGCTGTTCGCTGTCTGCTTGTTCCCCACCCTCACCTCGGTTTCCTGGGGCCCCAGGTAATCACACATCACCTTTTTGCTTTTTCCAAGGTCTTTGCTGAAATGTTTCTAAATGTGAGTGAGATTTTCTGTAGCTGGAATTTATTCCTGTTTCAGGAAGTGTGTCTCGTTGTACAGTCTATGATTTAACAGTTCCCATGCGAGGATAATTGCAGTGGAAGAAGGCAACCGAAGCCAAGAGCCTGGACAAGGATGCCCCAGGCCCCTGCCAAGCACAGGTTACAAAACACCAAAAAAACCAGCCGACAAAACCAAAACATCTCAACAGACTGGGAGTAGCACAGAAAATACACAAACGATAACGACCATTAACGATCATCAGCTCCAAACATCACCCCTGGCATGGTCGGAGACACCTGCTCCAGAAAAGACTGATAAGAGAACCAAGGAATGAGGACCAAATTAGCATCAGTGGTGAAGAAATCCATAACCAATAGGAAACCAAATACTAAGAACTGCGTAACTTGGGACCAATGAATGTTGAACCAATGAATTTCTATGGGTTTTGACTGTATAAAGTTTGGGGAAAATCTAGTAAAATTCATGTGTGTCATGATTTTCTCTACACACTCGGGCAATGTGTGGATGAAATGATTTCTGTTGCACATCCTGGCCAGAACATCATCCAGGCCAGAATAAAGGAATGCTTTGATTCTCTAACACTAAAAATGTTGCTGGAGAGGTGTGTTTTTTGTTTTTTCCTGCAGTTTCAGTGACACTGGGACTTCCGTAAACTAAAGGTATTACTTAATATGTTAGTTTCAGAAATATTCAGCCCCTCAGCAGCAACGTCTCTCCCAGCCCAGTGTTTTCTGGCTCAGACCCAGCTTGGAGATCAGACAAGAAAAACCAAAAACCAGCAGGAAAAGCTCTGCTGTTATTTTGTTTTCCTAGTTATTTTATTTGATGTTATTTTTTATATATTCCGTTTTACTTTGATTTTTATTCTTTTTTTAATTCTTTTTCTTTTTTAATTCTGGGGGAAAGAGGGAGAGCCCAGGAAGGAGGGAGGAAGGTGGGGAAAGGTGTTTTTAAGGTTTGTTTTCCCTCATTATCCTGCTCTGATTTGGTTGATAATAAATTCAGTTCCTACCTCCAGGGTGAGTATGTTTTGCCCGTGATGGTGATCAGGGAGGGATCTCTCCTGGTCCTTATCTCGACTCCTGGGCCTTTTCTTATATTTTCTCCCTCAGTTGCCAGGCAGACCCCCAGCACCAAGTGCCTCCAGCTGTACTCAGCCTCCCAGTCCCTCCCAGTCCACTCCCAGACACCTCCCCTCTCTCCCAGCGCACTCCAGTCCATTTCCAGTCTTTCCCAGACGTTCCCTCTCTCTCCCAGTGCCCTCCAGCCCATTCCCAGTCCCTCTCAATGCCCCCCCAACCCTCCCCCCTCTCTCCCTCCGTTCCTCAGCTCATCTCAGTGTCTCCCCGCCCTCTCCCAGTGCCCGCAGCGTGTCCATCTCGCTGGTGCCGTCAAGCTCCCAGCTTGGCTCCAGCCGCCTGCTCTGCGCCGTGCTGGATTTTTCACCTGCGCGGGTGCAGCTGAGGTGGTTCCAGGGCGGGCGGGAGCTCTCAGGGCACGTGGTGGCCACCGACATGGTCCCCAGTGGGGACTGGACGCACCAGCTCCTGGTGCTGCTGGAAACCCCACCCCGGTGTGGGTTCACCTACACCTGCCAGGTGGAGCACGTCAGCCTGGAGCACCTCCTGAGCCAGCACCGGGGTACAGCCCGGCCCCCACAGCGCCGGGGGTGGAGAGGGAACTGGGAGGACGGAGAGGGGGTTTGGGGGTCCTGGGGTTAACTGGGGGATCCTGATTGGGAACCCCTTTCACGCTGTCCCACCTCCCCTTATCCCCCCACTCCCACTCCTTTCCCATCGTTCCCCCCAAACCTCCGCTCTCCCTTAGCTCGGTTTGGGGGTGACCCAGCCCTTTCCCATCGTGTCCCTTCCAGGCCCCTCTCACCCGAAAGCTGCTCATCCGCAGCTGGAGGGATGGAGGAGAGCCAGGAGGAAGAGGAGGGATACAGCAGAAGGAGGAGGAGCGGGAGTAGGAAGAGAATCGGGAACGTGGGCCACGACATGCATACACCACCCTCTGTATCTGCAGCCTCCTCACCCTGGGATCACCGCCCCGCCCCCCCCCGCATCCCGCAGGTGACCAGGGAGGGGGAGCTCGCCCCAAATATCCTGGGTGGCTTTTTTTGAAGGAGGGAGGAATATTTGGAGGTCACACGAAATATATTTGGGGCTCCCTGTTTCTTTTTTCTGCAGGGAGAGGCTGGCGTGATGTTTGGATCTTGCAGGACCCCAAAGCCAAGCAGCAAATGCGCCTTGGGGGGATATTGAGGGGTCCCCAGGAGGTGTTTTTGGGAGGCCCCAGTAGCGGCTGCTGGCAGACCCCCGGCGGAGGGCAGGGGCATGTGAGTCCTCCCCATGGTGGGGATTGGGCTTCCCGGGCTGGGCCCTCCAAGCTCTGCCCGAGGCCACGTGGAGACTGTGCAGACCTGGCAGGGAAGGGGAAACACCAGTTTTGGGGACCCTCGGGGAGGGCTGTGAGAGGGGGGAATCCCAGGACCCCTGAAATGGGGAGAATGGAGAGGGGCAATAGTGGAGCAGGGGGACCGGGGGAGTCCTGGGACCACCAGAACCCTGAAACAGGGACCCCCCCAGACAGGCAACCCCCCAGGAGCCCCGGTAGCCTGGAGAGAGAGAGGGGGGAGAAGGGATCCCTGGGACCCCCAAAACTCTTGACTTCCTTAAGCGGGACCCCAGAGAGAGGAGAGCCCCAGAAACCCAAAGTGGGAACCTGGAGAGGGGGGACCCCCAATACACACGGGACCCCTAGCAACCCTGAGGGGGGGAACCCCAGAACCCCAAAGTGAAGAGACCAGAGGGAGGAACACCTGGGAGAGTTTTCTTCTCTCCTGGGAGATTTTAGTGGTCTGGAGGTTTTTATAGACATCTGACACCCAGTGACATGTAGAGATGGACTTGGGCAGGAGGAACCCCCAACCGAATGCATTCATGTCTTGTTTTCCACCCCAAACAGGATTTGTCATTCCCAAACCTTGTCCAGACAGAGGAGGAGGCTGTGATGAAGACAAAGATGCCCCGGGACACTCAGGCAGGTGAGGAGGAAGTCATTGCCGCTTTCCCCCTTTCTTCTCTTCTTCCCAGCTCATCAGACCTCACCCAGGGAACAAAGTCTTTTGAAGAGAAATTTCAATTCCCTTTCTCCTGGGCAAAGGTGAATAAAACCCCTGACTGAAGTTATATAAAAATTTTAAAAGTTGTATCACTTCCCATTTCCAGCACCAGGAGTCCCGGTTTCCCTAAGCAGGACCCAAGAGAGAGGAGATACTCAAAAAACCCGAAGCAAGGAACCCAGGGAGAGAGGACCCCTGGGTTTCCTGGGACCCCAGACTGATGTCTATATAACTTAGGTCAAAGTTACAAAGTGCTTATATAGCTTGGGTTATAAGATATCTATGTAACCTAATATCAGTATAACCTAAATCATGACTTTTTATCAATATAACCTGAAGCATATCAATATAACCTGAAGCATAGCCTTCTATACTTACATAGCCTGAATCATAGCTTTTACTTACGTAGCCTGAATCATAACTTTTGATACCCATATGACCTGATATGAATAACTTTTTTCATACAATATAATGACTAGTATATAGTTAACTAGTTGCTTAAATGTGGAATAGACAAAAAGAGAGAAAAACCCCAAAAACTTACCAGGTATATAGTTTTAGAAATAGATAAGTGTAGTACTAATGAGAAATTGGCAAGCCAAAGCCAATTAGCCACAAAACAAAGAATTTAGGGCGGTTAAGACCAGATGGACCGAAGAGCACCATAACTACAGATGCCCCGAAGACAAAGTTGAAAAGTTCAAGTGCAAAGAAGACTTTAGAAGCCTTCATCGAAGACCCCCAAAGACCCCCGAACTGGGGAAGCGCAAGCGCAGTGCAAAGAATTATCTAATAACCATGAGACTGTGCTATGTAAATTAGTTCCAGCGCGTATGTGATGATGCTGTAATGACATAGCAACATTAATAATACATAATTTACTGTATAAATCTACTACAGCACTTGACAAAGGCGGGTGAGTTAGGAGGAGAAATCCCCCTCACCACCAGCGCTGCAATAAACAAATACTTGCTCTATAGGCATCGGTCTATAGGGATTTATTTCCAGCCTATCTTTTGGGCATCAAGACACCCCAGAGAGGGCAGCGACGCTGGAGAGGGGGGACACCTAGCAGCCCAGATAAAGAGGAACCCACAAACCCAAAGTGGAGAGACCAAAGAGGGGGAATTCCTGGGAGAGTTGTTTTTGAGCCCACATGATCATTAATCCTGGCAGGAATCTGCTCCAGGTGGGCTCCTCTCTCCCAGTTTCAGCAGGTCCTGCCAGGATCCTGCTCTGCACCGGGTTGCCACGGGCTCGCGGCTTCCTTTGGGAATGGCTCTGCTCCAGGATGGCATGCCACAGAGGATGCAGGTAGATTTTGTGCTCCCTCGTGGCATGCAGGTGGACAATAAAGCCTGAGCCAGCCCCTCCCAGCCCGTGTCCGGCTGTGTCATCAGGGCAGTGGAACTTTGAGAGCAGCCCCAGCCCTGCTCCTTGTCCTGGCTGGGCACGCAGCTGCTGGGACACAGGTGTGTCCTGATGCCCCCACCAGACACCCCACCTGTGGACAAGATTTCAGACACTTTGAAGCCATTTTGGGGGTGAAGTAGGCTGGTTCAGGAAGGGCAAAGGGGCAATTTCGGGAGCTTTCTGGGGTGTCCCTTTGTCCCCCCCACCCTTAATCTTCCCCTTCCTTTGCCGCTGCCTGCCCGGCCCCTGCTGGTCCCTCCTGCGCCCTCTGAAAATTCCCTGCGGAGAGGGAGGGACCCCCAATATACGCTGTCCCAGGTTTATGGAAAGCATCCCGCCCCCCAGCCCTCCATCCTCATCCCCATGGCCTTGCAGCCACCAAAGGACATGAGGCTGAGGCGAGGAGGGGACCAAACGCCAGCCCAGCACGGAGGTGTTCCTATGGTTCCACAGGAGCCGTTGTCAGCGTGGGGCATTTCAGGGGCGCACACAGGCACAGAGCCGGCAGCAGGTGCGGGCCGGTCGGGGGAGGCAGCGTGGGACTTGCTGGCAGGTGATTGAGTGGGGTTGGGCTTGAAGGCACGAGTATGCTGGGGCTCTGCTTCCCGACTGAGATGAAGTGCACCTTTGGGCTTTTAAGCAGTGCAAGAGCAGAGATGGCCTTGAGGAGAGACTTTCAGATTCTGCTGTCTTTTGCAGGGCAGAAGTTTACTGCAGAGCTTGCTCCCGCCCACCTTCCCCCCCCCCGCACCCCCACTCTGGCTTTCCTCCCGGGATGGCAGTGACTGTGACAGGAAAGGGGCACCCCGCAATGGGACAATTCTGGCTCAGCTCTAGACAGAAATGTGAGGGGCAAACTGTCTGGCACTGGCTTTTGGGCCTCAAAGCTGCCAAAGCCAGGCCTTGCAGGGAGCTGCGGGGTGGCACGGCCCTGGCTGTTTTCCGGAGAGGGCTGGCTTCGCACAGGGGCTCAGTCTCACGCTGCACAGGGAGCTGCGGCCTGTGGGGAATGGATCCCTGCTGTCCTCCTGCCCCAGGGCGTCCCCCGGGAGCAGCCATGCTCCAGGCCGTGACTGTCGCCTGCACACCTAAGGACTCGGAGCAGGTGTTACACACCACAGCTGTGGCAGGGACAGGGTCAGGCATGGGCACAGAAGTGGCCATGGCACTGTCTGCATGCTGTCCTGTCTGCTTCTCCTCCAGCTGCCGGCGGGGCAGGAGCTCCCAGCCACCCGCTCCTGCAGCCAAGGGCTGACTGGGACGCTGGTGTGCTTCATCTCAGCCAGGAAGCCGAGCTCTGGCATACTGGCGCCATAAAGCCCAGCCCCACTCAATCAACTGCCTGCAAAGCCCCGTGCCACCCTCACACCCTGCCCAACCCCTTGGCATGCTGCCTCCCTGACCAGCCTGCAGCTGCAACCGGCGCTGCCCCCGCCGTGCACCCCTGAAAGCACTGCAATGCCCCGCGCTGAGCGGTGCCAGCAGGCCGCTCATGTTGACAGTTGAAATGGACTTTGCATGGCCGTCCCCCCTTGGCCCCTCACCCCTGCTTTCGGCCCCAATCCAACCCCACCCCTCTCCTGGAACCTGCGGCATCGACCCCCATCTCCTCCTAGCCCCATTTGGATTGGCCACTTAGCCGCTGCCATAGGCATTCACTCCGGTAGGAATGCTGACTGGTAGCACTTGCAGAGCCACGGGAACCCCCCTGCGCTGGGCCAGTGTGGGGTTCCTTTCCTCACCTCGGCCTCATCCCCTCATCATTGCCAGGCCGCAGGGACAAGGACAGGGTAGGTGGAATGAGGGGAGGGGCTTTCCATAAACCCGGGACAGTGGATATTGGGGTCCCTCCCCCTCCACAGGGGATTTTGAGGAACACAGGAGTGACCGGCAGGGGCAGGGCTGGGAGTGCCAAAGGAAGGGGGAGATTTGGATTGGGGGGAGATGAAGGGACACCCTAAAAAGCCCCTGTCTCAGTTTGAAAGAGAGATGTCTGCCAAGGAAGGCAGGAGCCCCCCTTGGAATGGAGAATATGGCCCCCTTCCCTCTGAATTATTATAACTTTGAAATTAAGGGGTTTCAGGCAAAGATATGGGAAAAGGAATAGCAGTTCTTTACTGGTATGTATATGTATACCAAGGCAAACAAACAACAACAACAGTAGCAACAACAAACAAAACCAGAGACCCAGTAACAACCTCTCTCTGCTGCCAGGTACCTTCCCCTTTGGTGTAGTTACAGTCACAGCCGGCAGGGGCGCTGGTGGCTCCCGGCTGGGCAGGGCAGGTGCGATGATTCCTCTGAGACTTCAGGGGGCGCTGTGGCATGAGCTCTGTCACCTCTCTGCAAGTGGGTAATGGTGGCCAGGACAGTGGGAGAGATGGAAAAGGGGCTTCCTTTACAAACCCCCCGGGGCAGCCAGTCCTGGTCTCCCTCCAGGTAGTGAAATGAGCTGTAGCAGGACTCTTAGAAGCAGCAAGCTGGAGCAGCAGAGGCAAGCGGATCCCTGAGTAACAAATTAAATGTATCAGAGACTGATAGAGCTGTAGGAGGATCCGCGGGGAGTGTCCCAGCAGGTGCAGGGTGTTGGGATACAGTGTAGTGCAAAACGCGGAGCAGTGACAGAAAAATGGTGGGGCTGAGGCAGGAATCGCTCCCCGGGGTGGCTCACCAGCGATGGCTGGTCCCTGTGTTTGAGCTGTGTGGAGCGGGGCGGCCCCCAGCGGGGAACAGGGTGTTCCCAGGTCCCGGCATAGCACAAACACTGGCTCTGGGCTCCCCAATAGCAGAGAAGCAGAGAAGCAAGCCAGCTAGCCCAGTCACTGTGCCAAAGGAAAAGAAACAAAAAGAAACAGGCAAAAACACAAAGCAACAGTATCCTTGGCTAGAGACACTGCGCTTCCAGGCCAGCCGTATGGCCACCAAGAAGGAAGGAGCTTCCCCTCGTCCCGCCCCCAACTCTTGCAAAAAATCCTGGTCTGGCTCTCGCCCTTTGCGATACTCCCAGAGCCGGGGAGGCGGTGGTACAGCTACCACACCGGACACAAAACCACAGAAAACCAAAAACAATATGGGATAAAAAACCATCCCCAAGAAAGCCCCCCAAGTTGTTCCTTTGCCCTACCTGAACTGGGCTACTTCACACCTTAAAACGGCTTCAAAGTGCTCCAAATCTTGTCTACAGCTGCGGGGGGGGGGGGAGGGGGGGGCAGGTGGGGACATCAGGACACACCTGTGTCCCAGCAGCTGCGTGCCCAGCCAGGACAAGGAGCAGGGCTGGGGCTGCTCCCAAAGTTCCCTTGGCCCAATGACACAGCCGGACACAGGCTGGGGCGGGGGCGGGCTGGCTCAGGCTGTACTGTCCACCTGCATGCCATGAGGGAGCACAAAATCTACCTGCATCCTCTGTGGCATGCCATCCTGGAGCAGAGTCATTCCCAAAGGAAGACGTGAGCCCATGGCAAGCCAGTCAGAGCAGGATCCTGGCAGGACCTGCTTCAGCCGGGAGAGAGGAGCCCACCTGGAGCAGGTTCCTGCCAGGATTAATGATAATGTGGGTTCTCACCAGGGTCTCCTTGCTTCCAAAAGGCCCCACAGTGTCACTATGGCCCCTTGGTTTCACCAGGTTCTGTGTTGTCACAGCAGAGCAGAGTTCCATGAAGTTGCACAGCGTCACAAAGGGTCTCCTGGGCCGTGCCACCCTGCAGCCAGGGCCGTGCCACCCCGTAGCTCCCTGCAAGGCCTGGCTTTGGCAGCTTTGAAGCCCAAAAGCCAGTGCCAGACAGTTTGCCCCTCACATTTCTGTCTAGAGCTGAGCCAGAATTGTCCCATTGCGGGGTGCCCTTTTCCTACAGTCACTGCCATCCCGGGAGCAGATCCAGAGTGGGAGTGTTGGGGGGGAGGTGAGCGGGAGCAAGCTCTGCAGTAAACTTCTGCCCTGCAAAAGACAGCAGAATCTGAAAGTCTCTCCTCAAGGCCATCTCTGCTCTTGCACTGCTTAAAAGCCTAAAAGGTGCTCTTCATCTCAGTCGGGAAGCAGAGCCCCGGCATACTCGTGCCTTCAAGCTCAGCCCCACCCAATCACCTGCCAGCAAGTCCCGAGCTGCCCTCACACCTGGCCCGACCCCTTGGTGCGTTGCCTCCCCCGACCGGCCCACACCTGCTGCCGGCGCTGCGCCTGCATGCGGCCGTGAAAGCGCTGCAATGCCCTGCGTTGAGCGGTGCCAGCAGGCTTCTCGCGTCGACTCTTGAAAGGGACTTTGCATGGCCGTCCCCCCCCCTGGGCCCTCCAACCCCGCTTTCGGCCCCAAGCAAAGCCCAGACCGCTCCCCGGGCCCCGCGGTACCGCCCCCGCCACCCACTCCTGTCATCCTAGCCCCATTTGGATTGGTCGCTCGCCCGTCACCATAGGCAATTTCCAGCAACAAGGGCGAGCGGCGGTGTCTGTGGAGCCATGGGAACCCTTCTGCGCTGTGTCGGTGTGGGGTCCCCTCCTCGCTTCAGCCTTGTCCTGATTCCTAGGCAACAAGATAATGCTTGAGCTATGCAAAAAGATGCAGCTGTGCAGAAAGAAGTAGTTACTTTGTAACAGGGTATGTGAATGAAGAACTTTTCAGAAACCAGCAAATTTAGCAGAACAAGCTAATGGCAAAAAAGCTAACTACTGACTATTTGAGCAGACAATCTTATAGAGCCTGCACAGAACGCAGGGGTGAAAAGTTCAAGCCCAAGGAAGACTTTTGAGCCTTCATCAAAAATGACCACCAGGAGGCTGACGACCACCTTGTGCAGAAACCAATCATGTGCTACAAGGGCTTACATGATCATGTGATTAGAAAATACGTTGCAGTACGAAGGTTAGGAAAGCATAATGTGCACATTAAGTAAAAAAAGTATAAAAGGTAGTACTGTGCAAAGAATGGACAAGTGAGTTTGTGGTGGAGCTATCCCCCTCACTCCCAGCATTGAATAAACAAATACCTGCTCTATAGGCCTTATACTATGGAGCACTGTTCTCTTGCCTAGTTTTCAGGCATCAGTCTGGTGACCGCAGCAGGATGGAACTCTCTGCCTGGCTGCAAGATCCGTTGCAGCTGGGGACTCCCTTGGAGCGCCCCGAGAATTTCTCGAAGGGACTCCGCGCTTCACCAGCTCTCTGCAGGGGTAAACAAGGACCGACTGCAGGAAATTTAAGGTATTTGTTGATTGTTCTTGAATTTTGTTTCTGGTCTTGGGTAAGTAACTCCCGTAAGATGTGGGAGATGTTCCACGTAAGGTACTGTATCTCAGGTGAAATTCCTGAAGTTGATACAAGGGGTTAGAGTCCCCAAAAGGAGTCTAATGACCTTTGGTATTGGCCTTGGCCTTGGAATTTTGGGGCTGATTGTGGTATTTGTGGTTATGGAGAATTATAAGGGAGAATTGGGTTGTGAGCTGTAAAACCTGCTTGCAGAGGCACATGGCAGCACAAAGGAGCACAGGCGGCACATAGAGGCTTGTCTCCACTGGACCCTGGGGGGAGGAGCTGTCACACGGCAGACCCCTACAGAGAGGAGCCTGCCAGGAGCTGACGGACGGGTGAACAGTGAGTGATCATCCCATATAAAGAAGTGTGTTGCTGATGTGGCAACAGGGGATAGGTCACGTAGTGAGGATTACCATACAAGGAAATACTGTGCCTTAGAAAAGAGTATAAAACCAGCTCATTCCTTTGAATAAACAATTCAGATTCCCTGCCGGTCTGGGTCCGTGATTCAATTGCCGACAGTGGTATTTGTTATTTTCTATGTTTTGTGTTGTAAGGGTACTAGTTGTTTCCCTTGTGTGTTTTAGGAAACTTGTTTTGTGCCCTATCATATGCCAATTCCTTGTGGATTGTGTGGAATGGGTAATCCTTTTGTTTACATTACTTGTCGGTACTGTAAAAGAACATTAGTGCCGGGCGACTCAGAGATGCCCAGCATGTGTTAAGTGTAGTACATGGGGAATAAAGATGAAGAAAGAAGTACTAATACATACTGATAAGTGTGGAAATTTGGATACCACTAAGAATGGGTAGCACACGAAGTAAAGATGTTATTAAGAAGAGTCCACTAGGATGTACTTTAGCACATTGCAAAGATTTGGGAGGAATCCCAGGGGGTAATATGAAGAAAGGTAATCTGATTAAATACTGTAACCAATGGTGGCCTTTGTATAAATTGGATAGTGGTGAAAAGTGGCCCCCTAATGGAACTTTAAATTATAATACATGGTTACAGTTGATGTTGTTTTTAAGAAGTGTCACTGTTGCTGGCCGGAGAGTAAGAAAGACTCAGAGACAGGAATGCAGTCAAGAGAATGGAATGGAATTATTTAATTAACAAAGGACGGGTTTTTATGTGTTTAGTTCCTTTAGTGTTTACCTAAATGGCAAGAGGTTATTGGACCTCTAGCTAACTACCTACCAGAGTGATTGGTCAATTCTCACATCGTTCATTTCCCTAGTGGAAATCATAACAATTCTAATTATATTTGCAGGTGCAAGATAGCAGACTCGGTTTACAGAAACCTTATCATGTTTTGCATAGTTTAGCATGAGAAAGACAGAGCTCTCACGAACTGCTGCTGAGAGCTGAAGGCTTCTCTGCTAAAGCTTTTTAGCATCCATAGTTCCCCCTTTTTGTTTCAGACCAAAAAGGCAGCGTTGGTAATCCTTGCGGGATCCCTTGCAGCAAGGAGAATAAACACAGCAAAAGGGGTCCGTTTGGTAATGGCCAGTTACCAAACAGGATTTGAATCAGATGCTGATTTAAAGCAGGCAGAGAAATTCTCCAGCAGTGTTCTAGGGAATACATCTAACAAATCCAATTCTACATCAGCTATTACAATTCTATATCAGCTATTACAATTCTAAATTACCTTAGGGACTTTAACATTCTGATTCCATAGTGTTCTGACTCCATAACAAAAGAAACTTAAAATTCAGTCTCTGCTTGTAGAAGGACCATCCGACTGATGGTCGACATCCTGGTCATCATCAGGAAGATCACTTGGTTGATGATCTGCATTCTGGAGATCATTCAGAGGTTGCCTGTTCTGCTTCTGATGCCGCAGGTCAGGACGAATGCATCTTGCAGGTAGCCATCGTACCCCAGTATCTGTGGAAATGCAAGCATACCCATGACCCCAAGCAATAAGCTCACTTGTTAGTGAGTAGGTTCCGTACCCAGACTTTCGCTCGAGGTAGGTGCGTCTCGCCTGAAGACTGCAATGAAAGGAAATGGTTCAAAATGACAGGATTGTCTGAATTTGGTGGCACTATAAGATGATTAATTGTATATAGAGCTTTTTCCAATCGACTCTGTGGGGATTCACCTTGCATTCCCCCTTTTTGTTTCTCCAAAAGACGCTTCAAGGTGCCATGAGCGCGTTCCACAATGGCTTGGCCAGTAGGAGAATGTGGAATACCCAGAGTATGGTTCACACCCCATAACTGCAAAAATTGCCGTGTCTTCTGTGAAACACAGGCAGGGCCATTATCAGTTTTCACAGAGGACGGTACGCCCAGGACCACAAAAGCCAATTTCCAAAGTGCAATGACATCGCGTCCTTTCTCTCCAGTATGAGCAGTCGCCCACATAGCTAAGGAGAAAGTGTCAATGTGCACATACTTAAACCAGCCAAATTCAGGGATGTGCGTTACATCCGTTTGCCAAATCTGCAAGGCTCTCAGGCCTCTGGGGTTTACCCCCAATGGCAGAGGTGCAGCAAGTCCGTGGCAGTCAGCACAAGTGCTGACAATGTCACGAGCCTCAGCTGGTGTTAAGTGAAACTGCTTCTGCAGGGTATGCGCACTTTGATGGAAGAAACCGTGTGATGCCTTGGCTTGCGTGACTTTGTCAGGCTGAGGCGCCACCCACGCAGGGTTGGCCAGCCTGTCAGCCCTGGCACTACCTTCTGTTATGAAACCTGGTAAATTGGTGTGACTTCAAATGTGCAAAATGTAATATGGGTGCACTCGAGCTTGAATTGCACACCACAAGGTTCTCAACAGTGAAAACAGAGCCCCATTGTTGACTTCTTTCAGAAGTGAACAATCTAAGCGTTTGGTTATGTCTGTTACATAAGCAGAACCAGTGACCAAATTCAAAGGCACCTGAGAGAACCGCTGAAAGGCCATGGCAACAGCCCTCAATTCAACCAGCTGGGCAGAGCCTGACTCGTGGCCTTCCAGCACCTGCCACTCCGATTCCTCCTTCCAGGTAACAATGGCTTTCCCATTTCTCCCAGAACCGTCAGTGAAGACGGTGGGTCCTTGCACAGGCATCCAACTGGTTTTTGGCTGCAAGGTGAGGCTGGTCAATTTTGCCAGCTGCAGTAATTTATGGCTGGGCAGGTGATAAGCAATCTGCCCCGAAAAGTTCTGCAGCGCACTTTGCAAAGGAGTACTGTTGGCAAGGCTCCACTCAAAGTGTTCCTGCTCTACTGGAAGAATAATTGTTGCAGGATCTGCTGCCATTAATTGCAAGCACCGTTCGCGGCATTTGATTATCAGACAAGCGATCAAGTCAAACAACGTGGGTGCTGTCTTTTTTGGCTGATGAGGCAAAAAGACCCATTCCAGGATATGCAAAGGGTCGGGCCATTGTTTGTTCCACTGGCCCATGATACCTGTAGGATGCAGATCTGGAGTGGTAATGAAAACAGTGATATCAATGGAGGGATCCATCCGATAAACCTGACAGGCAGAGACAGCCTGTTGAACCTCCTTCAGCGCTCTTCGCGCTTCAGGAGTCAATTTCCGAGGTGAATTCAAATCAGGGTCCCCCTTTAAAATATTGAAGAGCGGGGAAAGTTGTGCTGTGGTTAGCCCTAAGTAAGGACGCAACCAATTGACAACACCCAGCAATTTCTGAGCATCATTCAGGGTCTTAATAGAATCTGCGAGTTGCACCTCTTGGTGTTCTATGGTTTGATCCAGAATTTTGACTCCTAGATATTTCCAAGGAGGATGCTGCTGAACTTTCTCCGGAGCCACTTGCAATCCATAAGAATGCAGAGCAGTGAGCAGCAGGGCCTGTATCCTCTGCAGCTTGTCCTGGGTGGATGCTGCCACCAGGATATCATCCATATAGTGGTAGCAATATGCGTCAGGAAACTGCTCACAGACTCCGGACAAAGCCTGAGTGACATACCATTGACAGATAGTCGGGCTGTTCTTCATGCCCTGAGGCAGGACCTTCCATTGATATCTCTGCGCAGGTTTGGCATTGTTGACTGCAGGCACAGTAAAAGCAAACTTAGGTTTGTCATTAGGATGCAAAGGAATCGTGAAAAAGCAATCCTTCAAATCAGTGATCAGAATCTCCCACCCAGTTGGGATCATGGTGGCTGAGGGCATACCAGGCTGCAATGCCCCCATACTTTCCATCACTGCATTAACTTTTCGGAGATCCTGTAACAATCTCCATTTCCCGGATTTCTTCTTAATCACGAAAACAGGGGTATTCAAGGGACTAGTAGAAGGCTCAATATGTCCCTGTTGTAATTGTTCTTGAACCAAATGACGAAAGGCAAATAGCTTTTCTGTTGATAGGGGCCACTGGGGAATCCAGACAGCCTTGTTCACTAGCCATCGCAAAGGCAGTGTAGGATACTGGGTGCCCTTCGGCACAGTGATCCCCATTAAAAATTTGTC
This sequence comes from Lycocorax pyrrhopterus obiensis, assembly GCA_014706295.1. Taxonomy (NCBI): domain Eukaryota; kingdom Metazoa; phylum Chordata; class Aves; order Passeriformes; family Paradisaeidae; genus Lycocorax; species Lycocorax pyrrhopterus. The sequence goes on from JACSVZ010000043.1 coordinate 924,788, forward strand.
CTGATCCGTACCCCCCAAGCCGCCAACACATCCCTCCCCCAAAGGTTAACCGGAGCTGCAGTGACATAGGGCCGAACTGTAGCTGTTTCACCCTCTGTGTTTTTCACCATCACAGGCCGTTCGCTAATGTAGCTCTGTGTGGTTCCCCCTAACCCCTCGATGGCTGACCCCACAGGAGCTAAAGGCCATGTAGGAGGCCATGCAGAGAAGGAGATGATCGTCACGTCAGCGCCCGTGTCAATCAAACCTTGGAGCTGGATCTGGGGCGGATGGGCGTCTGGCAGGATCAGAGTACACATCATCTGTGGCTTCTGGCTGGAGATGTCTGCAGTCCAGAAGACCTGTGGAAGTCCCATAGATCCAAAGCCACCGTCTCCACAACTGCGTTGTTCTGTTCTAGGAACACAGGACTTAAAAGGCAGAAGTTGAGCAATGCGAGTCTTTGCAGGGATAGTAACAGGGGGAGTGGGTGTGGAAACCATGGCACAAATCTGGCCTGTAAAATCAGCATCAATGACTCCTAGGTGCACAAAGATTCCTTGGAGGGTGGCACTAGATCTTCCCACAAGCAGTGCACTGAGTCCCTGACCTAGGGGCCCAAATGCATCCAAAGGAACCTTATAAACATGACAGGATTCTAAGATGACTGTTGCTGCTGTGTGCACGTCAACCCCTGCTGATCCCTGGGTACTGGCTGTAAGCTGGCCGAGTAGGCCTGCTGTGGTACTATGCCCTGGGGGGACATCTGCATTGGAGTGCAAATCCCCCCTTTTGCACCCCTGTTCGGGTTTCCCGGAAAAACTAAAAGCTCACCATTGGCATGGTGCGTAGATTCACAGTGTTCTGCCCAATGACCTGGCTGGCCACATCTCTTGCATTGAGAACTTTTGTTCTCCTTTTGCTTCTGTTTGGCCTGTTTCTGTTTGTTCCCAGCCTTAGACTGCTTTTGTGCTCGAGTGGGCCGTAGAAGTGCAGCCAAAGCAGACACTTTAAGATCCCCAGACCCCACCTTAGAGCAGGCTTCAACCATGTCTGCTAATGTAGGGTCCCCCGGCAAAGCATCTATGATCTTTTTGCACTCCTCATTGGCATTATCCCTTGCTAATTGCTTGCATAATGCCTGTCTTAGCACTTCATTTTCCACCTGTTTCTCAAGTGCCCCAGCTATTTTTTCGACAAAGGACAGAAAATTTTCCTTCTGCCCCTGAGATATTTTCACATACCGTGTTTTTGGGGCAGCCATGTCTATACTTTTTACTATGGCTCTCATTCCCACCTTCTGAGCCTGTTCAAGGATCAGAGGATGCCAGGTAGCTTGGAGATCAGGATTGAAAAATTGATTAGTTCCCATAAGAACATCCACCGCAACTGCATATCTGGGGTCATCCTGAGGCAAGTGCATATTCTCTGCTGTGACCCTTTCAGCCATCTTTCTCCAGTTACTCTCAAAAACTGTAAATTGCGCAGGTTGAAACAACACCTGGCCTAGATGCTTAATGTCAAATGGAGCAAGCAAGTCGGTATTCATCACTCTGATAATTTGCATGACTTCAGGAGAGCCCAGCCCGTATTGTGCCACTTTGGTCTGCAGGTCCTGGACCACTTTCCAGGCTATGACAGCGTGCCTGTCAACCTGCCCTGTATTCGGGACAGCCTTAAAGACAGGATAGACTTGGATATCTCCCTGTGAAGTCCCACTACCATCTTGATCTACCAACAGACCTTCCTGAGGTCCTGTACCGACTCCCTGACTCCGCTCATCTCCCCTTGCCTCTTTGGGTATCCCTATTTTCTCTATCAGATCCCAGTCCCCTTCTTCCAGGGCTCAGAGTTTGACATCCTCCCAAAAGTGCCTCGGGTTTCTCGGGCGGACGGTCACTTGACATGCTGGGAGCGTCCAGGAGCGATTCAGAGGCACCATCTGCCATGCTGCCTTGGACTCCCGCCGTGAATCAGATGTGTCTCCCGGCGGCTCCAATGCAGACAAGCTGGATGCTGGCACCGCGCCAGAGGGCGGGGTGAGGCAGGCGTAGGCTTGTGTAGGCACCGCTGTCGGCAGCGCCGTTCCTTGCAGCGGCACCACAACCTGCGTGCCCGGGACCGCGGGCACACCTGACGCCGCAGCCTGCGTGACGGGCCCCGCTGAGGGACCGGGCGGGGTGGGGGCGACCGGCGCTGCCGGAACGGCCGGCGCGGGCGGTGCTACCGGTGCTGCGAATTGCGTAGTTGACGCCATCGGTGTAGCGGACGACAGCGCAGCCTGCGCTGTGGATTGCGTAGGTGACGCCATCGGCGTAGCGGACGACAGCGCAGCCTGCACTGTGGATTGCGTAGTGGACGTCATCGGCGTAGCGGACGACAGCGCAGCTTGCACTGTGGATTGCGTAGTGGACGTCATCGGCGTAGCGGACGACAGCGCAGGCTTCTCCGCCGGCGCCGCCGCCGCTTGGGGGCAGTGAATTGTGAGAGAATCTCTATCGCTTTCTGCAGCACGGACAGCTGCTGTGCCGAAAGAACCGGTTCCGTCGCTCGCTGTGGGAACCCCATGAACGTCTGCAGAGGGTACCCGGAAGCTGACAGGGCGGACGGGGTCACGGGAAGACAGCCGAACGCTGGAAAGGCGAGGGGCTGCGCCGGTACACCCATTTCTGAAAACACATTCTGCGGAAGCAGCTGCGGAACCGCCGCCCCCGATACAAGCTGAGCTGTCGGGAGCGCTTGCGACAGCGCGGGGGCTGTAGGGACCAGAGTCTGTGCCGCAGAAGGGGGGGGAAATCCCGGAGCAAAAGGCAGGGAGCGCCCCGTGACCCCCCCCCCCCGCCCCCGCGGGTCCCGCGAGAGGCGGGGAGGGCGGTGGAGACGACGGTGAAGAACCGGCACCTACACTGCTGTAAGTCTGTGCACTGCCATAGGACCCGGGCGACCCTTGGGAGGCTGCGGCAGCCGCAGAACCCTCCGAGCCGGGCAGCGATTCGGAGTCGCTGTCGGTGTCGGGCTTCATTCGTAGTAATACATCGTACAGAAAACGCCAAACCCGGAGCAGGTCGACTACATCCTCCGTCCTGTACGCGAGCTCATGTGTTAATTTGTCCCGGAGCAACTGCCAGGCTTCGAGACTAAAAACGTCATCGGGAGTTTGTGCTTTAAAGCCATGATTCACTGCCCAGATTAATAGGGAGCTCAAATCCTCATCAGACACATCCACCTCTATTAAATTTAACACAGCCCTCCAGGCATGAAAAGCCATGCTCTGTTCTGAGCCCAAATTTCCCATCTTCCCAGCTTTTCGGAAAGCCTAGGTCCCGGGAGCAAAGCTCTGCCCCTACAGCCTCGGCGGGAAGGGGAGGGAAAGGTACTTACCTCTCCAAAGCAAGTCGCTATCAGAGCCGTTCAAGGGCGCGTCCGTGGTACACGTCGGAGGTCACCAGGTGTCGCTGTTGCCGGCCGGAGAGTAAGAAAGACTCTGAGACAGGAATGCAGTCAAGAGAATGGAGTGGAATTATTTAATTAACAAAGGACGGGTTTTATATGTTTAGTTCCTTTAGTGTTTACCTAAATGGCAAGAGGTTATTGGACCTCTAGCTAACTACCTACCAGAGTGATTGGTCAATTCTCACATCGTTCATTTCCCTAGTGGAAATCATAACAATTCTAATTATATTTGCAGGTGCAAGATAGCAGACTCGGTTTACAGAAACCTTATCATGTTTTGCATAGTTTAGCATGAGAAAGACAGAGCTCTCACGAACTGCTGCTGAGAGCTGAAGGCTTCTCTGCTAAAGCTTTTTAGCATCCAAAAAGAAGGGAAGAAAAATGGGATCAAGTGATATATACAGACCTATTTTTTACTCTAACGAATAAACCTGAGTGGCAGAAGGAATGTGGCATTAATTTGGCCGCACAGGACCCTTTGGTCCTAGCTTTGGAAAGAGGTAACAGGCAGAAAATAAAGAGATGTTGTTCAGCATGTAGTATAGGGCAGAGATGTTTCAAGTTGGTAGAAAAGCAGGGGGAGGACAGTGTTATAGGTGTCCAAGACTTACAGCCGAGTTACCCCAGGCCAGCTGTACATTCCCCACCAGCTGTTCCTCCCCCTCAGCTAAGCCCGAGTAGTAGTGAGGATGAGATGGATGATCCTTATGAGGGGACAAGTTCAGGGACCCCAGTGACAGCACGTACAAGGAGTAAAACCAAGAAAGCTTTGCCTTTAGTCGCCCCCTTAAGGCAAGTGGCGGGCCACACATGAGAAGTTGTGCGGGTGAAGGTCCCTTTTTCTACTACTGACCTGAATAGCTGGCAGGAAGAGGTTAGGAATTATAGAGAAGACCCATGCAAAGTAGCAAAAAGGCTTGAGTTAATAGTCAGGAATCAAGTCAGGAATCACCCCAGATTGGGATGATGCAGTAATCACGCAAGGGCATGACTCCGCACACAAGATGGAGAAGTGCAAAGCGTTTATTGCGCAGTAAAATATTCCCTAAATACCAGCACCTAACAGGATATCACATCATATAAACAGGAAAGATGTTCACCTCAGTGTCCCCCAATCACCTGGGATAGTGCACAGACATTGCCTATTATGGTAACAGGTAAACAATACCCTATAAGGTCACAAACTACAATTATCACATCTCATAGGTCCAACACTGTCCAGAAACCCAGTCCTCTCTCAGCCCATCCCCGGTGACCTGGATGCACTCCCAGGGTCACCTCCGGGTCCAAGAAAGAGGCTCTCTGTCTCTGGCCATCAGGGCCTCTCTCTCTTCCAGCACATAGTGCACCCCAACAGGATGATATTGATTTAATGTTGACAGAGCTAACAGAAACAGAAAAAGAGTTAGTGATAAAAGCCACAGCACACGTGCAGGGAGAAATTGCTAGTGGAGCCTTACAAGGTACAGTGGACCAGTTGTTTCCTATTGTAAACCCTTTGTGGGACCCAAGTGATGCGATGTTAACTAGATATCGGGAATTAGTCAGATTCGGATTGGAAAATGCCATTCCAAAAGCAGTAAATTGGTCAGTAATATACAATGTTACACAAGGACAGCATGAGTCACTCACTGACTTTGTGGACAGGCTCCAAGCAGCCATGTGTAAATATGCAACCCTAGATCCCTCGTCAGATATGGGAAAACAAGTTAGTTTCCCTGATGTTAGGGCAATCTAGCCCAGATATCAGGCAGAAACTTCAGAAGCTGAAGGAGCTTGTAAATAGAGACTTAGAGACATTAATGGGAGAGGCATGGAGGGTGTATAGTAATAGGGGATAAACAAAAGAGGAGAGAACTCACTACAGCCATAGTGGCAGCTCCAGATCAGCACCAGGGGAGAGGACATGGGCGTGGACGAGGCAGAGGCAGGGGTGGAAATACCAGAGGCAGAGGAGGTTTAAAGCAGCCGCAGACTAAGCTGGCACCAAATCAATATGCCTATTGTAAGAATGAAGGACACTGGAAACGCCAGTGCCCAGAATTAGCAGACGAAGTACAAGAAACTATTGTAGCCACTCTAGATGATAATGAATGATGGGGACCAGCAGATCTTACCCTAGAGGACCCGCTGGTTTAAATACAGCTAGGGAATGATAAAGAAGTTGAATTTTTAGTAGATACTGGAGCCACTGTTCAAGACTGGATTCAGTCTTGAATCAAGCATTGATATCTAAAAGTGACAAACATATTCAAGTAATGGATGCCACTGGCCAACCAAAAAATGCATTCTTTCTGAAACCACTTGTATAAAATCAGGAAGAAGATGAGAATACACCAGTTTCTTTATTCACCTAACTCACCCAAATCTCTGCTAGGCAGGGATTTGCTTGAAAATTTAGAAATGACGATTGACTTTAGAGAAGGAAAAATGAAATTTAAGGTGCCTAAATACAAATTGATCTTAGCATTAGGACTGACAATTGACACATAACCAACAAACAATAGTAACTATTCAGAGCAAATATTGAATCAAGTGTACCCTGGAGTATGGGATACTGACACCCCAGTGTTATAAAGTCTCTTAACAGTTCAAATTATCTCTAAGAATTTATTGAAAACAGTAACTGGGGACGGGTACAGGGAGTAGCCCAAATACCACAAACAGCAAGGCAGAACCACAACAACAACAACAGCACGGGCGCAACGCTGGATGCTCCTTCAGTAAGCACGTTACTTAAGGAGAACCTGGTGCTAGGCACCAGAACAGTTCATATAGTCTCTGGCTCAGCTTGTGATTGGTCAGTTCACTTTCAATCCTTTATTTGCATGTCTGATATGATTGGCTCATTTTATAGCCCATTTCTGACCAATCATTTGTCTAGGGGATGATTCTATTGGCTGTCCTCTTTATCCAATCAGCGCCTCTCGTGATGATGCAAGAATGTCATGCACTTTAGGAGGTGGGGACGTCCATCTCAGCACCCTCAGGAACTTCCCACTCCCCAAACAAACCGCACACGCCCAAATAAACTGTGCACGCCTGAATTATAACGCAAACCACCAGTCAACGGAACACCTCCCCAAACCATCCTTACAAGCTAACCTAACCCTTGCCTCTTAACCTCTTATTCTCATTACATTTTTCATCAATTTATTTAAACCGTGACCAAAGACCAAAACACTTCTAACACCAGGAAGATCAAAACGGGCAGACCCTATTAAAACTGAGCTACAGACAGGAGTTAGGCCAGTTGTCAGAAAGCAATACCCTTTAAGGTTAGAAGATAAAAAAGGAATAGAGCCAATAATCAATGAATTCCTGACATTAGGATTGTTGAAAGAATGTGAGTCAGAATTTAATACTCCTACATTACCAGAAAAGAAACCTAATGGAACTTATAGACTAGTGCAAGATTTGCAAACAGTCAATGGGATTGCTAGAAGTATTCACCCAGTAGTTGCAAATCCCTATATCTTGCTAACTAAATTTTGAGATTATTTTATTTGGTTTTCAGTGATGGATCTTAAAGATGATTTCTTCTGTCTGCCACTTGCAGAAGAAAGTAAAAATATATTTGCTTTTGAATGGGAGAACCCTAGTACAGGCAGGAAAAACCAGCTTCCCTGGACAGTGTTACCTCAGGGGTTCAAAAACAGTCCCACAATTTTTGGGAATCAATTGGCTAAAGAATTAGAGCAATGGCAGTCTCCGCCTGGGGAAGGAACACTCCTTATCATATGTAGATGATTTTTTAATTGCAACTGAAACTACTAAAGATTGTTTTGAATGGACAGTGAGCCTTTTGAATTTTCTTGGACTAAATGGTTATTGAGTTTCTCAACAGAAAGCACAGCTGGTACAGGTACAAGTGACCTACCTCGGATATGAGATCTCTGGAGCACGACGGTCCTTGGGAACTGCCTGGAAGGAAGCAATTTGCCAGACACCTAGACCACAAACTAAGAAAACACTGTGCTTTCCTTGGAATGACAGGTTGGTGCCAACTGTGGATGTACAACTATGGATTGATCATGAAACCTTTATATGAATTGGTGAAAATCTAAAAATACCATGATATGGACCCCCAAAGCGAACATGGCCTTTGAAAAATTGAAACGTGAACTCATGAGGGCCCCTGCTTTGGGACTTCCTGATATAAGTAAGCCATTTTGGTTATTCTCACATGAGAGACAGGGAATAGCTTTAGGAGTTCTGGCAAAACATTTGGGTCCTTACAAAAGGGCAGTCGCCTATTTTTCTAAACAACTCGATATTGTGAGCAAAGGCTGGCCTGCCTGCCTTAGGGCAGTGTCACGATCCGCTTAAGACAAGTGGGGGTCGTGATGGTTCGTTAACCGAATCTCAGAGTGCAAAAGAAACACCAACGGGGAGAAGTGTAAATTTCAATCAGCACAGTGTATTTTATTGCGTACCAACGCGGTGTAATTGCGATAGAGAGGGAGAGAGATGTAAGGAAACAAAGGATAGAGAGAGAGAAAAAAGGGGGGTTATAGCTGCCAATGGCCAGACGGAGTCCTCTTGGTCCGTCGTCTTCCGTGGGGAGATCTCAACTGGGGTCTTCTCAGAGAGTCCTTTTATAGTAAAGCGAGGGGTAACTGGCCAAAAGGTGAGGAAATCTACAATCATTGTGTTGTGAGGCCCATTGTGTTGGGATACAGGAGCAGGTGTACAGGACAGGTCCTTCCTTCTCGCTTCAGTGCAGGCCTTCCCACCTAGGCAGCAAGAACGGCGCCAGCGCGACCTGTTCCTCAGGAATGCATACCAGTCCTCTGCGGGCATACCTGCAGGCAACACTTGGCAAACATCTCACCTCAGCCAGGCCAGGACTCCTGTGCAAAAGTCCTCTTTTCTTTCTGGGGTTTTTAGGGTTTTTCAGTCTCTGTCTTCGTCGATGATCGTGAGGCAGATGAGGGATCTTCGGACCGTCTCTTACAGGCAGTAGCGGCAGTAATCATGAACATTGAAGAAGCGAGGAAGTTTACACTAGGACAAAAGATGACCATCTTAGAGTCTGTACTTGTCTGAAAACAAACAAGTGGGAGGCACCAAGTCAGAATAACAATTTAATAGGGAAATTTAAAAAAAAATAAATAAACAAAGGCAGAAAACACTGGTTTAAACTGACAGAGTCAGGATACAACCTGACGCCCTGTTAGTCAGGGTGGCAGTAGCAGTCCTATAAAATGGTGGCTGCAGTTCTCCTGAAGCAGTGGATGTGGTTCTGTTGAAGCGGTGGTCCGGTAGAAGGGTCTGCTCTTCCTCAGAAGGTCCAGTGGTGGCTATGTAACTCTTGTCCTCTGGGAATCCGGTGGAAAGGGTGTTGGGGTTTTAGGAGTCGTCCTGTTTTCTTTTCCTTATAAAGAATTTTTCCCATATATGTTGCCAGGGCAACAAATTACTGAGTGCTTAAGAAAAACAAACGACCTGGCCACAGGGGTGGGGTCCAACTGGCCACTCTCTTTCACCTGGGGATTGGGTACACCCCGGGCTGGCTGGTGTTGTTCTCAGCATTCAGGGGGAGAGAGGCTGCCATCATTGTAGAAGGAGTTCGCCGCTGCTGCAGGTTTCTGCTTTTCTGCTGCCTTCCTTCTACTGGAGAAAACCGGGATCCCAAGCCCACCTTTCCCTGCCCTGCTGGGGGCTGGGCCGCGGCTGCCCTGCCCCTGTCGTTGCTCTGAGCCTTTGCTATACCGTAGCCCTGCACGCCCTCCCGAGGTTTCTGTTGCAGCTCCGGAGTTTGATACATCTCATCTGCCACCCGGGATCTGTGCTCATCGCTGCTGTTCCAGCCTGCTGTTCCCTAGGGTCCAGCCGGGCACTGGGATCAGCTGCCCAGGGGGTTTGTGAAGCTTTTCGTCCATCCCTTCCCGGGACCCCAAGCCGCCACTATCACGTGTTCCCCAAGCTCTCTCCGGAGCGCCCCCTGACGCCGCAGGGGAGCCATCGCACCCGCCCTGCTCACCGGGAGCCACCAGCGCCCCTGCCGGCTGTGACTGGAACTACACCAAAGGGGAAAGGGCCTGACAGCCGAGAGAGGCTGGCACTGGGTTTGTGGTTCTGTTTGCTGTTACTGCCATAGTTATTGTTGCTTGTTTGCCTTGTCATACATATATATATTAGTAAAGAGCTGTTATTCCTATCCCTCATATCTTTGCCTGAAAGCCCCTTAATTTCAAAATTATCATAATTCAGAGGGAAGGGAGTTGCATTTTCCATTTCAGGGGAGGCTCCTGCCTTCCTTGACAGACACCTGTCTTTCAAACCAAGACAAAGGGTTGTCTGTGGCGTTCAGAATCTCAGATTATATTCAGGATGGGATGCTTGGTTCCTCCCTCTGGGTGGAGCATCTCACAATGGGACGATAAGTCATGAGGCAAGGCATTAACGGGCCCATTAACAGAAGATAATCCGGACGGAGTTATCTATGAGTCATGCGGCAAGGCATTGATGGGCCAATTAACAGAAGATAGTCCGGAGGAAGGAGGCAAGGAAACACTGCCCCACCTGGTTTCAACAGCTCATGAGGATGGTAGTAGAATACACTGCAACCCAGGACAGGGTCACCTACACTGTCAGCTGTTTTAGAACAGAAAGGGAACCACTGGCTGTCTCCCTTGAGGTTTCTAAAATACCAAGCTGTCCTGGCCGAATCTGATGATATTGAAATTCAAATGACCAATGTCATTAATCCTGCCTCTTTTCTGCAAGGAATGTCCGAAGCTGAACCTGTAGTACATGATTGCCTAGAGACTATCGAAGCTGTGTACTCCAGCTGCCCAGATCTAAAGGAGGAGCTGCTCCTGCATGCCATGAACTGTTTCACTGATGGCAGCAGTTTTGTGAGACAGGGAGTGCAAATGGCGGGGTACGCTGTGACTACAGTCTCAGAGGTAATGGAGTCAAACCCATTACTAGCAGGAACCTCAGCACAAAAGGCTGAGCTGATAGCCCTCACTCGAGCATTAGAACTGGCAAAAGGAAAGAAAATTAATATTTGGACTGATTCCAAATATGCTTATGGAATTGTTCATGCCCATGGAGCCATATGGACACAAAGAGGACTCCTGACTGCACAAAAGAAGATTGTCAAATATGCAACTGAAATCCTCAGGCTCCTTGAGGTGGTGAAACTCCCATTGCAAGTGGCAGTTATCCATTACCGAGGGCATTCTAAAGGTAACACCATCCTGGAAGCAGGTAACAAATTTGCAGATTGTGAAGCTAGAATCGCTGCCAAAAAAAATAAACCAATTGTGGCAGCTTTAATACCTACTGCAGTATCAACTAACCTGTCTGTAAAATACCAACCTTCTGATTATAAATGGATTAATGAAAATTAAGGAAAATTTTTTGAAAATGGTTGGGGACAATTAGAAACAGGTCAACTAATAATACCAGAAAAGGTAATTAGACTTTATGTGAAATCTGAACATAAGACTCACTGGTAAGCAGAACCCTTACACCAATACCTAAAGGAACGAATTGCAGGCCCAGGCTTGCAGGACATTGTTAAAGAAGTAACATCACAATGTGTGACTTGTTTGAAGAATAATCCAAATACAACAGTTAAGCTAGAAAAAGGAGTGATTAGCAGACGAGCTTTTCCTGGGGATTTATGGCAGATAGACTTTTCTGAACTCCCAAGAAAGGGGGGTTTTCGATATTTGCTCGTACTTACTGATACTTTCTCTGGGTGTCCAGAAGCGTTCCCTTGTAGGACAAATAAAGCTAGAGAAGTGATAAAAGTTTTGTTGAATGAGATCATACCTAGGTTTGGTATGATCTAGAGAAATATCCTCTGATAGAGGATCACATTTCTGTGCACAAATTGTGCAAGGTGTCAGTGAAGCATTAGGAATCCAATGGCAGCTTCACACACCCTACAGACCACAAGCTAGTGGTCAAGTAGAAAAGACGAATCATATGATCAAACAGCAGATGGCTAAAATTTGTCAAGAAACAAATTTATATTGGTATCGAGCTTTACCTATTGCCCTTATCAGACTCAGAATAAAACCTAGGTCTAAAGAAAAAGCCCATTTGAAGTTCTTTATGGCAAACCTTATGGATTAAATGTTACTCATGATAAAAATTTGGGTGAAGTTGGTAAGCAATATATCTATGAATATTTAATGGCTATAAACTGGTGCACAACATAAACTATGGCGATAAACTGGTGCAAACAATTGCACCAGCAGTTTAATACTGTGTTTGAGAATCAACCCAAGCAGCCAGATCATAAATTGCATACAATTGATCCTGGTGACTGAGTGTATGTTAAGAATTTTACAGGTGATCCTCTGCAAGAGAAGAGGGACGGACTGTTCCAAGTGCTCCTGACTACCTTTACATCTGTTCGAGTAAAGGAGAGACCTACCTGGATTCACTACACCTGAGTGAAGAAATCACTAACTGAACTCTGGATGACCAAACCTATTGGAGATGATGGACTGAAATTGAAGTTCGCTCGTAGACCATGAAATCTATATTGTATTTCACTGTCTTTCCATTGATTATACTGTCATTGCCTTTGATGTTAACACCTACATAGCACTAATAGGAACTATAGCTAATTATATAGGACTCAGGGATTGCTGGCCTTGTGGAGAGGTGCAACAATGGAACCTTCCCTTGATAGGGATACCATCAAGCAATTGGTCAGACTTGAACCCCTATAGCTTACACAATACTAGTTCTCAATGCAGACAGGCAGGAACTTCATTGGGAGAGCCGCTTTTCCAATTACTACCTATCAATGAGTCAGTCACACACATAGGGCTGAACACTTCTGGAACAAATCTTGGCAACTTTTCTGGTAACACAGACGGGCAGGTCAATGTCACTCAGCCAGTGTGGAAAAACTGTCTTTTTGATAGACATACTGGAAATGAGTCCTTGAGAATTAATACCAGCTGCTATCTTCCTGATGGATCTTGGTGGCTTTGTGGGAATGGAATAGCATTAAAACAATTACCAGGTAACTGGACTAGCCAATGTACCATGGCATACCTTATCCCTCAGTTACAGGTTATAAATCAAACTAATGAAATGACAGGTATTATTTGAGGACTATGGAAGAACAGACTCACTAAGACAGAACCCAATAACCCACTGATGCAATACAGCATTAGGTTTCACAGTTTTGTTAGGGCGTTGCTCCCAAATTTAGGAATTGCACAACTGGAAAAGGCAATTACAAGCATCTCAGCCAAAACAGAATTGATTTCTAATTCGACAGCAGATGCCTTAGGAAGACTACGAACTGAAATAAAATCATTAAAAGAAGTAGTCTTTCAAAAAGGCGTGGTATTAGATATGGTAACAGCCCAAATGGGAGGAGTTTGTACTCTAATTAATACCAGTTGTTGCACTTACATAGATTAATCAGGGCAAATAGCAACAGATATCCATACCATTTGGCAACATGCAAAAGTACTCCATGAAGTAACCAAAGATGATACATCTTGGAGTAAACATTTGTGGGAGATTCTAACATCTTGGCTACCTAATCTGAATTGGCTAAAACAACTTTTTGTAGGAATTTTGGGAATTTGAATACTAATCTTAGGAACCTGCATGATGAGCCAATGTTTCATATGGTACTGTAAACAAATTACCACCACATATCACGAATGGAAACAAAATAAAATGAGATACAGGATCAAAACAGGTAAATATTTCTAGACCAGTTCAAAATTATAGTTGCAAAAGGATTTGCAAAGGATAAAAGAAAGGGGGAACTTGATGCTGAGGCAACAAGATAATACTTGAGCTATGCAGAAAGAGCTGTAGCTGTGCAGAAAGAAGTGGTTACTTTCGAACAAGGTACGCAAATGAAGCACTTTTTAGAAATCAGCAAATTTAGCAGAACAAGCTAACTGTATGTCTTAGGTTATAATGTAAGATGTAACCAAAAGTATGTAGTCTATCACCATCTGTTAAAACCAGGTGAGGCAGTGTTCTTTATATCTTCCATGACACATCCCTGATAACTCCCTCCGGAAGGATATCTTTCTGTTAATGGGCCATCAAGGCTTCACTGCATGACTCATAAAATTACATCAGCCCATTGTGAGATGCTCCACCCAGGGGGAGGAACCAAGCGTTCCAACCTGGATATAATCTGAGGTTTTGGAACACCACAGTCAGCCCTTACCTACTGGATTCCCAGAGGACAAGAGCTACATAACCATCACTGGACCTTCAGAGGAAGACCAGACTCTTCTACAGGATCACTGCTTCAACAGAACCATATCTATCACTTCAAAGAGGACTGCAGCCACCACCCTGACCAACAGGATGTCAGGTCATATCCTGACTCTGTCAGTTTAAGCCAGTGTTTCTGTATTATTGTCTTGTTATATACACTAGTAAAGAACTGTTATTCCTATTTCTCTGTTATCTCTGTTTTCTATTATCTTTGCCTGAAAGCCCCTTAACTCCAAAATTATAATAATTCAGAGGGAAGGGGGCTACATTTTCCATTCCAAGGGAGGCCCCTGCTTTCCTTAGCAGACACCTGTCTTTCAAACCAAGACACTGCAAAAGAGCTAACTACTGACCATTTGAGCAGACAATCTTATAGAGCCTGCGCAGAATGCAGGGGTGAAAAGTTCAAACCAAGGAAGACTTTTGAGCCTTCATCAAAAATGACCACCAGAAGGCTGATGACCACCTTGTGCAGAAACCAATCATGTGCTACAAGGGCTTACATGATCATGTGATTAGAAAACATGTTGCAGCACAAAGGTTAGGAAAGTATAATGTGAATAATGTATTAAGTGAAAAAAGTATAAAAGCTAGTACTGTGCAAAGAATGGACAAGTGAGTTTGTGGTGGAGCAATCCCCCCCACTTCCAGCATCAAATAGACAAATACCTGCTCTACAGGCCTTATATTATGGAGCACTGTTATCTTGCCTACTTTTCGGGCATCAGTCCCCTTTGGCGGCTGCAAGGCCACGAGGACAAGGAGGGAGGGTGGGCGTAAGGGGGAAGGGCATTCCATATACCTCAGAGAGTGGATATTGGCAATCACTCCGCCTCCGCGGGGGGTTTTCGGTGGCACAGGAGGGACCAGTAGGGGAGGTGCAGGGAGTACCAGTGGTGGAGGGAGATTTGGGGTGGGCAGGGATAAAGGGCCATCCCAGAAAGCCCCCCAAATTGTTTCTTTGCCCTACCTGAACTGGCCTAATTCACCCTCAAAATGGCTTCCAAGTGCCCCAAATCTTGTCCACAAGTGAGGAGGCGGGTGGGGGCATCAGGACACACCCATGTCCCAGCAGCTGCGTGCCCAGCCAGGACAAGGAGCAGGGCTGGGCCTGCTCCCAAAGTTCCCCCACCCTAATGACACAGCTGGAAACAGGCTGGCAGGGTGGGGGGCTGGCTCAGGCTTTATTGTCCACCTGCATGCTGTGAGTGAGCACAAAACCCACCTGCATCCTCTGCAGCATGCCATCCTGGTGCAGAGTCATTCCCAAAGTAAGCCGTGAGCCCATGGCATGCCAGCGCCGAAGCAGGATCCTGGCAGGACCTGCTTCAGCTGGGAGAGAGGAGCCCACCTGGAGCAGGTTCCTGCCAGGATTAATGATTACACGGGTTCACACCAGGGACTCCTTGCTCCCAAAAGGCTCAAAAGTGTCACTATTGCCCCTCAGGTCCACCAGGTTCCATAGCATCACGGTGGTCGCCAGGGTTCCGGCAGCTTCTGTAGCATCCCCACAATGTCCAGGGTTTCCTGGGTTTCCCTGGTGTCACAGTGGTCCCCAGTGTTCCATCAGGTTCCCTAGCATCACCACCGTCTCCAGGGCTCCCTGAGGTTCTGTGGTGTCACAGTGGAGCCATGGTTTGGGAAGTTGCACGGCACCACAAAGGGTCTCCTGGGAGCCACAGGGGTCACAAAGCACCATGGGTTCTGTGCAGCCCCACTGTGTCACCATGGCCGCTGGCTTCCACGAGTGGGGCCCTGGCTTTAGGAGTGGGTGGCTCTGAGGTGCTGCCCCGCCAGCGGCTGGGGGAGAAGCAGCAGGAACAGCATGCAGACAGTGCCATGGCCACTTCTGTGGCCACTCATGTCTCTGTCCCAGCCACAGCCATGGTGTGTAACACCATCTCCGGATCCTTAGGTGTGCAGGTGACAATCACGGCCTGGAGCATGGCTGCTCCCGGGGGACGCCCTGGGGCAGGAGGCCAGCGGGGATTCGTTCCCCACATGCTGCAGCTTTCCTTGCCGGCTGAGACGGAGCCCCTGTGTGAAGCCAGCCCTCTCTGGGAAACAGCCAGGGCTGTGCCACCTCGCAGCTCCCAGCAAGGCCCAGCTTTGGCAGCTTTGAGACGCAATGCCCAGTGCCAGACAGTTTGCCCCTCACATTTCTGTCTAGAGCTGAGCCAGAATTGTCCCATTGAGGGGTGCCCCTTTCCTGTCACAGTCACTGCCATCCCAAGAGTAGATCTGGGATGGGGGATGGGGGGGAGGTGAGCAGGAGCAAGCTCCGCAGTAAACTCCTGCCCTCCATGTACGGCAGAATCTGAAAGTCTCTCCTCAGGGACATCTCCGCTCTTGCACTGCTTAAAAGCCTAAAAGGTACACTTCATCTCAGCCGAGAAGCTGAGCCCATGCATAATCGTGCCTTCAAGCCCATCCCCACCCAATCACCTGCCAGCAAGTCCTGCACTGCCCTCACACCTGGCCCGACCCCTTGGTGCATTGCCTCCCCCGACCGGCCCGCACCTGCTGCCGGCGCTGCACCTGCATGCGGCCGTGAAAGCGCTGCAATGCCCTGCGTTGAGCGGTGCCAGCAGGCTTCTCGCGTCGACACTCGAAAGGGACTTTGCATGCCTGCCCGCCCCTTCGCCCCCCCGACCCCACTCTTGGTACCACGCCAGCCCCACACCTCTGCTGGGCCCCACAGCACCACCCCCCCACCAGCCCCTTTTCTCTTTGCCACTTTTGGATTCGCTGCTGGCCTGCCACCGTATGCATTCAATCCGGCAACAGCACTGGCCAGCAGTGCCTCCAGAGCCTCAGGAACCCCGTCGTGCTGGGCTGGTGCAGGATCCCCTCTTCACCACGGCCTTGTTTCATTTGGCCCCTGCCAGCCTGTGGGTACGGGTCAGAATGAGATGTCAGGGTCAGGGGTCAGGATTAGGAATCAGGGTTATAGTTAGGGTTGGGTTAGGGCTAGGGCTATGGCTAGGGCTAGGGTTAGTGTTAGGGGATACAGCCTGATGATCAACAATCATTAGTTTAATTACGTACCAGGATAGTCTTTCACTCTCACAGATCCCAAAAAGCTTAAAACATCCAGCAGCTGCTTCCTTGCAGCAAGTCCCACAGTCAAAAGCCAGATCTGGACTTCACCTTCTCCTTGCAGCCTACAAATTCCCCTGGGCGTACGGGTGATTCTCACTTTCCTTCTCAGCTACATGTAGAAGCACATGCTCTCAGTGTCACAGAGTCCTTAGCGAAACCAAACAGCAGTTCCACTTCAAACCACTAAATGTGCCAGGACAGTAAGCTCTCACTGACCTTGCCTTGCCTTTTCCTTGCAGCATTTCTTCAGAGCACACACCGAAGCTATGCGCTTTGCTTCTCAGCTGAGTGTGCTGTCATATTGCCGAAGTCCTATACGTCCATCTCCTTCTCGCACAGACTAACTGCTTCTGTCAAAACGTGCCGATGCTACGCGCTTTCCTTTTCAGTGAGTCACACTGTCACATTCTGTGTCCCGCTTGCAGTCTGAATCTCAACCGAGAAATTTCAGGCTACATCTCGCATGCACAGATGTGCAAGGAGGAAAAGGTTGCCCGGGCCTTGCCGCCTACCCTCAAAAATGTCCATTCACTCCACCATCAAATGACAGCTTTCTTCGCTTTACATCATGCAAACTTCACACACACACACACACACACTGGAGCTATGCACTTCCTTTCTTTCTCAGCTGAACTCACATTGACTTCTCTACTGCTTTTCTCTTGGCCTTGCCATGTGTGGACAACGGATGTCTTTCCTCTTAAGACACCCATTGTGTTACCTACACATTCAATCCTTGAATGTACTTCTGAGCTGCCTTGCCTTGGCAACTCAACAGTCTCTTTGCCTTGCCCTGCAAACCCTCTGTAGCCATGCACTCCTTTGCATGGCTGTGCCTGACCCTTGACCTGCCTACGGCTTTCCTCCAGGGTCTTGCCTTACCCAGACATTCCTTTTTCTGCCTGGCCTACCCGTCACTGGACTTTCCTTCCGATGGCCAGCCTTGCCTCTCGCTTCTGGGCCTTCTCTTGCCTACCACTCCATTTGCTTTCCCCTCACTGCTCTGGCCTTGCCTACCTCTCCCTTGACTTGCCCACAATTTCCTGCACTTGGTTTGCAGTGCCTTGCCTGCATGGAAGCCAAGGTAAAGAGTGGTAGGCAGGGCAAAGCAAAGCCAGCAGGTTTTAGCTTGTGCGAGGCAAGGCAGACGTAAGCAAAGGAAGCAAAGCAAGGGTGCGTTGTGAAAAACTAGGCAAGGTACTGAAGACAAGGCAAGGCCAAGGCGCTCGGAGTGCCTTTCCTTGGGAAGCAGAGGACATAGTGCCAGTGTTGCTGGAGCGGATGTTAAGGTACCATGGGCAGGTATAGTCCAGCAAGCTATTTCTCTGCTGGCCTCTTCTGTGTGGGAGCAATTGTTGGACGTGTTCAATACTGGAGGTCGAGCAGTCCTTGGGGGTGTTGTATTTTTGGAGGACTGGACGCCGTTTCTTTTGGGATGGGCTTGTAGTTGCTCTCTTTAGCAAGGAAAGCAAGGTTGGATGCGCACATGAGGTGCTCTTAGTGATTTTAAAGGCTTTTCCCAACAGGCCGTTGGGAAACTGCAAACGCAAAGCTCTTGAGCCTTTTGTCCTGGTAGCTTTAGTGTGTGAGCGGTCCCTGGTGCCGCTGTCTTCGGATCTTGACTCTGGGAGAGCGAAGGCTTAGGATGTTACCTAGAGCTGAGAAGGAAAGTGCCGAGAGCACGGTGTGTGCTGCTAGTTTGAGGGGTGCAGTTGAAGTCGTAGGCACCAAGAGCTTTCTCAGCTGGCACTTCTGTGAGGTCTTTTTTTGCCAGATGGTTTCAAGTTGGTGTCCGGACTCTGTGAGAGGGAAAATATTTGTTAGAGCAAAGGAGTTCGTCTTGCTCTTGGAGCGTGGTGCAGAGAAGAGTTTTCGCTTGGAAGGGGAAGAGTAAGGAAAGCTTTTCTCCTTGTGCTGATGCCTGAAGTTGCCACCTAAAGAGCAGTGACTAGGCAGGAATAAGAGCATG
Source organism: Lycocorax pyrrhopterus obiensis (assembly GCA_014706295.1). Lineage (NCBI taxonomy): Eukaryota > Metazoa > Chordata > Aves > Passeriformes > Paradisaeidae > Lycocorax > Lycocorax pyrrhopterus. Next base: position 943,524 of record JACSVZ010000043.1, read on the forward strand.
AAAGTCAGTATTTTTTCAAAGATCTTTGAAAGGCACAGGCTTGGGAGTCCAGAGTCTACTGCCAAGATGAACCCCAGAATGGCTCGCAGGTCGCGAATTTTTCACACGTTTATAAGTTTGGTTCATTTGCATATCAGGGTGAATGCTCAAATTAAAGCTTCAGCTAACGATGTAATTTCCCCAAGTTTGCCCACATTTTAGGGGCTTTTGTTTTCTACTCTTTGAGCCTCGGACAGTCTGAATGTCCTTGGAGAGCAGACCTGGAGAGGCTGTGTTATGTCTACCTAGAATGAGATAGAAGCAATTAACAGGCTACAATAAACTTCAGAGTTGCACACTAGGCAGTACAGGATTTGATAGATATGAAAATTCAAACCTAAAGTATCAACACCGTTGATTTGAGAGCAGGGACGTTTACAGCTTGCCTCTGCCTTTGGGGTGGTTGCGAGCAGGGCCAGGTGCGTGTCCTTCTTTTGCAAGTCGACACCGCCATCCTGTGGTTGTTTTGGTGAGCGCTGACAGTGCCCAGGAAAAAGCCAGGAGCTTTGCTGCTGCTGCCCCCATTCGATTGCTCCGCTGTGCAGCCTGGCTCTCGGAGGCATAAAAGAAAGTGATCCTGCATGTAGCGGGGAAGGAAGAGGAATTCTTTCATTGTTGGTAGTGCAGATTATAAGCTGCAAAAGAAAAGGAAATTCAAGCATGGCATTTTTCTTTTAGAACCTTTTCTGTGCGATCGGCTGCTAAACATGTAACCCCCACCCACTGAACTGCATCAAAGTCCCTGGAGAGATGCCTTTTCACTCACGTTCTATGCTCTACCACCCGACCCTGCAACTCTCGCAGATCCCAAACCCCTTCCAAAAACCCAGTGGTTGCACGCAGAGAAGTCCTAGAACGAGAAGCCAGCTCTGGCCTTCATAGTCCCTCTCAAGTCTGTAAACTAGGCGAAACAGTTACCAGCACTTTCCTTCGCAACGATGTATAGAGCATCAGCACATTCTCTCAAAGTGGCACAGTCCAGCGTTACAGCGCAGCGTTTCCAGCTGCAGTTCGGACTGAGAGATGTGCCAGGAGAGAAAGCAATTGATGACGTTCCCTCTTCCCTGTAAAACTTGATACTCGCAGCGCAATCACTTTCACACAGCTTCAGTGTGGCCGAGTTCAAGCAGCTAGAGCTCACAGAGGTGGGAGTGTCAGGGAGGACGACGTTCCAAAAGTACCCTATTTTTATAGCAGCATTAAAAGTGTGCACAACAGACTGCGGCTCTCTAGCTTCCTTCTCCGACAGAGGTGCCATCCCATTGCTGGCTCTCGCAGCTTGGTTGCAAGCTGCTCTCACGGAGAAAAGGACTAGAAGAAAAAGCCATTTCTCCTTCCTCTTGCCTCGCGTAAACCACATAAACTCCCCGCTGCACTCTTTACTTTCCTTCTCCTCTGCATCGACCAGTGGGTTTTCTGCATCTCAGAGCATAAAGGTAAGCCCTATTGCTTCCAGGGAGGGCTGGAAGAGGAATAGGTAGCAGCAAAAGTAGCTGCCGTTGACCTTCCTCCTTCCCAAGAGTCAAGATCCAAAGACAACGGCATCAGGGACTGCTCGCACACTAAAGCTGCCAGGACAAAAGGCTCATGGGCCTGGCATTTGCATTCCCGCTGAGAGCTCAACAGCTCTGGACCAGAGAGCTGCCTGTTGGGAAAAGCCTTTAAAATCACTAGGAGCACCTAATGTGCGCATCCAACCTTACTTTCCTTGCTTGTGGAGGCAGCCACACTCCTCTCTCAGCCTGTACGCTGCGCACACGAGCTCGGTGCCTTGCTGCTTCGATCTTTGCAATAGTCGCACTTGAAAGAACTGAAGCCTAGCAACGGCATTCAGCTTTGCCGCTCTGCAGCCTGTACACTGCGCGCTACCAGTGTCTGCTGTGTACGGATTTTCCTCAGCGTTACGTGCAAGCATACCCTTTGCGTTTCGCTGAGTCCAAACTGTCCTTCTCGCTCAGCCAAATGTGCCGGGAGAGAAGCACTTGCTGGATTAGCCTTTCAGTGTCGAAGACTTCCAGCATAGCACCACAGTCTGGGCGACGAGAAGGTATGATAAAGAACTTATTTTTGTCCTGGCACAGTCCTCTGTGCGAGAAGTAGTAGAAAAATCTTTCCATTGAGATTCAGACGACAAGAGAGGCAGAATGTGGTTGTACATAGCGTTGAGAGGAAAAGTGTATGGCTCAGGCGGGTTTCGGCAGAGGCAGTGCGCTAGGGTGCTTCGCTGCCAACGTAGTGCTCTGTGCGACAAGTAGATGACTGTTCGCGAGCGGCAGAATGAAAGCGCGACATGGTACAACCGGGGAAGAATGAAGGCAGAGAGCACCGGGCTTGTGTGCGCAGCGTACAGGCTGCAAGAGAAAGCGTGGCTGCCACTCGCCTGCTTGCCGAATTCACGTCAGCAGTCGGAAACAGAAAATTCAACAGCTGCTACCTATTCCTCTTCCAGCCTTCCCTGAAAACAATTGCCCTTGCCTTTAGGCTTCGAGATGCAGAGAATACAATCGTAGGTGCAGCAGAGAAGGGAAGTACAGAGTGCACCGACGAGATTGATGTGGCGTACGTAAGGCAAGGTGAAAATTTCACCCCAGCACTTGCTTCTACTTCTCGAGCTTTTTGCTGCGGTAGCAGGTGCTGGAAGTGAGCAACGGAGCTGCAAGAGTGAAAAAGGGGACAGCACGTCTATCTGAGAAGGAAGCTACCGAGCCGCAGCTTGTTGGGCGCCGTTTCAAGCCGTACTTTGAGAGCGCCTTCTTTTTTCACGTGTCCTTCTGGGTGAGCTCAAGCTGCAAGGACTTTGCAACACCGAAAGTGTAAGAAACTGCTTCTGGCCAGGTTGTGAGATGAAGTCCAAAGGCTGCGCTTTACTTTCTGAAGCAGCAAGGGCATTCTCTGCTGAACCTGGTTGTGAACCAGCTTTTAGCTGGACTTCTGCAATTCGGTACACTGCGCACACAAGCCCGGTGCTCTGCGGCTTCATTCTTCGCCGCCTGTGGTCTGGACAGAGCAGAAGCACAGAGACGGCATTCAGCTTTGGTGCATTTCAGCGTGTACACTGCACGCATCCGCAGTGTGCTGTGTACGGATTTTGCTCAGCCCGAGGTATATTTTCTTTATGTTTCACAGAGTCCAAACTGTGTCTAGCTCTCGCTCCGCCTAATGTGCCAGGAGAGAAGCACTTGCTGGATTAGCCTTTCAGTGTCGAAGACTTTCAACACAGCGCCCCGGTCGGGGTGACGAGAAGGGGGAATGAAGAACGTTATTGTCCCGGCACATTTTTCTGTGCGAGACGTCTATCCGGCTCTTTGGTCCTTGCGAGGCTGTCACGTGCGCGGTGGTACTTCGAACTGAGAAGGAACGTGCAGAGAGCAACGCGATCTGACGGCGCTGTGCAGGTTGTAAAGGAGAGAGGACTGCCTCTGGAATGTGGTGCTGGGGCAAGCTCCTGCCAAGCTTCTTGGTCCTGGCACTGTTCTCTGTGCGATACATAGCCGAAAAGCTTTCCGTTTACATTCGGACGACAAGAGAGGCAGAATGTGGGGGTAACGTAGCGCTGAGAAGGAAAGTGTATGGCACAGGCGTGATTCGGCAGAAGCAGTACACTGGAGCCCTTCGCTTTCATCACGGTGTTTCTGTGCGAGAAGTAGACGACTGTTTGCCTCCGGCAGAAGGAAAGGGCGGCATGGTTGGTACAAAAAGGGGAAGAACGAAGGCACAAAGCACCGGGTTTGTGTGCGCAGCGTACAGGCTGAGAGAGGAGCGTGGCTGCCACTCGCCTGCCTGCCGAATTCACGTTAGTAGTGGGAAGGAGGAAGTTCAACGACAGCTGCTTGTGCTGCTACCTAGTCCTCTTCCAGCCCCTGGAGGAAACAATTGCACTTTGCTTTCGCCTCCCAAATCCATGGGTCACGGACCGTAGACGCAGCGGAGAAGGGAAGAATGGAGCACGCCCATGAGCTTGATGTGGCTTACGTGCTTCAAGGCGAAGGTGCAGCCCAGCACTGGCTTTTTCTTCTAGTTGTTCTTTTCATGAGAGCAGCTGGCAGCCGAGCTGCGAGAGCGACAGCATGTGTCTCTGAGAAGGAAGCTACAGAGGGGCATTCTGTTGTGCACAGTTTTAATGCTGCCAGAAAAATAGGGTACTTTTGCAATGTCTCCTATCCTGGCACTTCCATCTCTGTGAGCTCTACCTGCTTGAACTCGGCAACACTGAACGTGACAGTGATTGCGCTGCGAGTATCAAGTTTTACAGCGAAGAGGGAAGTCAACAAATGCTTTCTCTCCTGGCACATCTCTCAGTCCGAACTGCAGCTGGGAACGCTGCCCTGTAACGATGCACTCTGCCACTTTGAGAGAATGTGATTCTGCTCCATATAGAGTTGAGACGGAAAGGGCCGATCGCTGGTGTGTTTCGCCTAGTTTGCAAGGCTTTGGAGGGACTATGAAAGCCAGCAGTGGCGTCTTGTTCCAGGAACTTTTCTTTGCGTGCAGCTACTGGATGATTAGAAGAGGTTTGGGATCTGTGAGCGTTAGAGGGTAGGATGGTACCTAGAGCTTGGGGGGAGTGCATATCTCCAGGAACTTTGATGCAGTTCAGTGGGTGCGAGTTACATGTTGAGCATGTTCATGATGGCACAGAAAAGGTTCTGAAAGAAAGAGGCCGTGCTGGAATTGCCTTTTTCTTTTGCTGCTTAGAAACTGCACAGGCAGGACTGAAAAGATTCCTCTCCCTTCCCCGCTACATGCAGGATCACCTTCCGACAGTCTCCAAGAGGCAGGATGCACAGCGGCGCTCTTCCAAGGAATGCTCGCACACGAATGGGGCCGCGCCAGCAAAGCGCTCGGTTTTTTCCTGGGCTCTGTCAGCGCTCATGGAAACAGCCACACGATGGCGGTGCCGACTTGCAAAAGATGGACAAGCACCTCGCCCAGCTCGAAACCACCCCAAGGGCAGAAGAGCCAAGCTGGAAACGTCCCCGCTCTCAAATCAAGGGTGTCAAAACCAAAAGATTTCCCTAATCTGCTCTTTCCAAGTGCAAACTCTTCTTTGCACCATACTCAAAGAGCAACACCTTTGCCCTAACAAATCTTTTCCCTGTCGCAGAGACCGGCCACCAACTTGAAAACATCTGGCAGCAACAGAGCTCACAAAAGTGCTAGCTGAGAAAGCTCTTGCTGCCTACAACTTCAACTGCACCCCTCAAACTAGCAGCACATAGCCTGCTCTCGGCACCCTCCTTCTCAGCCCTAGGTACCATCCTAAGCCTTCACTCTCCCCGAGTCAGGATCCAAACAGAATTGCACCAGGGACTGCTCACACACTAAAGGTCCCGGGACAAAAGGCTCAAGAGCTCGGCATTTGCATTCCCACCGACAGCTCAACACCTCTAACCCAGAGGACGGCCTATTGGGAAAAGCCTTTCAAATCACTAAGAGCACCTCATGTGCAGCGCCAAGCTTGCTTTCTTTGCCAAAGTAAGGAACTACAAGCCCATCCCAAAAGAAACGGCGTCCCCTCCTCCAGAATACAAACCTTCAAGGGACTGATCCACCTCCAGTGTTGAACACGTCCAACAATTGCTCCTACACAGAAGGCGCAGGAGAGAAATGTGTTGCTGGACTACACCTGCCCATGGTACCCTAACATCTGCTCCAGCAACACTGGCACTGTGTCCTCTGCTTCCCAAGGAAAGGCACTCTGAGTCCCTTGGCCCGACTTGCCTTCAGTACCTTGCCTAGCTTTCCCTAACCTACCCTTGATTTGCTTCCCTTGCCTACGTTTGCCTTGCCTCGCACCACCTACAACTTGCTGGCTTTGTCTTGCCCTGCCTACCACTCTTTACCTTGGCTTCCATGCAGGCAAGGCACTGCAAATCAAGTGTAGGCAATCGTGGGCAAGTCAAGGGAGAGGTAGGCAAGGCCAGAGCCGTGAGGGGTTAAACAGCTAGAGTGGTAGGCAAGAGAAGGCCCAGAAGTGAGAGGCAAGGCTGGCCATAGGAAGGTAAGTCCAGTGACGGGTAGGCCAGGCAGAAACAGGAAGAGCCTGGCAAGGCAAGGCCCTGGGGGAAGGCAGTAGGCAGGTCAAGGGCGGGGCATGGGTGTGCAAAGGAATGCAAGGCTATGGAGGGTTTAGCTGGGCAAGGCAAGGAAACTGTTGGGTTGCCAAGGCAAGGAAACGCTTGGGTTGCCAAGGAAAGGAAAGCAAGGCAGGCGAGAAGTACATTCAAGGATTGCTGCTACACCAAAGTGGCCAGGACCGACTGCTTTGTCTGGCCCTGATTCCGCATGGGCCGTCTCTAATCTGCACCTTAAAGACTTGGGCTACCTGCTTTCCTTCGTATGCAAAAGAACTGTCGTTCTAGTCCTGGAGCCCAAGGGCAAAATGTGAATTGCCCTTCCAAAATTCAAGACCCAGGAAAAAGCTGCGCAGAAAGAGGCACGGGACCTCCCCTGGGCTTCTTCTCCCGTGCTCCTGAAACACCAGGGATGCATGAGAGCCTTGGGAGTCATCGGGGGAGCAGACAGGGCTAGGCGAGGCTGGGAAATGCCAGGAGAAAAGGGGTCTTGAATTCCAGGTGGGGGAGGGGTGAGCAAGGTAATGGAAGGCAAGGGACGGGTTCAAGGGCAAGGCAAGAGAGAGTGGCGGCTCTGCAAGACAAGACAAGGGAGAGGTAGGCAAGGCAATGAGAGTCTTAGAAGGAGAAGGAAATGAGAGGCTGGACCTGGACAAATGCGAAGGGAAGTCAGGCGGGGATGGGTGAGCAAGTCCATGCAAGGCAGTGGAGGGAAGGAAGGCCGAGGGAAGGCTGCAGACCGGACAGCAAGGCAATCAATGCAAGGTGTAGGGAAGCAAGGTGAAGTAAAGGAAGGGGCAGGAAAGGTGAATCGTTCCAAACCGAGCCCAGAGACACTTCAGAGACAGAGTCAGAGAAGCGAGTATTTGCTTTATTCGGCGCTGGGTGCATGGGGGATGGCTCCTCCTAACACGCACCCCCCATCACTCCATACAGCACAGTATTATGGGTAAAATTCATGAATCTTCATCGCGTTCTTTGGGATAGGAGTGGTTATACAAATTACATCTCGGAAATCATTACTGTCATTGTTAGCATACATGCCCACGCATGCGCTGTGTACTCTGGTGGTCGCACTGAGGAAGGCTCCTCTTCGTCCTCGGGGGGGTCTTTCTGATGAAGTTCAGTAGTCTTTGTCACAATGCACTTTTCACCTTTCTTTCCGGAGCATGAGCAGTTCGTCTTTGGCTGATTCAGCCGTTTCTGCGCTGGTTTCAAAGAGGTTCTGTTCCTCTTATCTTGACAAGGTGCATTGTGTTCCTCTTATCTTGACAAGTTTCTTAGGCTTGTGATTAACACTTGCTGACTCTTAGTAGTTAACTCGTGCTTACATGGGTTAACTATTGATCAACCCCTCTCAAAGGCAAGGACGGGCAAAAGAGGTGTAGGCCTGGCAAGGCAAGGCCCTGGAGAAAAGAAGCAGGCAGGTCAAGGGTGGGGCATGGCTAGGGAGGGTTGGCAGGGCAGGGCAAGGCAGGGCAACTGTTGGGTTGCCAAGGCAAGGCAAGTGACAGCTACATTCAAGGGCTGATGGTACACAAAAAAGGCCAGGACAGACTGCTGTGTCTGGCCTTGATTCCGCATGGGCCGTCTCTAATCTGCACCTAAAAGACCTGGGCTACTTGCTTTCCTTCCTGTGCAAAACAGCTGTCATTCGGGTCCTGGAGCCCAAGGGCAAAATGTGGATTGCCTGTCCAAAATTCAAGACATGCAAGGTTAGGTGCCAGAAAAAGCCGCCAGGACAGACAGATGTGCTTGCACGTGACCTCCTCTGGGCTTCCCCTCACATGCTCCTGAAACACCATGAGCGCTTTGAGAGTCCTAGGAGGAGCAGGCAGGGCAAGGCAAGTTGAAGAACTTCCACGAAAAGCGGGGTCTTGAATTCCAGGTGGAGGAGGGGTGAGCAACGTAATGCAAGGGAAGGAATGCCTTCAAGGGCAAGGCAAGGGTACTCATGCAAACATATCTTTCCATCAGGGCTATGCTCTGTGGTTTTTTTAATTTTAGTGGCTACATTGCCTACATCACATTCTGCACCCACAACAGGGATTGCAGAATGTGCTATAAATAGGAGGATTGAGGCAAAGGTAAAATACCTCCTTAAGACATATAGCATGACATTCCACAGCACTTTAGTTTGAGAGCTGGTAGAAGGCTTTTCTGTATTTTATTTGTGTCCTATTTGTAGCCTATGGCTACCCCTCTTGGTTTAGGAAGGGGGATTCAGTAATTTTTTATGTAGCATCTGCTTGTGTTTTGTCAAGATGCTTTAATTATCGAAATAGTTAATTTTTAAAAATTAGCTAAATCATAATACTTTTGAATCTTCTGAGGCAGAACTGGGAAGGCTAGAACATATTTGTATGATTTCAAATATGTACACACTCTTATACCAACTCTCAGGATAAAATTGGTTGAGAAAAATTATACATCTGCAAGACCTTAGCCACACCATTTTTCAGAAAAAAAGACAAAACATATTAGACAAGACTCAAACTCAAGGATACGTAAGAATGCTTTAGCTACTATTTGATCTCTTACCAAGTCACTTGCAATGAAAACGCAAACCAATTACAAACATTAACTAACTGACAATTCAAGCAATAATGGTTACACTTTAAATTTCATTGGTTTTCATGCAGCTCCATCCCATGTGTTGGTAAGTTCTTGTAAAGCGAAAATCTGGCCCACTGCACCGATTATTAAAAAGAAGTAAAACTTCTTCGGGCTAACACAAAGTGACAGAGTCCACGTGAATAAGGATTATCACTTTTAGGCGTGATATTGCTGCTTGCAGTTTCTCCGCTCTCAAACTGCTTTCTTTATCTTCGATGCAGGGATATTTGACATTCTTAGAAAAGAGAAAAGAAACAAATATCCCCCCAAAAAAGTCAGAGTGAAACAAGTTGTTAATTGCATTAACTTATTCGGGTGGACTTTAAACTTTTTTGCTATGAAGTGCTTGTTGCACCACTTTTGCTGTTTCCCACAGGTTTTCAGTGGGGTTTCCACCAGATGATTGTTCAGCGGCGGGAGTGAGACTGCTTTAAAAAGTTTTGCAAGAGTTGCAGTCTGTGATTCGGGCATTTGAGTTGCCTTTTTTTTTCGGGTTTTCATAGGTTTCTGCTTTTCACCCTGGATCCGTTCATCTTATCAGTTTGCTCTTTTTGTTCCAGTGATTTTTCTTTTGGACATGATGGAATTCGGCGGCAAGTAATGCCCTTGCCATTGCCTAAAGCCTTTTTTGTTTTTTTAATAACGTGATCTATAGGTAAAGGTCTGTAAAGGCCCGGCCTGGTACAATCATGCCTCCAGCCTGTTACTTAGCCGAAGTAGAAATGGACTGCGGGAGAGTGACTCAGCTAGAATAGAGGAACCGAGGCATGCCCTGTGACTGCTTCATGCCCGCACCGTGGTGTGTGGTGGTTGGCTAAATTGGGTTTGTTGTGCCTTAAAACTATGTGAACTGACAACCGACTAACGGCATAAAACGGCCCAGTTTTTTGTCAATAAAGTTCCTCTTTTGCACCTGCCTGGAGACTCCTTGCTGCTCCGTACCGCTACATGTTAACCAATCACCTTTTTAGTAACCAATCATCTGTTAGTAAACCAATTGCTCCTTATCCCGATTTCTTTTTTTGATCAAGTCCTCCCAGCGGTAGGGAGGAGACTAACAAA